>VXBA01001792.1:843226-921780 GCA_013399895.1 Serilophus lunatus | reverse complement strand
TTTTTTTTTTTTTCCCAAGGGAAGGTAGTTGCTAACAGAAGAAGGGGCATGATCCCTTTGCAGGTTTCATCACACTGCAGTGCCCATTGTTAGAACCAGCAGCCCTGAACCACAGTGGCCATGAGGACCAGCAAGGAGGAATGGAACTCAACCATTACGTGTAGGCAGCAGAGCAGATAGAAGGGTAGAATCCCAGAATGATTTGGGTTGGAAGGGACCTCTAGGGGTCATCTAGTTCAACTCCCTACTATGGGCAGGGACACCTTTCACCAGACCAGGTGGCTCAGATACACTGCAAGATTGGAGTGGCTCTGCTGGCATGGACTGAGGTCTCATGCTGACTCTCTGTTTGGGATGGTTTTAGGCAAAGAGGATCATTTTTCATAAAGGAATTTCAGATCCCACATAAACACAGAATTTTGCCCTTTGGTTGAGCTGCTGTCCTCAAATTTGTCTCCTTTGATACAGTCATCCAGCTTATGCTGGGCTAGAAAAACCCAAGAGGTTTCCCCAGAATCTAGTCAGCGATTGCCAGTCACACATGGTTCTCCTCTCCCTCCCTTGCATGGTGCCTTTTTCTTACAAGACCCCAGACAAGCCCTGAGCTGAAATATCCATGTTCAGGAGCTGATGAGTGGTCATTCCACCCCTATGGAAGGAGGGTTGGAGGAAACTGATGGCCATTGTCATCAGAGGAGACCGCGGAACTTCCTTGTAAGAGATGTGCAGGTTGGGATCTGATCTGCAGGATGGTCTTTAAGCTGTGTCTCACAGGATATCACTGAGCAGCAGGGGATGTCTGGCTGAATAAATGCCTATGGTTGGGTGGGCTAAATCCAGCTCTTCCCTGACAGCTGCTTTGCCTCTGCACCTTCGTTCCATTTATAAAGAGCTGATGAGAATGTGCTTCTGCTCTCTCACATTGAGGCTTAATTCATTAATACTTACAAAAGGTTTTGAGATCCTCAGATGGCCAGTGCAAGAGAAGTAATTATTTATTAACAGCCTCCGTGAAGGTGTGGGCAGCCATATTACATCTCTCCTGGGTATTTAATTTAGGTGCTGAGCATTTATTGTGAGTCTGAGAAAGTAATTGCTGATCTGGGCTGCTGGAGGTGGTAAGGTTGGTTTTTTTCCCTTTTCATTTTTTTTTTTTAACCTGAATGAAATGCCTATAAATGCAGATAATATTTCTTACAATAGAGATAAAGAGTTGATACCTAAGGGACCGGGAGTCCTTGAGACTTTAACTGAAGCTGAGATGTGTCTTTGTTCAATTCCCTGTTGGAAGGTGTTTAGGGATGGTCGGGGTGATGGAGGCAGGGATACAGTGCTGCTCTCCCCCTCGGGCATCCTTCAGGTGTTGGGAATGATTTGCTTTGAGCCGAGCTGGTGTGGCCGAGCCCAGTGAGCACCTCCTGATGACTTTCTCCTGGGCTGATGTTCACCCACCCCTGCCCTCCCTCACAGGGGGACACCCCCCTGCCCAAAACCTCCTTCTCCCCTCCGCATGTGTGTGGGGACGCAGCTCACCTCGGTGGGAGAGGCGGCGAAGCACGGGCCTTTGCCATTAAGCGCCTTCCGTCTCCTTTTCTTTTGTTAAAGCCAAATGGAACAATGTAATTAGCTTGTTACAATTAAAGTGACTCGACTGGATAAATTGTAATCACCCAGACTGAAGTTAGGCATCCCTGCAGGTCCCGGCCAGAGCAGCTGAGCTGCCTCATTTGCATAATTAAAATATACAAATGATAATGGATTTTGTACTCAATTTCCAGCGGCTGTAAATTCGAGAAACTATGAAATTAGAATAACTGAGATGGAACCCGCCTTGAGGTAATGAGGATGACAAGTTTTGACAGTAGGGGTGTTTATAACACTAGTTTCTCGCTGCAAAAATAAATAAGTGCAAAAAAGATTAGACAGTGATATTAGTTAATAGTTCCATGGACAGTGGGGAAAGGAGATAGACTGGTGATTACCTCTGCAAATTTAAGCTGCCTTTTTGACAAGCTCACTCCTAACCTTAGGGGACACCTTCCTCCTGATTATGAGAAATTGAGAATGAATTAAATGCATAAAAAGGGTTGTCACAGATAGACAAACTAAAGGAAAAGAAATGAAATTAGTCTTGCCATTTTAGCTTGCTACAGGAGGAGGGGGGAGAGGAAAGGGGAAAAGGCTGGGATACAGGTTTCAGCACTCCTGCAAGGAGGAAGTGAAAGCTCTGAGTGGTCCAGAACTGAGCCTAATTTCACAAAAAATGGAAAGTCCTTGGGACACCAAGTGAAAATAGCAGGGTGAGGGTGGAGTGGGGGCTGGTGGTGGTGGGATGGGGAGGGGGGAAAAAAAAGAATGGGGTAGGTAACATCTTGACAACAGCTCCAGGTTCTGTCTGACAGTAAGTTGGGGTTTACCATGAATGGCTTTTTTTTTTTTTTTCTTTTTTTTTTTTTTTTTCTTTTTAAATTTCTCAACAGGTATTTTCTGCCTCTATTTTTAAGGTCTGAGCAAGGAATGAGCAGGTTGCCTGCCACCTCTGGCTTCTCTTTATGGGTGTGTCCAAAATCACAGCAGCTTTAGGAATACAATACAAACATAAGGAAGTCCACACATCCTGCAAAGCCAAGTTAAAAAAAAAAACTCAACTTGTGCCCTTTGTCCAAAAGAATTAATTAGCAACTGAATCTGGTTACCAGTGATTGTTTGCAACTTTTCTCTCTCCTGGTAGGACATTCAACAGCATAAGGAGAGCTGTAGCTGCTGAGATGAAGTGTTCAGCAGGTGTACCTGAAAGTGGGAAGCAGAGGGTGGGAGCTTCCAATGAGCAGGATTTGCCTGCTTCCAGCTCCTATGGACTGACCTTGGGACATGCCGATTTTGCTGTTTTTTTCCTTTTTTGCTCTGATGGAAACTGCAGCGGTTAGCTCAGATAGAAATCACAATCCAATAGGTTTTCCTAGGAATTAAAAGGAGGACATTTCCTTGCTCTGGAATGAGGAAATCAATGAAGAGTTGGCTGAAAGAAAGCTGGCGCAGTGTTAGTGCAGTTTTCTTAGGAAGAAGCAGAAGGACCAAATTTGCCTGGCAAATAGGTTTGGAAAGAGTGATGATAACTCCATTATCCATCCTCCTTCTCTAGGATCCCAGGGACCTGAGGGCAATGCTTGAAGGCATTTAAATCCTCTATACTGCAAGAAAATTCTAATGATAGTGTTGACAAGCCGTATAGAAGGTGGAAAAAGATGGAGGAAGGCAAGAGAGAGAGAAAAGGGGGAGAAACAGGGAAAAGAAGAAGCAGAAGAGCAAAGAGAAGAGGTAAGGAGGGAAATTAAGTGGTATCCAACAAAGCAGAGAGTGTGGAGGTTCTGAAAGAGATGAGCTGGGGCTGGGGGGCTGCAGGGATCCAGAGGGTCCCATCCCTACCCACAAGTGGCAGCAGGAGCTATTTTTCACCCAGCCTGGGAATATTTTTGTAGCAAATGCATGTTCCCCTCTACTTGTACATAGCCATGGGTCAAAACAGTCCAGTGCTGTATATTTATCCTTCTGAGTGACAATTGAGTAAGTCCTGCACTCCTTCAAGGGGTACTGTATGTTTTAAAGCACACTAGGCAAAGCTTCCTTTCCTCTCTTCCCCCTTTTCCTAGCCTCCAGTGTGTTTTCAGCTCAGGTACAGCCGTCATTTACGTTTTATAGTTTGCTTTACAGCGTCTTGTTATGGCGTTATCTGTTAAAGAATGTATTTTTAATGTGTTTTATAGCATGCTTTATAAATAAATTATTAAAGAATGTACCTGCAGCTAGTGATCACTTAATAAATATTAATAAAGCAATTCCAGATGAGGCCATCATTAAGAGTGCTGCAGAACACCCGTGCTAGTTACCTAGAAAGAGTTTCTGTACTGGTTACCAAAAAGTTCAGGAGAGCTATGATGGCAAGAGTTGGGAAGAAGAAGGAACAGTTTTCCTGGAGAAGTCTGTGGATACCCCATACTGTAAGTGCTCAATACCAGGTAGGACAGGGCTTGGAGTAACCTGAGAGAGTGGAAGGTGGGATGAAACAAGATGATGTTTGAAGTCTCTTCCAACCACTCCATTCTGTGATTCCAAGATTCTATGAAGGACACAGTTTTGCAAAGTCCTTTTGTCCTTGAACTCTAGCCTGTTGGGTTTTTTGTTTGGGTTTTTTTGGGGGCTTGTTTGTTTTTAAATACCAATAACAAATGGGGAAGGTAAAGAAAGGGAGAGGGAGTCTGAAAATATACCTAGGTTTGTGTCCATTCCAAATGAGGAACCCAAAGATAGCTTTGCAGGAGGGCAGAGGTTGTCTTGCCTCAGTGGCTTTTCCTCTCCTGCCTAGAATTTTATCTTAGTCCTGACAAATTTAGTCAATCCTATTTCTGATTCTATGTGACTGAATTAATATTTTTTGATATTTCCTGTTTGGATCTGATGCTGTCAATAGACCTGAAGCCCCACGGTAAATATGGCTATTGCCTTAGATTTTGCAAGTCTATTTTGGTTCTAGCTACGGGAGCTTAAAAGCTTCCATGGGTGGGAGGTCTAATGACAGATATGGCCTTTTCTATGGAAACAACATCAAAATCCAGGAAATTTATAAGCTTATTCAATGGATGAGAATAAATTTGTAAGTTTATAAACTCAGTTTGTACACTGTCAATAGGATAATGGGCAACAGGTGGATTAGTCCCAAAACCAGTTGGAGGACACCCAGGAGAAGATTTGATATTGGGGAAAATATTTTCACAAAAAGGGTTTTCAAGCCCTGGAACATGGTACCCAGGGCAATGGTGGAGTCCCCATCCCTGGAGGGATTTAACAGCAATGTAGATGTGGCACTTGGGGATGGACATGGGTAAGAGGTGGCCTTGGCAGTGCTGGGGGAACAATTGGACTTGGAGGTCTTTTCCATTATTCCATGATTTTATGAATCCCAAGACCGTTGGAACACTCCTTATAGCTCTCTATCCGTGCTCCTGTCCTAAGTTGCCTCCTGGAGCAGAAGACCTCTGCCAGACAGCAATATCTGTAATGTCTTTTTTCCACATGGTGCCAGAGCTACGACTGTTGTGGATACGTTTGTGTCATCAGCACTCATTCCCTTTTTCAAATCACATGTAAGGTTCCTTCCACCATCATTTCCCTGCCCTACTCCATGGCACTTGTTCAGACCTGTGTTTCTAGCAGATCAGAGGTGCTCCCGAAGGGAAGAAAGTGCTCTCCTTGTGGGACAAGTATTCTCCTCCCACAGCCCAGAAAGCAACGGATGGGTTTGAAAGTTCCCTCTTCTCTCTGCAGCTCCCATAATTGCCTTTGACACTGTTTATCATCTGTGATAATACAGCTGTGCCCTGTTACCTCCAGCTACCCTAATTCGTGTTATCTGTCTGGCACCGGGGAGAGGGAGGTGAGAGGAACAGAGGAGAGGTGAAGCCATTACAGAGCTGACAGGGCAGCAAGAATGGAGCGTGGTGATGGACTAGCCATCACTTGACCTGAATGCAAACATACATCCTATTGGATTGACCTTTCCCTGAGAGTAATGGATCTCCTCGTGCATCATTTTTGCTACATTGCTGGCCATTCCAAGGAGATAGTTTCTGGTAATTAAGATAGATCCCTTGTATAATCCACCCGCAGTGACAATCAATAGGCGCCTCCAGAGGGATATTTCCAGATTATTGCTATGTCAGCACAACTTCTGGAAGCTTTGTAGATCTAATCATGAGAAGCACAGTCAGGAAAGCAACGCAGGTTCAATTTCTGAGGAGACAAGGTGTTTGCAGGAACCATGCAGGCATTTTTAGGTGCATATGGGTGCCCTCTCTTGTTTGGGATGAGAAATACATGAGTTATAAACCCTGATACTCCTGTAATGAAAAATCTTTGCAGAAACTCTGCAGTCCTGCATGATCACAACCCTATTGTGGCAGCTAAACAAACTCTAATATTTAGAATGGAATGACTTCAGTAGTGTGCCCAGGGGGACAAGAGGCCAATGTCCCCCGGGCTGTGCCAGCCATGGTGTGTCCCAGGGCAGGGTCTGTCCCCTGTGCTGGCCCTGCTGAGGCACCTCCAGTGCTGGGGGCACTTCTGGGCCCCTCAGACAAGAGAGACACTGAGGGGCTGGAGCGTGTCCAGGGAAGGAAACGGAGCTGGGGAAGGGGCTGAGGGAGCTGGGGGGGCTCATCCTGGGGAAAAGGAGGCTCAGGGGGCACCTGGAATTCTCTCCAACTCCCTGACAGGAGGAGGGAGCATGGTGGGTGTTGGGTTCTATTGCCAGGGAACAAGGGACAGGATGAGAGGGAACAGCCTCAAGCTGTACCAGGGGAGATTCAGGTTGGACATCAGGAGGGATTTCTTCATGGAAAGGATCGTCAGGCATTGGAAGGGGCTGTCCAGGAGTCCCCATCCCCTGAGGTGTTCAAGGAACAACTGGATGTGGCATCCAGTGCTCTGTGTTGATAAGGTGGTGTTTGGTCAAAGATTGGACTTGATGATCTTGGAGATCTTTTTTAAGATAAATGGGTGTATGGTTCTATAAATCAAACTCTTTCAAACTCTTCTCAGTGCGTAAGACATTATCTTACCTACACTTTCTCCTTTTTCTGTGTGTTTTTTGAGGAGCTATAAAGCAGGGAACAAAGCTCCCCAGCACTGTATACATGTACAAAGCTACAGGTGCCAGGTACAGGTACAATGCAAAGGTGGAACCAGGAGAAAGAGCTTTGTCTTCATTTGCAAACTAAGCGTGTTTGATGGAGATGTCCTCCCAGGAGTGCACATGCAGAGTGTACATGGGCTTCTTACTTCCCTCAATTCAGCTACTTTTCTAGACGTAAGCCAAAGCTAATATCATGGTGTCTTCAAATTCTAAATATGGATCTAGGAATGAAACTCCTTCGTGTTACAGCTGTACAAAGCAAGAAGCTACTCAGGTTGTGCTGCCCTCTTCAGTTGTACAAAATTTTTCAGTGGGATGAGGAAATTCAGATTTTTAAGTAGAGTTTGATTCCCTGTTAGTGAACCACTTGATTGAGGACACTCTCTTTGAGTACAAGTGTATCACAGTTTAAGAGAAGACCTAGGACCATGGAATCTCTGCATTGCATCCTTGCACATTCACCATTTCCTGACATTCCTAAAAATGTCCTTTTGCTTCTTTTTGACTCACTTAAAGCAGGTCTGACTGTATAATGTGTATTCATACCCCACCATGGAGTCTGGATGAGAAACAGGAATTCTAAAGAAATGCCCTGAGGTCCCAAAACACCAGAGATGGGCATATACAGCAAATTTTATGGACTACTAGTCTGTGTATCATTTGCTCCAAGAGACATGAATAAAAGCCATGTTTTTGAGTAGCTATGTTTGCAATTTTTTGGGGGGGTTCAGCTACCCATCTGTTGGTGATACCTATCAGCAGCCTTGGTGATTTGAATCTCCAGGGCAAGGGTTGGCTTTGCAGCTCTTGAATCGTGTAGTAAAACCTGTGCTGATGACAAGAGGCTCTGAGATTCGTTCCTTTAATTATATTGATCTGAGAAATGCAGCCAAACACGAGTTGGGATATGTGCTGTAAAAATGTCAAGGGGAAATTATTTCAAGCTCTGAATATATATGAAGTTAATAACTTGGCTCTTCCCATTTCCCTTTTTAGCTTTTATTCTGGATCGGTGACCTGATTTTCCAGAAAGGGATGTTTGATGGGTCAGTGGTAGGGAGGGATGCAAATGATTCCTTGTAAAGTTCAGGCATAATTTTTGGCAACCTTCTGTGCTGAGAGGAAACCTCCAGAGCATGACATTTTTTTTCCTTACTGAGAATTTCACGTTTACCTGATATACATTTTTCATCTGAGTCATCTTCTAATCTGTCTTTGTTCTGGAAAGAGCATCTTTGGATGTTTTGGTAAAAGGAAAATGTAGAAAAACCCTCTTTCAAGGGAAAATCTCTTATGGAGGTCCCTGACCTTTGAATTACATTTCAAACATTGAGACACAGAGATACTGTCTCTCGTCTCCAGATTTTGTTGTTAGTGTTTACATGAATTTGTGGAACATTTTTGCTCTCTGTCCCTCCTAATCTTTTAAATCAGCTTTACATACCTCCTATGCCCACTTTGATCTTCACGGCTTTTCATGTTGTGGTTTTTTTCATTATAGCTTTCCATTTCATGTTAGTACATAAAGAAAAATGCATTTTATTGGAATAGCTATGTCACAGCAAAGATTATTTTGCTCCCTCTGGATGAAACCAGATAGTTTTGTGCCATGTGGCTCATGTTATATCAATCTTACTCTGGCTGTATGGCCCAAACCTAATCGTAGTATTTTGAGAGGAGACTCTTATTATTTAAATGCAGTTTCACCCATGATACATTTTAGAGCCATAAAAGAACATTAACTGGTTTTATTTTATTTGTTTCATAATACTAAGGGTTTATATGAATGATAAAACTCTTAAAAAGTCGATTATATTTGTACCTTTCCGCAGTACTGTGTGTAAAATTTGTAAACAAGAATAAATAGAGATCTGTCCAACAGTCAGAAAATGCAAATTCTTATTAAAAGGTATGTCTGCTTTTCTGATTGGACTTAGGGAAAAAAACCCCATCTCACAGATGATTTCTGTTAGCCCAAATCTTCACTGTCCCTTTTGGGAGCACAGATGCAAACCCCACCACAGCAAAGGGGGCATGGCATTAAATATAAGTAAATCATGATTTTTCCATTTGGATGAAGATATGCAATACAAAACCAGCTGTTTTGGAGAAAGTAAGCACCTCAAGAGTTTACTGAGTAACTCAAGAGTTTTTAAGACTTCTAAGTTTTCTAATGATTTTTCCCCCCTTAAAAACTCCCTAAGAACCAAAGAGTCCCAGAATGGTTTGGGTTGGAAGGGAACTTAAAATCCATCTTGTTCCAACCTCCTGCCACAGGCAGGGACACCTTCCACTATCCAAAAGTTACTCCAAGCCCTCTCCAACCTGGCCTTGGACACTTCCAGGGATAGGGCAGCCACAGCTTCTCTGGGCAACCTGTGCCAGGGCCTCCCCACCCTCACAGGGAAGAATTTCTTCCTAGCATCCCATCTAAACTTACTCTTTGTCAGTTTGAAGCCATTCCCCCATGTTGAATCCCCCCAGGCCCTTGTAAATAGTCTTGACCCCTCTTTCTTCTTGGTTCCCTTCTTATCACCCCAAAGCCTTCTCTTCTCCAGGCTGAACAATCCCAGTTCTCTGAGCCTTTCATTATAGGAGAGGCGCTCCATCCCTCTGATCACCTCGATGTCCTGTGAGAAACTGCTGTCAGCCCACCTGGCTGTAGGATTAGTAGCTCCCCACTCATTCATGGTTCAATTCACATTACAAAGTCATTGACCTGCCATCACAGTCTATTGCCAGCAGGAACCAGCCCACCAGATCAACCATTGACTGGACATAAGGATTGGCTTTGGGAAAAAAAAATACCCAAAATCTTCTGGGACTCATTTAATCTGATCTTGAAAATAATTCCTAGTAAATAAAAGATCATGGATATCTTCAGATCTTGAGAAACAATCCTTGTGTGTGTGTGTTATTGTAGATTAGTATTTTTCTGAGCTCCAGTGAAAGGGGCCATTATAAAAATGAGGTTGGCTAAGATGATTAAATACTATTTACAGAATGGACTTGAGTCTGACTAAATCACAAGGGGGGGGGGGTCTCTTTTACAGTGACAGGAAAAATTAGACATCATTCAACAGAGGTGCTTGCTTCATCTCGGTAATTAGGGACTAAAGTAACTTGGACAGTCTGTCAGCTTTGATATGGTGGAGTTAACTAGTAGATCATGTAAATAAAAGTGGTGTGATTAGATGAAAAATTAAAGGCTCATCATTTTTCCTGTTATCTTGCAAATTACTGTTGAGATGAAATGCTCACACCAAACACACCGTGAAGATCAATTGCTACATTTTTAAAAACTCCTTTAATAGTTGCACTCTAGAACCCAGGTAAGTGATTTAAATTTTGGTAAATTTTGGGAGTCTCTGGCTATACGGCTCCACAAAAAGACCCAATAGTACCAGGGTTCAGCATCTGCAGTTGCTATTAACCTCTCTTTTCAAAACCAGACCCTAACAATTTTGGCTATAAATTATTTTACCTAGACTTGGGTCCAAGTTTGTTTTATTAGTGTGGGCAAGAGAAAAAAGAGATTTCAGTGCTTTTCCAATAAACTCCTTGGCATGACAGAGATATAAAATGCAGCCATCCCATCCTCTACCTGTCCTGTCCAAGGTTTGGGCTACGCTTGAATCATATTGAAATGCAGAACAGAGTAAATGGGATTGGAAGTTCTTGTCAAACACCTTACTGAGGGCATGTATTAGTAAATTATGGGAGCTATGGAAAGAAGAGGAACCTTTAAATTGCTAAGCGTTCATAGAATCATAGAATAGTTGGAGTAGAAAGGCACCTTTTGAAGGACATTTGTTAAACACCCGCTTCTTCCAGGGTAGCTTTTTCTTAGGGGACACCTGACTGGTTTTTTTGGATGCCTCAGGTATAAATCATTGTTTTATAGAAGAGAAACAAGCAAACTGTTTCATCCTTGCTCAGCTGCTAAGAACAAGTTGGACAAATTGCATCCAAATAGGTTCTATTTCTCCTGCCAGGCAGCAGGGCTGTGGTCACCCCTGGTCAAGGAGCCCTCTACATACCCAGTTTTATGGGCAGTGTATTGCCTGGTGAACTTGGTATCTGCAGCAGCACAGTTTTTGAAACTCATTGGGCCTCTCCCACTGACAGCTGTGATTTTGTCACCCTTCCTGGTCTCCTGCTCTCCGCAGCTACAGCTTTGTCTGTACTGGCATGAAGCCAGTCCCAGCATCATCAGCCCAAGAATGATACCTCTCCAGAAGTGTGACCTAGACAGGAAACAAGGTCCTGTAGTGCACAGAACCAGCTGCATGATCTTCCAGGTCTTTCTGGTCCTTGGAAAAGATTGAAAAACCAGCCTGATGGCTGGGGTTTCTTCCTCTGGGAGGTCTATAAGGATACTGCTTCTGGCTCTTTACAAAGGGACAAAATTAACGAAGCTTTCTCAGTGGTTTTATATTTACAATCCCCACGTTTAGACAGTTACCTGGTTGCACTTAGTTTTGGGCACGTTCTCAATGTCTGTTAAATCAATACCTGAAACATTGTATTTGTCTGCATTCCAGAGAAAGCTTGGATATTGGCAATGGGGAAATGCAAAGCAGGTGTGCGCATGCCTATCATCAAGGGGTTCATACCAGCTACTTTTTATCTTGCTCTTTTCCCTTTTGTGGTGCATAAAAGAATTTTGAACAAGTTGATGAGGTTTAGTAGTCTCCTGTGACACAATGAGTTACTTTTTCAAACCCATAAAAACCAGAATAGGATTAAACCCAGCATTCTAGCAATGTCATTGCTGGCAGTGGCACAAGCTCTTTGCTTTCCAGGACTCTTTTGTTATTTTTTATTTATTATGCAACACTGTAGTTGCATCTAGAAGTGCCATTAGGAGACCACTGCACAAAGTGCTGTGCATGAATATGTATCAAAATAACCATTTATTTTTTTTGGCAAATAAACCTTAAAGACTTTTTCCTCTTACAAATTTCATTGCTGCTTCCACCATGCATTCCGTTTGGTATGGCACTGACTCAAAATGTCTTTTGCTGTATGCAAATTGCCACTTTTATCCCTTGTTCACATGATGGGACTGCTACTGCCCTCCTGCCTCTCTGGGAGCAGGGAGTCGCAGGTGCTGTGGAGCCAGGGCAGTTCTCCTGTGCCAGAGGGGCAAAGTACACAGTGCCCTGCAGGAACTGCAGACCTGCAGTTGTGCAGCATCCTCACCTCATCCCCCTGAGAGGAGATGGTGGTGAGATCCATCTGTCCTGCCTCCCTGAGGCTGTTGTTGACAGTGAGTCACAGATATGTGCAGAGGAAGCATTTTGTTAATTTTTCCTTCCAATAGATAGATCTGGGGACCAGGTCGGGCTAGACGGATACAGCAAGATGCCCAAACACAATGAGAGTCTAGATAGAAAAAGAAAGATGACAGCCAGAGACCTGGATATTGCTATTCCAAATTTATGCAGTGATTTTATGCCAATTATACTAATACTTCCTTCTATATGAACAACTATTGATTAGGGCTCTGACACTTTTTATTAATTGTGCCTGACTCATCAATAGAAACCCACATGGCTGTGGGGGTATTTTTATCATACTTTGTGCAAGACATGTGGAGATACACATTTGGCACCTGGCTTTTGGTTTTATGGCAGGTGAGAAGGTGCAGTCCATGGTGTTACGAACTAGGGTGTGCACTTCCCTAAACTACAGAGCCCAGCTATGGTGTTGTATAGCACCTTCATCTCCCCATTAGGATCTGGAAGCACTTAGCTTGGAAAAGACTACCAGCATTACCACGTCTAACCATTCCCCTCAGCACTGCCAAGGCCACCACCAACCTGTGTCCACGTGTGCCACATCCACACAGCTTTTAAATCCCTGCAGGGATGGGGATTCCACCACTGCCCTGGGCAGCTGTGCCAGAGCGCAGTGAAAAAATTTTCCCGATATCCAACATGAACCTCCCCTGGCACAACTTGAGGCCGTTCCCCCTCATCCCATCCCTTGTTCCCTGGGAGCAGAGCCCGACCCCCCCCCGGCTCCCCCCTCCTGTCAGGGAGTTGCAGAGAATTCCAGGTGCCCCCTGAGCCTCCTTTTCCCCAGGATGAGCCCCCCAGCTCCCTCAGCCCCTTCCCCAGCTCCGTTCCCTTCCCTGGACACGCTCCAGCCCCTCAGTGTCTCTCTTGTCTGAGGGGCCCAGAGGTGCCCCCAGCACTGGAGGTGCCTCAGCAGGGCCAGCACAGGGGACAGACCCTGCCCTGGGACACACCATGGCTGGCACAGCCCGGGGGACATTGGCCTCTTGCCCCCCTGGGCACACCTGGGCTGGTGTCCAGCCGCTGTCACCAGCACCCCCAGGGTCTTTTCTGCAGAGCAGTTCCCAGCCACTCTGCCCCAGTCTCTAGTGTTGCGTGGGATTGTCGTGAACACGCAAAGCAACTCGCACTTCTGCTTTCAGGTCTGGCTCCGGCTCCCATGGGCTTGGTGTGTCTCTTTACTTCACCTTAAAATTGCCAGTTAATCTCTGCGCTGTTGTTTCCCCACTGGTGAGATGAGATCAGGACCAACGATCTGTTAATGTTTCTAACAAAAGGGAGGAAAGTGCTGAGTGTAATTTTAATAAATGGCTGTGTGAAAGTTTTCTCTGCTCCACTGCTTTCTCTCGCAGATGATATAAACCACACAAACTATCTGCTCTCCTTCTAACACTCCCTTCATTCCAGTGGAGTTAATTTGATTTAATGCATTTACCACCCTGGCAGTTACATTTTAAGTGGTGCACTCTCGATTGCATATGATAACCTGTTAATGACATTTCTGCCAACATGTGGGTGGCTGCAGCTCCGTTAGCAGCCCTCTTCCTCCTTTAGGAAAAGAGCCCAGACTTTGCCTCAGCCGAGTTGAGCTCTGTGGCTCTAACAAGCCCAAATGACAGAAGGTGCACATCACACCAGACTATGCTTTTCTTAGCACAGAGGCTTTAGTTTTGAATCCCATGATTAAATTTTGCAGTCCAGGATCTGTGTAAAGGGGTTCTGCCCTGCAGTGCTGTCTGCCAGAGGATGTTTTGCTGTGTTAGCACAGTCTTTGCTGTGCATGTTGGGCTTGTCTCCTTCTGCTGCAGTTACAGTTGGCACCATTAAAGTCTCGGTGTTCACTGCCTGGGGATGTGCAATTATTGTGGAGCCTTCTCCTAGTTACAGTAGGAGACACTGCGTTACTGCAGTCACTATGGAGTGACAAATGGGGTTTTAATGACACCTACTCTACCTGGAATTATCTGTAAACTGCAATTAAGGAAGTAGCTACTCAAGGAATTAAAGATCAGAGTAAAATGACATGTTTTTACGGTGACTTATGGGGAGATCTGCAAATGCGTGACAGTTTTCTGTGGAACAGGTTGAAGATGCAACAGAATACAATAACCTTAAGTTATCTTTTCTCCACCATCATTGCAGTATGGCAATGCTGACATAGTGTTTATCAGTCAACTCTTCAGCTGGTGCAAATCTGCAGGGGCTCCACTGGAGTCAGCGGTCTAGAGAAGACATGAGAGGCCCAGTGGTGTAATGGATTTTGAAGGGCTGGTGTGAATTTTTGTGGATTGATTCATTTGAATGGCTTTGCTACTAGGATCTTAATCTGTAGAGATACCAGGCATTTGCAAGGGACCCTTAAAGGAAAAAAGGTCAGGTTGCAGGAGCAAGACCAAATTACCCAGTCAAATAGCAGGAGATCTAAAGTGACTGGGACAACCATCTAGTTGTCCCAGTCCAAAACTGGGGGGTGTCCAACGCATCTTGCAGCTTGGCTCTGGATCAGGTATTCATCCTATCCTTTTGCTGCTGGTGTCTACAGAGAGGACATCTGTGGTCTTCCCTTGCAAACATGTCCTTGTGGAGGAGTCATCCCACTGTTCTGCAAGAGGATGAAAGAATGAA
The DNA here is from genome assembly GCA_013399895.1 of Serilophus lunatus. Classification (NCBI taxonomy): domain Eukaryota; kingdom Metazoa; phylum Chordata; class Aves; order Passeriformes; family Eurylaimidae; genus Serilophus; species Serilophus lunatus. The sequence continues at coordinate 907,164 of VXBA01001792.1, read as the reverse complement.
AGAAGAGTAAATAAGAATAAAAAATCACAGAATCATTAATGTTGGGAAAGACCTACAAGATCATCAAGTCCTACCTTTAGACTATCAAGTCCAACCTCTGATATAAATTATACAAAATATATAATTTATCGAGTCCATCTTCAGTCAAATCTTCTGCCACAGTTACAGCTGGGGTTAAACAACTCCTTAAGATTTCACCCTACAAAAGCATTCAGCTGTGGACATGCATTCAAAAATATTGACTGTCTCTGAGGTGATTTTATCATGGGAATCACTCTGATAGCAAATCTTCAGAGCATGACCTGGACAAAAGTTGCCAAGTATTAAAAATAGAATTACATGAAGCAATGCCTTTTTGCTTAGTCATCTTTCCTTTTCTGTGGTATTTTATTATTGCTATTCCAATGTGCTGGTTATTGAGTGTATGATTATTCTTTCAAATGAGTTTGGACAGCGTCTATAGCTTTGTAGCAATTAAGAGGCCACAGACTTTAGCAGCTCAGGAGAAATGGAACAGGCTTTAATAGCTTTATTTATCTTTAGCTTCTGCAGAGCTGTTTGGACTTCCTCAATGGTGGGCAGTTTTGTATCAATAAAAGGATGCTGGAACTTATTTCTTGTAAATGCAAGTAGGTCATTATCAATGGCATGGGGAGCCTTGCACAGCGCTTGAGAGAGACGCTTGTTCTCTTAACTCTGTCATCAATTACAAGTCTGCCAATGAATCCTGGAAAATGTGAACAAAAGCATTTTATGACCTGCCTCAGTAAAAGTCTGGCAGGCTGTGATGCTTCCTTGCTGCTGTTAATTGTCTTCCTCACAAGTGCCTGCTGCCAGTTTTTTAATGCCCACTGCCTACATTTAACTGAGGGCAATGGAGTGGAGTCTTGCCAGGTAAGTCAGGTAGCTGGTGCTGTTAAATTAACACTTCTAGTTAATTTCCTAATCTTCTAATTAATTAAATTAGTTCTCAGGCATATGGTGTGATTCATGGCGCTGCTTTGGACCAGAAATTGGACTTGGATGATCCTTATATGTCCCTTCCAGCTTGGAGTATTCTATGATTCTTGTTTTATGTGTTGTTAATAGACATTTTACACATTACTCCAGTTACTTATGAAGAGCCCTTCATGTGTACTAATTACAAGTGCAGGTTTGGGAAGGGATGAGGGGTGAACACTGTTCTCAGCATCCCCTCTTCTCTTCCTCTTTTAAATTATGAGAAATCAGCCCTTTATTGCAGTCATACAGTTCATCATCTTCATCACCCTGCTGCTGTGAGTAGATTTTGTGCCTGCCTCTGGCATCTGTGTTTGAAAGAATGGTTGCAATCTGATGGACAACCAGAAAACAAAGTCTCTCTTTATTTTGAGGAATATGTGTTATTGACTGAAGCTCAAGCAATGTGATTAACTTGTCACTAAATGCTGCAGTTTTATAGGAAGAGTTGGAGCTGGTCCATTACAGAGAATTTTCATTAGCTCCTTTCCTCATCAGATGATTAAGAATATTATTTTCCTGGTCACCTCCAAAGTATTGTATTCTCAGAACTGCACAGTTTAAGTCCTGAGTTCTTGCTCAGTGTTTATTTATGGCAGTTCCCACTGGAGATGTCCAACAGTTCACAGAAATCAAAGCCATGCTGAGCAGCATTCGAGTTCAAGCTTAAACACCATCAGAGAATTTGTTGTACAATTTTTAGTGTACTTCAAGGAGTGAGTACAAGGAATTTCAGCATCCTCAGGTGTTCTCTGACTCATGACAGCATACCAGAGAGATCAGAATAGCATTAGTGTACACTGAGGGAACTTTTTCCAGTCCTGTCAATTGACTCATTGCCTGATTTCTGACAAGTCTCTTAACTTGCATGAAATATAGTGGTTTCTTGCATGAAATGAGACATTGCTGCCTCATGCTTTCAATGCAAGAGGAGTTAAGAAACTTCTTCCTTACTGGCGTCCTGAGGATTATAACTCCTGCCAAAAAACAAAGTCCTCCAACACTTGTGGTTCAATTGGCACTGGTAAACCTGAATATTAATGACAGATACTTGAGTCACTACAAGTGCAAATGATGTTTAGGGATCTATTCAAAGTGCCATTTTCCTTTGCTTAAATGTTATTTTTCAATTATTCTTTCACTTAAAAAAAAAAAAGAATTCTTACTGTTCTCAAATTCTTTAGGGTTAAATTCCCTTTTTTTCAGTGCAAACTCAAGGGCACTTCACACATTGTTTATATAATTATCCTACACAGGCATATTAATAAATTAGCAATATAAATATTTCCATATATATTTTTTTGGAATGTAAAATCGACATTTTGAGAAAAAAAAATCTGCTAGGCATTTTTTTGTCTAGACTAAACACACTCCTCTGTTGCAAGGCCAGAGATGGGGAGCTAAAGTTCAGCATGAAGTTGTCAAGCCCGTCTGGCAAGAGGCAAACCCAAATTTCTCACCTGATTGCTCCTTAGTGCCTACAGGGTAAATGTTCCAAATGATGCACAGGAGGTGTGTGGACAAAACCTATTAATAAATAATTGGTTTTGTACTCGTGCCTCCTGCACACTTTTTTGAAAATTCCCTTCTCTTTCTTTCCTCCAAGTGTCATTCACAGGAGTCTATAGAAAATAAGACTGAAGAGTAAATGCAGAGCAGGAAGCAGTGCTTAAGGGAAGAGCTCTCAGCTGTGTTCCCCTCCATCTGAGGTTAGGAAGGCAGACAGGATATTTCCTCACACTGAAGGACATTTTTGTTGAATGCGTATTCCACATCACGTAGCACTTTCCTTATCATTGCACAGTAACAATCCCTAGAAAGAGGAATATGGCCCTCAGGCCTCATAATATCATCCTTTATTAGAAAAAAGAACAAAGAATGCAATTAAAATACAAATATTTCACATCCCAGAGGTGTAGATACTGTTTGGCTCTTCCCAGGTGGTCCTGCCTTTGAAGCAACGTCATGGATGTGGATACTCGTGAGGGGCAGCACCGCTGTAATGGGAATAGGAATGCGGCTGAAGAGACACAGATATGCTGCTGGGCAAAAAAAAAAAAAGGGAGAAAACCTTTTAAGGACATTTTCTCTAGATGGCTGGGAGATCTGAAGGCAGTGTCTATAGCCCCAGGTGCTGGGGACTTTTAGGTTTTGTGTTGATCTGGGCAAGCAAGAGATAGATTATCTTGAAGGTCATAGCCTTTCCCTGTGTCTGTCTGCTCTTTGTGCTGCAACTTTGCTGGAGAAAAGAGTTTGTGTAGCTCCTGGATAGACAGACTAACTCCCTTTTGATTTTAAAACCACTTCTGGTATAATATAAGAATAAGCATTTACTACTAACTTTGTTTTTTAAAAAAATCCGTTCTTGCATTCACAAGGAAACAAACCAGATTTCCTGAGTAGTGCTTGGCCAAAAATAAATGGGAAAAATACCACCTGATTTTTTGCTTTTTGTGACTCCAAGGAATCAGCAATACCATTGTATGAGATGTTATTGATAAATCACATCACCTGGTAATATTGCATGTATTATTTTTTTAAAAAGTTCATCCATACCAGCTGGCTTCTGCCCCACAGAAACTGGTATTCATTGCCAGGTGAACTGTGTTTATTCAGTCATATCTCTTTAAAGAATCGCCAGTGTCCAAAGAAATCAGGTACACTTCTGGAGGTTGCAATCCCAACAGATCCCACAATACTTTGGTCAATGTGAGTCCACACCCGAAGAAGACTCATCTTGGACCCCTCTTCTGCTGCACACTAGAATAACAAAACTCGTTTTTTGCCAGTGACAAACTTCACCCAAGTCTCCTGTGGGGAAGGAAAGGAAGGATTTGTATATTTTCCCTTTGCAAAGCTTGGCGCTGTCAGTGCTGGCCCAGGATCTCCCTGTGTGTTTGTCCACCATTGTGAACCTGGGGTTGCTCCTGCCTGTGGCTTTGTGTTCCTATAAAATTCAAGATTTATCATCCCTTGACAATCGATTGGCCATTCCCGGATCAATACTTACCACTTGGGTCAATTAATCTTGATATTCACTTTAAGAGTAGTCAGTATCTACTTATTGATTTTAAGAGTAATGAAAAGTAAGTACATGGGATCCAATCCCTGGGCTCCTGATTGGGGCAAACCTCCTACCACAGTCAGGCTTTGGCAGACATTGGATCCAACTCCCCGGGGGTTACAGTTCCCATTTTGCATTTTAGGTTCTAGGCTGTCTGTTTGTCCCTTCCCAAAGGTGTCATGTCACTTACAGACATGAGGTGGTTGTGTGACATTTCCAAATCATACAAGGAATGGTTGAACAGTCCCGAGCTGAGACAGAACCTTTAGTGCTCATGTGAACTTTCTCTGAGACCAGTTACAGGAGGTGTTCTCAAAATAGGAGATAACAGAATGTTTTTGCCAAACTAGGCTTTGATGCTTTATGGTTCAGACTCCCAATCATTTCTGCTTAGCACATTCCTAGAGGCCCTGTGAACTCACAGGTGGTGCTTAACAAAAAAAAAAAATAAATTAAATCCAACAACTCAGAATGATAAATATATTTCAACAGTTTAAGCAGTTCTTGATCACCTATGAGAAAAGCTCAAAGAACTTATGCAAAAGCTCAAAGAACCACAAAATTTAGCCCTCTATTATTAATTGATGTGTTTTCAGCAGTACAGAGTGTACAATTTTATGCATGAAATATAAGAGTATATTTCTTTGACTTGAAAACAAAATGATGATGCATCAGTAAATTCTTCCATGACTACAAATTTATATCCTGGAAGGTGTTCATGAAACATGTAGCTATTTGTATTCTCTGTACTATTATTTCTGTATCTTTAGAATGCTCTGAGAATAACAAATGAGCTGCCAGTTTAGAGTGACAATATGTTCAATAAGATGGAAATGGGCTATCTAATATTTGCAAAAATAAAATAAAAAATTACTCCCTGGAGGTAATTTTTAACTTTTAGAGTTTTGTGTAAAATACTACAGCATACCAAACCATCATTGTAACCAAAATGCATTTTTCTTCAATTAGTTGTCAGGAGACTTTTGTTCTGCTACAGTAAAAGCAAATCTTCCCTTCCCTTCCCTTCCCTTCCCTTCCCTTCCCTTCCCTTCCCCATTCTCTTTTTCTTTTACTTCATTCCATTATACTGGCCGACACAACCTCGCCATTCTCCTTTTTGTATTACAAAGGAGAAGAATACAATTATATCCACATAAAGAAATAAAAACGCCCTTCAAAAGAGGGTGACAATCAATTACAAAAAAATTAGACATCAGTGCATAAAGGAGCAGAAGAGGAAGCTGAGCGCAGCCCAGCAATGGTTTGTTTAGTCTAAGGGATTAATTATTCAACAGTTGCCGTCATGATGAGAGTGTGCACACCAGACTGGAACTGGCACAGAGGTTAATTGGTATCTAAGGGCTGTCTCTAGTCACCTGATACTCTTAAGTAGCGTGGTTGCTATTTTAGTACCTTTTTGGACTTAAGAAAGAACCCACAAAAGAACCCTAAGTCACACGTGAGGAGGTGGCTGTATGATTTCCTGGCATGAGGATTTCGGGAAATCGGTACCCAGCATCAGCTTACCCAGTGAGAAGAGAGAGATCCTGTGTGCTTGCTGCAGTTGAGAAATGGATTCCCCATTGCTGCTGGTTTAAGCCTTATGGGTGCTATTTAAACTTGGCATGTCATAAATCCAATATCTACCAGAGCGTTTGTTCTCCATCCCATTTTATTTGTGAGCCTGTGCAGAGAATTGCAGTGATGCAAGCAAAGATGTGTCATTCCAGCCAAAGCCGAGTAAGTCCCAAACTTTGCAACCTCGTGGAGAGCAGCCGAGAGACATGTACCGATCTCCTCTCTCTGGTGACCACTGACATTTGAGGGAATGGCTGGAGCTCTGTCAGGGAGGTTTAGGCTTCATCTTAAGAAAAGGTTCTTCCCCCAGGGGGTGGTTGGGCACTGAACAGGCTCCCCAGGGTAGTGGGCACAGCACCGAAGCTGTCAGAGCTCCAGAAGTGTTTGGACAATGCTTTCAGGGACAGAGTGGGATTGTTGGTGTGTCTCTGCAGGGCCAGGAGTCGGTCTGGATGATCCTTGTGGATCCCTTCCAACCCAGGATTATCTATGATCCTGTGATTTGCCAAGGGTCTTTTCAGACCTACTTGGACCTGATGTTCCAAGAGTGGCTTTTCCTTTTCTTCACTCCCTGCTTTAGGAATTGGGATATTACTTCCTTCCGCTGTTGCCTCCTGCATGAACGGAAATATCCACAAATCCCCTGGCAGAGAAGGCAGTGATGGTTCCAGGTTGGAATGCAAAGCATGTGCAAACATCTAACTGTGCCACAGTCCCTGCTGCTGTAACATCTGACTGTGTACAGCAAATTTTTGGCAATCCAAAAATGCCCAATGGACTCGAATCCTTTCAGGGCTAGGGACTGTAGTTATTGTTAATATTTTGTAATATTTTTGGAAAAGGAAACTAATGCTTGTAGCCTATCTATGGCTTACTGATACAGACAAGCAGAAGACAGGGAGAGCAGTGCACAAGTTGTATCAAACTGAAGGAGGGACATAGGTGAAATCTTTTGAGACTTGGCGTTCCACTCCTTGAAGGAGCTTAACAATATGTGCTTAAACTTAGACTTAAGCAACAGCTTTGAGATGGCAGTAATACCCAAGAGGTGCCAAGAACACAAAGGGAAGAAGGTGTCCCCCTGTCTCATCACCTGGTAAGATATGACAGCATAAGGAGGTGCCCATCATCCACCCATAACTCTTCCTCTGGGGTTTTAAATCAGGAGCTGTCTCCTGACTGACATCTGACAGTCAAGGTTTCTACCTGAGAGCATCTGCTGACTTTACTTTCCCCACCATGTAGGCAGACTCCTCTCTTCCATGGAAGACCACTACAGCTGGTTGGGATGAAATGACAGCCTCATTTGAACTTGTAATGTGAGAGTGCGGTGAGATGAGCCAGAGTGTTCAGGAATTTAGAGAGCTGCTGTTTGCTCTTTTCTGAGTTCTATTGATGCAGAAATGATCACGCCCTCTGTCAGGAAAATGGAGAAGTAAAGCTGTGAGCGGCAAGTAAGAAGAAGAAATTATATTTAATGAAATTGGATTCGGAAATGTTTTTGTTCCAGCTACTTTAAAACACCATTGGCATCATAACTGAGGAACTGCCAAGAAGATAATCTTTTCTTCTGCTGTGATAGTGTTTCTTCCCCCTCCCCTGGCTTTTTTCTCAGGAATGTTTTGGCAAGTGATAAGTCATGTGCTGGAAGAATGGATGTCTCTTCTATTTGTCTTTAACATTAGCTCCAGCCTTAGGGAGCCTCAAACAACAAAACCTGTCTAGGCCCAGGTTGTCTTCTGGGTTACAACACAGTTTCTTCACAGTGAAAGGAGGGACCTCATCTTAGAAACCACACAGACGTCTTAATCTCAATAAAGCATCAATGCAAATTGAAGCTCCAGAGTGTTATGGAGTCAATTCAAAGGGACAAAGATGTCCAGATAATATTCCTAGCTATTGGCATCTAATATTATCATGAGTTAAGAGAAAGCAGTACTTTCAAAAACTCTTCCTGCACAACTCCTGAGTTATTAAAAAGCTGAATGGACAGTACTGAAGAAAACAGACCACCTCAGGGTGAAAAAGGAGACTATTTTCAACATCTTTGGCATCAGTAAACTCAGGATAGTACACACAAATCCTGAAAGACTTTGCAAAGCTGCAGCTCCCACGACCATCTAGGTATGCAGATCTCAGGCCGAGGATGAAGCTTTCCTGGTGTCGTGTTGCGAATCCCTTTGGTGAACCCATCGGGGTTGAATCCTCTTTTCTGGTGTCACGATAAAAATCTATTTAGCAGCACTGTCATTGAAGACAAAATTGAAAAATCTTTTGTTGAACAAAGCACCTTTCACTTAAAAAATCCAGGCAAGATAAAATGACATGTGTGCTAATGATGTATTTTATGAACCACCATCTGTCTCAAGAAAGGTCAGAGAAAAATGGCAACCGCTGCTCAGGTGATTGGTGGTGGAGGGGGGAAAATGGCCTCATCTGAACGTGACAAGAAGCTTCAGTGACATCATATAAATGCCATAATTGGGAAGTGGTAAATTGAACAGGGCTGCCTTCGGAATTTGATGTGTCAATAAACAAGTTCAAGGTGACACGTTGGATCAATACGGCACGACAAGAATCATCCGACAAATTTACTGCAAAGTAATTGGGTGCAAAATGACTCAACTCAACCTTCACACTGCAGAAAATCAAACAAACAGGCAACCTACAGGCAACAGTTTGTATATGTCAGATGCTGCTTAAGGTAGCTTGCGCAGTACTAATAGAGTTGTTTTAAAGAGAGATGGGGAAAAAAAAAAAAAAAGTGAGGTTCCCGTTATTATGAGTGTGACCTGAGGCATTGCTATAACCCTCTATGCACCTTGAGGGTGCATAAATAGAAAAACAAAACACACAATTGCTAGAGGTACTCTTAAATATTGATATTTTTCTTCCTGTCTGTGTTGAGATGACAAATAAAATAAACTATAAACTGGGAATACTCTTTTTTTCCCCCTCTCTCTTAGCATAAACAAGAGGCTTTTCATCTAATAGGTTTCTCACCTCTCACTCACCGTATTTTTTGATAAAAGAAGGTGTAACAAGTCACTTCTATTACAAAAACCTGTTTCCCACATTACACAGAGCTATTGAATGCAAATCACTGGCTAACACTAGAATTAACCATCCTCATTTACTACTAAACCTAAAAAAGAATCACTCAGAGAAGTCTCTTCAGCGCATTAATTTGTTGACAATAAATTTGATGCTTGATTTGTCCCCACTCGACAACCTTTAATCTTGAGTTTCTCCAAGGGGAAAGTCGAGAGCTGATTTTTTTTCCAAGAAAGCTGGGCTCTCGCCAAGGCTACAAGAGAAGCCCTTACACTGACTGCACACTTTGGAAATGTCACAGAGATTGATTGTGTTTTAATTGTACATTCATTCTGGAGTGAGAAAAGAGAAAAGACAAGTGGAAAGTCATAGCCAAGGAGAAAGATGCTATTTGTGTTTTCATCCCCTTCCATCTGAGCTGAGTTTTAGCAGAGATCAGTGGTGTTTCGTGTGCCCCTGGAAATGATGGGAAAGCCTCACTCCTGCCCCATTCCTGATGTTGCTGGATTCTGACACAGACCTCAGGACCTGTCACTGACATGTTGGCATTGCTGGCTCCAGCATCCACATAATTTACAGTAATCTGAAAATGCAGGAAGGCACACAAACTCAACAGCTGAGCTTTATTGATGGACTGACGCCACTGGATAAAGCAGTGTGCCGTATTGGTAAGCTTTGGGCAAACTGAGAATTTAATGGATGTCAAAATGTGGACAGGGAAAAAATAGGAAGATTGAGATAGAAGATTTGTGCCACGGATGGGATTAGTATGAAGAATTATGGTTGCAGTAGTTATGTTAAAAAAACCCCTATCCATATATATATATTATATAGAGGTTTGCCCCTGTATCTTATCTTGGGGTTCTCGTGCTCCCTTGGACAGGGACATTTCTGGGAGCACTGCCCCAGCTCGAGAGCTGTGCAAGCACTTCAAATCCTGAAGCCCCTTGAGACTGGTAATTGCTACCAAGCCAGCTGGGTTATGTCCCATGCAAGAAATGAAACCCAAGAGAACAAAACCTTATTGGTCCACCCTTTCGGGAGAAAAATGTTTCCAGACCTAGTAAATGATGCTGTGATGTGGGACCAAGTGTGTAGCACAGAAAAGCCCATTCTCCTGCTTTGCCTGCTGCCAATCTCAAAGTTATCCTGCTATGTGGTAGAAAGGAAAGAATGCCCCTTTTTAACCCAATAGTTGTCTGTGATGCCCTTAAATCCCAATACACTGAGGATAAAGGGTTTGCAAGCAGAGAGCTGCCACCACACTTAAGGACAAGCCTATTCACTTATCAGAGGATTTCTTTGTCTTTCAAAAAATGACTTGAAAAATCAGCTGGAAAGTGGGAACCATCTTATCAGGTAAGATTAGGCAGGTCATTCTGTAAACCTGACATTTCTAGTGGGATATTTTTCTCCCCTCACTCTGGCTGAATCACAGAGGAGTCACACCAAAACGTTGCAACTGGACAGCCTTGGCTAGAGGAAGCGATGTGATGCAAACCACCTCCCAGTGGGGCTAAACTGAGCTTAAAAGTTTCAAAATAGATCTTGTACACATCTCCAAAAGGTATCCTGAGATGGTTTTATGGCTTGATGAGGCTATTTGCTGGTTTAGCACATTTTTTTTCTTGCTTGGTCATTTTTTTGTGCTGAAGTGTTTGAATCCAAGACAACCTCTGGTTGTGCAAGGAACCTACAGGAGAGGTGGAAAGTTGGGAAGTAAAAAAATGCAAAGATTTTTTTTTTTAGTGGAATATTTGGGTTATGAAATTGCTGTTAAACTAACCTCACTGTACTCTGGGCAGAAAAGCTTCCATTTTGTGAAGCTGAAAGCCACGTGTATCTCTGTTGGAACATATCTCCCTGGAGTATCACATGAGACAACATACTACTTCCAAAGCATAAGGGAAACAAGTAAGCTCCACCAGTGTTGCCATACATTTAAGATTTCTACAGTAGTAGCTGTAGAGGTCTATCTGCCTGTATACTGTTTTTTACTTTGAAGCACCTTGCACATCTGAAAACATTACCTCTATATCTGAGAGAAGAGTCTGGGATGTTCATTTCCCATTAATTAAAGTGGGAATCAGATATCCGGTCTCTCAGGTTGCTGTGCAAACAACACCACGAGGGTATCACACTTTGCAGGGCATAAATGGAGAATTGGCAGGAAGTTGGCACCTGAGTCCATCGAGGACAGCTTTGGGTTTCCATCACCTGAAGCACAGTAGAAAACCCTAAGCCAACACTTCTGTGCATTAATTTTGTTGATTCTTTTATTCCAAAACTGAACTCAACTGATTTTCTCTCTCTGAATGATATTGATTTCCAGTGTTGTTCTAATTTATTCTTTATTGTCTTTGTTTACTTGTAATGATTATTTTGTTTTTAATTGATATTTCTGTTGTGCTCCTTAAAAGCTTGATTAGAAATCAATCTAAGTCAATGGTAAACCTGTTGCTGATTTCAGTGCATTTTCAGGTTATAATTGTTATTTCTCCCCTCTTTTACTATACCAAAAGGTGAAAAAAACCCCGCAGTAAACCAGTCCTTTAAGCTGTGTGTCTCTTCCTGGAAGTATTCTGTATGTATGGTACCTTCCCTAAATCCTTAACACTTTGATTGTCTTTGGGTTATCAATCACACCGGTTATTTTCTTTTCTGACTTAAGAGGATTATTGGGACTGGATTTTGTACTTTGTCAGTATTACAGAGTGACACCTCCACACTCGGGGCTGGGTTGCAGCTTGGCAGTGAGCCTGCTTGTCTTTCCTCTCATCAGCATCACCTGGAGATGCCACCCACTTAGCTGGTGACAGTGTCTGAGAAACCTGTCCAGATCAAGTAGAAAATTCAAATTAAAGTCCCCAGGAGGCAGGGAAAGGTTGAAAGGGACAGATTTCAGCCTAAGGAGCAAGTGATAAAATGTGGTTTTTCTTTTTGGGATCCTGGCAGGAATCAGATGCCTACAGCACAGCAGCTTTGATATCACCTTAACTCAGGCAAGCAGGTCAAAAGCAAAAAAGGTATTTCACTGTGTGTTGAGCCAAGGAATGAATTTGACCCCATTACTTCTCTTCAGAGGAGCTTGTGGGCTGTTTTTCAAAGACACATATTATATTAAAGTTTTCTCTGGTCATTCCCGTCCAATTTCCTCTCATCTTGTTTTATTTACCTTTAGGGATACATAATGGATTTCAGCAGCCCTTTGCACCAAGCCTTGCCTGAGGGAGATGCCTGAGGCATCAAGCGCTCCTTGGCTGTTGTGTTTGGCCCCAAGTTGTTTCCCTTTCGAGTGAACAGGAGCAGGAGAGGCATGGATGAGGTTATATGGGGCTGTGGGAATATTTCCATGGGGCATCTTGCAGCTTTCCCCGTGTTGCCTTTCTCTCTCCACATGGAAAGGAGCTGAGATGCTGCTGAGTCCCTTTAAAGCACACTCAGTGAGGATCACAGTGAAAACCACCTTTTTCATTAGGTGATCCCACCAAGGGTTGTTGTTACCAAGTGCATCTGCAGGTCTGGTCCATCAGCCCAGGAGCGTCAGTCACCTGGAACAAATATTGCAGCTTTTTCCATTTAAAACCATCCTGCCATGGCTGGGACTGCTGTGTTAATTGAGCTTCAATTGCCAGGGCCTGAAAGGCAGCAGGATATGGATACATCTTGTTTAGGGTTGCTATTAGTTTTTCTGGGCTGCAGAGAAGGCTTGCATGGAAATTGAGCCCATTATGTATTTGGGTCTTGCTTAACGAGATGCAGTGCAAAAGGCAGTCCATTACTTTGGAACTAGAGGCTTTGCCTCCTTCCCAAGATTGATTTTTATTTCGCAAATTATTACTGCATGGATTAATGATCTCTCTGCATGCAAACGCTCTCGGCTGCTACTCAGGTGCATTAACCTTTCATAGAACAAAGAATTCCTCCTCCTCGATGTTGCTTTGACCAAAGAATTTCTCTTACAATGCTGAATATTAAATATACAGATATCACACCCTTGCTTTTACCAACTGCACAGGATCTGGATTCAGAAGTCACAGGCCTGTGTGTGTGAACCTGCGACCTCCTCCAGGTGTTTTCTTCTGGACCACTGCAGGATCCTTATGCTCACAGACAAAGATGTAACCTCTAATTAATAAGATAATACTTTGCCCTAACAAGGCCTTTTTGGACCACAAATGCAGCAATCAGGAGTCCCAAAACAGGCAAGGGCTATAGTTCAGTGGCATGTAAAATGGGACTTAGAGGTGGAAAAAATATCTGTCCGTGAAGGTCCCAGAGTGAAGAGTCCAGACTCCTGAAGCTCCTATCTATTCTTGCCTGATAAAGCAATGCAGTTCTGTTAACACATACTGTTCTACTGAACCCATGTGTCCTAAGACTTGCACAAGAACATGCTCAACATGTAAACTCATTAAAAAGGGGTCAATCCTGCAACAGCTGCTGCAATGAGGGTGATCATATGTACCCAGAGGATATGATAGAACAAAGGGAATGGCTTTAAACTGGAAGAGGACAGGGTTAGATGGGATATTGGCAAGGAATTGTTGTCTGTGAGAGTGGTGAGGCCCTGGCACAGACTGCCCAGAGAAGCTGTGGGTGCCCCATCCCTGGAAGTTTTCAGTGTCGGGTTGGATGGGGCTTGGAGCAACCTGGTCTAGGGGAAGGTGTCCCTGCCCAGGGGCAGAGGAGTTGGAATAGATGACCTTTAAGATTCCTTCCAACCTAAACGATTCTAGGATCCAATAATTCTATTTAAGCTGTTGTAGGACTGGGGATTCTTTAGTAATTTAAGTTGACCGACATCCTTAATCCAGTTCCCTCCTGGTCATTCTGTCTTTGCAGCATGCTCATTTAGGTGTGAAAAGTCTGCTCTGCTGGCAGACTGCTGCATATTCTCAGTAAATAGCGTGAAATGTAGCCAGCTTTGCTGTATTTGTGAAACTTTCCCCACAGCTCTAATTACGCCTGGGTAGTACTAACATTTAGTCAGCTTAAATTATTAAACTCTCGCAGCCCCCGCAGGTAAAAACCTGTTTAATTAATGACTGATTAGTTAAATCATTATGTGTTCTGATATGAATCACAATAATTTTTATAGTCCATATTATCATTTTAAAGGCATGCTAATTTATTGAAGGATTCTTTTTCCTAAAAAGAACAGAAACAGTCATACCTCCAAGCTTAGGAGAAACCATCTCTTTTATAAGAACAAAAGATATCATCAGAAATCTAGTTCAGGAAGATAGTCCTAGGCAATCCCAAATGCCCTTTAATCCATCTGGAATCTAGAGATACACAGACTCTTGAGTAAGAATCCTTCTAATCTGGACATTCATGCATTTAAACTTGCACTTTTAGTATTTTCATGCATTTGGGGGCAACTCACAGCACAACTGCAAAACTTTCAGTGCTGCCAGAAAATGTAAAATGCATTGTCTTTCAGCCCTGTTGGTATCTGCTGCCCACCAGACCCACCTCCCTCAGGCAACAAAGTCCCACATATATCAGGGGTGGCTTTCAGTCCTGGTTGAGACTAAAATGAAACAACTATTTGGATGGATTCAGCCAGGGAGCTTTTAGCTCTTTCCAAAACAGTATTTCAGAACAGTGCTGAATGGCAGGATACTGTTGGTCCATGGCACTAGGATATCTTGCAGGAGACGGTCTGAAATGCCCAGAAACACATAAACAAACCCTAAACCTTTTTTTCTCAAGGGTCTTCATGGTGCACAGCTCCTGATAATTCTGACACACTATTGCCACCAGACCATATTCAGGTGCTCAGGCACTTGAAATCTCTGACTTACTGCTGAAGGTGTTATCAGATACCAGCAAGTTCTACATGTTGTCTGTGAAAAAAAATAATTTCTGTAAGAACTACGAATTTGTTTACAGGGCTTCACGAGGCTAAGCTTTGACGTCTCACAGCAAAATGGCAGTGGCAATATCTGTGATACGTTGGTCTCTGAGCCAAATTTGCTGCAACAGAGATAAACTCCTTTTCCAGGAAGCAAATATATTTAACTATTGGGAAGCAGAGATGTACAAGAAATTATGAATCAAATTTGGGTACTGCTCTCCAAACAAGAAAGACTGTGCCCACACTCTTTCAGGAGCTGACAGAAACTTCCCTTTTCTTCTTGAGTTGAAACAGTGGGCATAAGCAGCCAACTTACCATCTCCAAAACCCCACCACCTCCACCCACTGACAGTCCTATTTCCCAAGGCACAGCTGCGTTTGGGTTCTCAGGGACTGTAACAGCCAGATGTGAAAACTCAGGCAAAATTACGTTGTTTCCTAGTCTTGTAGAAGTTGGATTCAGGCTCCCACTTGAACCTTGATAGGTCTGTTTTTTTCTTCAGCACAGCCGGGATGACCTATGCAAAGGCCTTGGAAGGATCTTGGGCGGTGGCCTGAAGGTAAAGTTCACACTTTGACAAGAGGTGGTTGTTAGGGTTGGCTGTAACAACAGGCTAATTCAGAGGAATTTCATCTCTTTGCTCAGCTGAAGGCATCTTTTCTCTCCCTGCAAGAGCATGGAACTCCCTGGGGAACCACCAGGAAGAGTCAGCTCTTGCTGTCACCCTAGTTGGCTGGCTGGCTGGACACACTTAATCATATATATGTAAAATGTAGTGTTGCTTCACTGCAGAAATCTAGAACAACACTTGAAAACAGGAAAAAAAGAAGGGAAATAGAAGGTTATTTTGAGCTAAACAGCCACACAGGAGCAGAATGCACTGCAAACCACTGCTCACTCTCCTTTGGTTTGCCTAAGCACTGCAGCTAAACAGCGCAATGAACACATTCCAAAGAGAAGAGGTGGTCTGTTTTTTTTTTTTTTAGCTTTCCCTTTTTCTCTCCCTCTTTCCTATGATATTGAATCATCAGGGTGTGAAATATAATAAAGCACTGTACCATTCAATCTGTCGGCTGTACCTTACAGGTGTACTCCAGGTAAATATCCCCTTGGCTGGTGAAAAATGAGCTTACCTGAAACAGATGACTTTGATGAACTTCGGTAGCTGGGCCTCTATCACTCTTTTCCAATTGGCTTCCCCAGCAAAGCATGGTTGCCCAACACAAATTTGTCTTACTGAAGGAAAGATATTCTCTAATTCACTTTGTTCCCAGCGACTTGCC
Source organism: Serilophus lunatus (assembly GCA_013399895.1). NCBI lineage: Eukaryota > Metazoa > Chordata > Aves > Passeriformes > Eurylaimidae > Serilophus > Serilophus lunatus. The sequence continues at coordinate 891,322 of VXBA01001792.1, read as the reverse complement.
CCCTCGCTGACGTCTTCACTTCATCTGGCATTTCATAAAAGTATAAATGGCAGGGCTTGTCATGTCTTCCACTGGGCGACTTTGGGAAATAAATTAATTATTTACCAGCCTATCGCACGCCCCATTGCTTTGATAAAACTGGAATATAAGTAAAAATGACCATGTATTAAAAGGTGCCATTTGCTGGATGCAGTGGTGGCAGGTAGAGTATCATAGCAAAAGCTCCTGCTACCCTCCATTGCCCTCCCCAAGCAATCCCTGCTCATCACCAAGCAGGGGCTAGCAGCAGAAACAAAGTAGACACGTATGCAGATGAGATCCCTGTACCTGCAAGGGCATTCACTGCTCACCATTTTAATTTTAGATAAGTGCTGAATGCCTCTTTACTCTCAAAAAACAAGAGCATCTAGAAGATTAAGTTCTTCTAGACTAGTAATAATCCAGGCAGGCCGTTCCAGGGGCTTTGGAGGCTCTTTCTTCTATGGCTCTAATTTTACTTGTTAGCTTTTTATTCTTTTCTAGGACAGACCTCTCAAAAAGCAGGGAAAGGCCAGGAAATGTCTTGGGAACAACTTTTAGCAGAGAGATGGTGTTGCAGGAAAAGGTGTTTGCTGGATCCTCAGTGGAAACGTCACAATCCTGCTCCTTCTGCAAGCCCAGAGAGTGCAGATCAGGGAGTAGAGTGGGGAATTTCTCCCTCTCTTTCCTTCAACAACTCATTTGCATGAAAGCATGCTGTAATTACCTGAGTAAGGTTTTGATTTGGGGAACACAGGAAGAATTTTCCCTTTTTGTTTGATTATTTTTGAAAATCTGTTTGAACAGTACAGAAAACCTCACTCATTGCAAGAAGGATTGTCTGGTTGGGTGGCAGTGAATGACCTTTCCACAGAAGAACTATTTTGTCCATCATTAATTGACATTTGCTGTAGCATGTACTGGTTTTCCTCTTTAAATGTGTTACAAAAGTTAACTACTTAATCCTTAGAAGCCTTTAACAAGGATATATGTAATATTTCCCTATTGTTGATGGAAAAAGGGAAGGTGATGACTACACCTGTCCAAATCATGAAACCAAGAGTTTTAAACCCTTGAGTAACTGCAGTGATCACAGCACCTATCCTGACTCCATGGCTGTTATTTCTCTCTTAACACTGTGTTGCTGCTTTTGAGTCTCATCTTCCAGAAAATAAATAGACTTTATGGATTTCTCTTATTTCTTTCTTTCTCCCATATAGGTAAGAGATGCAACTTGAAACTTTTAAGTGTCTGAGTTTGCTTTTTTCCCCGCAAACTGGAACCTTTGGGATAGTGGGGTGAATTTTCTAATGATGTGGAGATGCTGCGAAAACCAGACAGGTTGGGTCAAAAGATGAGGCAGATTAAGGTGAGAGACCCTCTTTTCTGAATTTGCAAACAACTAAAGGCTGTTTCATGAAGTAGTTGAAAAGGCAGAGCAACAAGGCTGTTAATGGGACTCCATCGGATTCTGTGTATGAAGACAGCAAGTTACTTTGGAAGGTACAGCAAAGGCAGGATGCAGACGGATACCCAGAGGAGAACTTTCTAAAATCATCAGAGCATAAGCAAGGTTATTGTATCTACTTAAAAGTTAAGTGATCTGTAAGGTGGCCAGAGACGATATTTCCCGTCCCTTTATATATTTGCGCAAAGCCCCAGTAGAACCAAACCATTAAACAGAGCTTCCCCAGGACCAGAAATAACCTCACTAATTTCAGAAACCTTCTTTCTCACTGAATCCACTTCTGCCATGAACGTGCATCAACATCTTACTTCATGTCTTACTGTTTTTCCTTCTGCACAGCAGGCAAGGCAACAGAACCCACAAACTCTATCCAAACTTGAATGATTACAGCAAAACTCTGTTCTGGCCTGGTGTGGGGGTTTTGGTGGTTTTTTTAGTTTTTGATTTGTTTGTTTGTTTGTTTTTTCCTTCAGCCATCATGGAATGGATTAAACCAAAACCACAGTCCAAACTAGGATATGTTTTAAAAGCCTTCAGAGCTGCATTGTGCTGGTGTCCTGCTGCTCAGTTTTTTCTTTCAGGCCAGGGTTTATTTGCGTCTTCCTCCTTCTTCCTCCTTTTTTTCCTAATTGGTACCACCAAGTAGTAAAAGCACCATCCATGTTTCAGCTGCATGCAAAATAAACTACAGAGGGAAAGTGGCAGATAAATTTAACGAGCATTAAAGTTATATATAATTTAAATATGTATAAAATTATTTGGTGTATCGATTAGAAAATGGGCTGTTGACCATTTAAAGGCAACAATCAATTTCATAGTTCACAGGTCAGGTCAAGTTTCGTTCTAATGATCTAAAAAAGCAAATAGCATTAGGAGATAATGAACTCCACAGGATTACAGAAGTGATCTATAGCTCTGCTGTGGCACAAGGCCCAGCAAATGAGAGAGGGCATCATCTGAAGTGCCCTGGCCTCCACAGACTAAAACCATGTTTTTATATCTTGGCAAGGTGTCAATTTATGATGTAATCAAAGGCAGATGATGGAATTACTTTGCTCCTAAAACACCACATGGTTAGGCTCAATGTCATCAATGAGCAAGGGAGGTAGATCCCCATTAATGTGGTCTACAAAGTTATCTTCCCTGTTCTGGTAAGTGAACACCAAGTATACCCACCCTGTTAATCAAAGGGAGTTGATAGCTCTCTCTGCTCCCACTGAGGGGATGGGTTACACAAGGGAAATACGGCAGGGTTACCGTGGGGTTGCTCCTGATGCACTGTTGTACGGCAGAGAAGCAGCTTTCCTAAATCTCAGTGAGGAAAGGAAGAAGAAATCTGTGTGTATAAAGAAATTTGTATCCATATCCATGTAAGTATTTTTGTGTGTATGTGTATGGGTAAAGTGTTATTTTCACTGGGACATGGAAGAGAGAGTTTGGCTCCTTGAACTTTTAATAAGAGAAGGAAGAGCAATGACTATTGAAAAACCTGGTATATATTTTTACAGAATCACAGAGTAGTTAAAATTGAAAGGGACCTCTGAAGATCATCCAGTCCAAGCTCCCCACTAATATGTCTAGGTGGATTTGGAATGTCTTCAGACAGGGAGACTCTACACCCTCAATACAAAGAAGTTCTTCTTCATATTGAGGTGAAAGTTCTTGTGTTTATGGCCATTTTGAGGATATTTAGCTGAAGAACAATCCAACTTTGGCCCGAGGTTTTAACATTTTAATTCATTTAGCCTGGAGAAAAAAAGGCTCAGGGGAGACCTTATTGCGCTCTACAACTACCTGAGAGGAGGGTGCAGCCAGGTGAGGGTCTCCTTCTCCCAGACAACCTGTGACAGGACAAAAGGAGACAGCCTGAAGCTGCACCAGGGGATGGTCAAGCTGGATCTCAGGAAGAATTCTTCCTGTGTAGGGTTATCAGACATTACAAGGGGCTTCTCAGGGAGGTGATGGAGTCCCCATCCCTGGAGGTGCTCAAGGAAGGGCTGGATGTGGCACTCAGTGATCTGGGCTGGGTGGCAAGGTGGGGATTGGGCACAGCTTGGACTCCATGGTCTTGGAGATCTTTTCCAACCCTAACGGTTCTGTGATTCTCTAATGCTATAAAGCTTCAGACCATGTTCTCTGAACCATATGACTGGTGTTTTTTAGTCCCTACTTGTTGCTTTGCCTCAAAGCTTGAATAAAAAAGCCATTAGATTTCAGTTTGGGATAGGGCTGGATTTAAACACAGGCATGATATTTGTGCAATATTAATGTCCCATTTCCAGCCTTTGGTTTGGATGCAGAAGAAATTCGGCAGTTTCTGGGTGGCTGCCCAAAATGTGAGGAGGCCTTGAAGAAGGATGAGGCAAGATTCCTCTGAGCTTCCGTTAGAGGGGAACAAGGGAAGAAACTCCAGTTCTGCCAAGAAGACATGAGAAACCACCTTTCATTTTTCACTCATGGAGGTGCCTTGAACACCCTTGAACATCCTGAATGTCAGCCAGTGCCTCCATTTCAACAATTGAGTCCCACTCTTAATGTTTATACAGGTTTTATTGGTTGGGCACATGACTTTTCTGTCTTTGTGCAGCACTCCAGCCAACATCCCTGCCTTGAGCTTCTTTAAACAGCATTCACTTCCACACTGCTGTGTCTGCTCGGCTGTTTCGGTGTTAATGGGCTTACTTGGATTATTAATTGGACTCATTAGACTTATTTTCTTCTTTAATATAATGAGTGTGTAAGCACTAAACTAAGAGGCATAAAACTTTGATAAATGAGAAAATTGGATAATTGCACAACATCAGGGCTGTGCCAGTAGGAACTTTCTTAAAAAAAAGGGAAGAGGGAGAAAGACAGATTGAGAGCAGGTAAAACAGAGAAAGAAAAGTGTCTAGACTGAGGCTTGGGCATCATCATATGTTCTTTTAGTGTATCAGAACAAGTCAGCTGGGTTTGTATTGAAGTCCCTAAAGTGACATCCCAAGGCATTTATGCTGAGAGAGGTCAGACACTGGCACAGGTCACCCAAAGAGGTGATGGATGTCACATCTCTAGGAATATCCAAGATCAGGCTGGGCAGGGCTTGGAGCAACCTGGTCCGGTGGAAGGTTTCCCTAGCCATTGCAGAGGGTTTGCAATAAATAACCTTCAAAGGTCCCATCCAATTCAAAGTATTCTGTGATTCTGATTTCGACTCTGCTTCTGCCTCTCTTAATGGCAACTATATGTGGGCTACAATTGCATTGGTTTTTCTACTTCAGCATGTCACATAAGTATATACTGAATAACTAAGCATGGATGCACTAACATATGCAATGAATAAGGTCCAATTCACGGGACCTTACGGGAGTTGGACTAGATGACATTTACAGATCCCTTCCAACCCAAACTATTCAATGAGTACAGTCCTGTCTTGTACATCCAGAACTCCCATAGATTCTTAAGCGAATGGATAAATGAAGAATCAACACAAGGCTCTTTGTAAAAAATATAAAGGCAGCAATAATCCCAAAGGCAAAGAGAACAAAAAGCTCAAGATGGTTAACCTACAAAAAAAAGAGAAGTGTTTTCAGAATCAATCTCTCTATGAATGATCCTGCCAGAAATTTTAGACACAAATGTATTTCAGCTTATTGCAGCACAACAGCAAAAACAGTCCTGTGAAGCTCTGCTGTTTACTGCAGTCCTGGATCATTGCTTATCTATTTTAATAGGCAAGAAATATAACAGCTAAATTATAATTATGTACTGTACACAGCAGTGTTAACACAATAACATGATGTTTCGTACATTTCCCATCATCTTCTTAGGAGGTACAGCAAGCTGCAGGTTTGTAACAATCTTCTGCTTCCTCATCTCATTAATCTCCCGAAGCGGAGAGAGAGCAATACAAGCAGAGGGAGCCCAGAAATGTACGTACATTACTGAATTAACCAGGCATGTAATTAGTGCTCAGGTGCTTAGTCAAGGAAGAAACATGCAGGATTATTTAGATTTGGATTTAACACCCCAAAGTTTGAATAGTGGAGGTAAGGTTTTATGAATTTTTCAATCATCCACTCCAGCTGCCTCAGAAATAGGGAATTTTGCCCCCCTTTTCTGCCTTTGGCACTGTGTTGCTTTCGAACCTCATTGTTATTTATGGGAATATATGAAAATGAAATATGCAGTATGTCATGCTCCAGTTCAGTAATGGGGAAACACCTCTGTCCACTGAGGAACACGGACAACACTGTTCATCCCAACAACAGAGGCTGGCATGACCCACAATACCTGTGACACTTGAGTCCTTCTCCTGACTTGCAAAAAGAAATGTGTGCAGGTGAGGCTGGTTTTACTTTCTCATGCTCTTCAGGGCTTCTGCTTTGCCAGAGTGAATTATCTCCATCGTGGTGCTCTCTGATTGACACCTCCTGAAAGTCTCCCGCTTAAAGTGCATTTAGTGTCCAAGGGGACCTGAAGGCAGATGAGCTCTGCTTGTCCCTCAGGGCACCCACATAATTTCTGAAGTGTCCTGTGAGATGCTGGATGTGTGATCCAGCTTGACACTGAATTTGCTCTGCTGGTAAGTGCACTTTGAGCAGCACCTTCTTTTTCTACCTCACATCTTGTGAGCCTTTTGCAATCTCAACCCAAACTGTGTTGAGTAGAGCTGAACAAAGTGTGCATCCCAGCCGACATAAACAACAAAAAGCAGGAAATTATGGAATAGTTTGGCTTACAAGGGCCCTTTGGAGGCCATCTAGTTCAACACCCTGCTGTGAGCAGGGACATCTTCCCCTATCCCAAGTTGCTCCAAGCCCTGTCCAATCTGGCCTTGGACACTTCTAGGGATGGAGCAGCCATAGCTTCCCTGGCCAACATGTGCCAGGGCCTTTACCACCCTCTTTGTAAAAAACTTCATCCTTACATCTGATCCAAATCAACCTTCATTCATTTAAACCCGTCATCTCTTCCAGTATCGCAACAGGCTTTCCTAAAAAGTTTGTCCCTGTCCTGTAGGTCCCCTTTAAGTATTGAACGGTCACAATAAGGTCTTCCTGGATCCTTCTCTTCTCTAGCTGAACACCCCCAGCTCCCCCAGCTTATCTCCAGAGCAGAGGGGCTCCAGCTCTCAGAGCCTCCATGGCCTCTTCTGGACTTTCTCCAGCAGCTCCAGGTCCTTCTGCTGTTTCCCCCCAGAGCTGGAGGCATCTCTGCAGATGGGGTCTCACCAGAGCAGATTAGAGGGGGAGAACCACCTCACTTGACCTGCTGCCCACAGCTGAATGATCAGCTTTGCCCCATAACACACTTCCAACCCTTTTCAAGCCTATCTTCCTCTACTCCCAAGCCATCTCCTCAATCCACCCCCTTGATCCTCACATGTCTACAAACATCCACAGGGCTCTGCATACATTTTCGTGCTGGCCTGGATAAGCACAGTGAGGAGCTGAATTGCAAACGGTAGCCCTGAGTTACACTTATCTAAACACCACCAAGAAACAGAGATAAAGGGATGAGGCACATCCCTGTACATCAGCTCGCTGGGGTTATTTGCTGCTTGTATCTGGTGAATGAGGGAGAGGGCTCCCTGGTACAGCAGCACAATGATAAAATTGTGATGAAAATTCTTTCTGTATTGCTTTTTCATTGAAATATTGCCCCTTGGCGGGAAGCAGATTGGTAACAGCAGCAAGCAAGAGGAGAGAGTGGGTCTTAACATCCTATAAGCTCATCATGGCAAACTCAGGCCGTGATGTGTTGAGCAAACAGCCCTCATGTGCTTAATTTTGGAAGTTCAGAGTGAGGGTTTGGCTGGAATAGTAAAGGAAATGTACGAGTGCGAAATGCAGAATTTGTGGGAGCAGGCCTTTTTTTTTCTGTGCGAAAGACACCCTAGATGGTCAGGAAAATAAGGTAGAACCCATTAAAAAAAGGAGCTTAACCATTTATCCCACAAAATCAGTGTTTTCCTAGAATTGTGCACAGAAAACTTCTAGGGGTTTTTCTAACTCCATAGCTGGGAATTCAGTTGCATAGCTGAGAAAAAGTTCTGTTAATGCCCAACCTCAAAGCAAAGTTTAATCCATGCAGACCTTGTCTGGTGCAGCTTTTGTTATGACTCCCATATGCATCTGATATCTGTCCACACACACGCACATGTACATACACACATTCTCCATAATGACCTGAAAAAAATCCTTCAAAGCAGCTAGATTAAATAGGGCCTAAAGAAATTTTTATTTTATGTGAATACGGCTAAGTTTCCACAGTCTGTCACTTTGCTTGCAACCACAGAACAGCTACTTTCCTTCCCCTGCCTCATACCAGAAATAGTTCAGCTGAAGTAAGGTTTAATTTTAATTTCAACTTTATTCTTATTTTTATTCGTACTTTTCGTGTAGATATGAAGCAGTGGGGGGCTCACAGGGTGTAATTCCAGGGCAAAACCCCAGCCTCATGCTTATGCTCTCAAATCTTGTCTCCTCTGCTGGTAAAACAAGCAGGATTAGCACACGATAAGACCAGTGGAGATAATAATTACACTGGCTATGAGCAAACTGCAGAACCACGGAATAAATCCCCAAACAATTATTAAAATGGCTCAATGCATTACACAAATTGGAAAAGACTGGGACATTTTTGGGAGGGGCAAAGGGAGGTAAGACACATTATTTAAGTGTTCTTGTAAGCCTTCTAAGATATTAATGTTGCAAAGCTTCTTATGAATATTTAAGAACATAAAATGGAGATACACTTCAGCCCAGCATTACCACAGAAGCCTGTAATACAGTTGAGTCCACTTAAGAAGGCAATATCTGACATCCATGACAGATTTAAACATGATAAGCCAAAGGTCATGTTTATAGCTGAAAAGTCCATGCAAACTAGTTAAATATTACTGCAGTTTAGTTCTGTTATAGTTACTGTTATGTATTGATACATGCACTTACAGAATTTCCTTAAAGATGCAGCTTTGCCTCCAGGTGCCTGTGCTTTTGGAAACACTTAAAAAAAATACTCATTATTAATTTATTTTATGTTTTCTGGAGTAAGAACAAGTACCTCAGTGTTAAGAAAGAAAAGAGCTTAATTTCTTCCTCTTTAAGGAGGTGCTGGGGAGATATTTCCTGATTTGGTATCTGACACTGATTAATTTTCAATAGGACTGGTTTTCAACAGAGCTTTTCACAGGAAAAGGTTTTACTTGGGTAACAAGGATGGGTGCAGGAATCTTTTCTTCAGATACACTATAACCTTCATAAAACTTAACATAAAATTTTTTATCTCATATTTTTTCAAACTTTTTTTTTGGTTCTTGAAGAAAATATTTTCATAGAATCATAGACTCATAGAATATAATTATAGAAATTAACTTATCAAATTTATGTTTTGATTTTTTTTTCCCTTTTAGGCACTGTCTACCCTGAGAGAAATAAAACATTTTTTTAACTAACTGTCATATTCACTGTGTTTGTTCAAAGTGGCTAAATCACTGTGCCTCTTCAAAATAGCCACCAGGATATTCCTGTTCTTAGAGACTGATGAAAACTTTTGTGATTAAGAAAATTTTTATGTTCCTTCCAGCAAAAGTTATTTTAACTGTCCAAGGAAAATTGGAATTTTTTTCTTTTACTACAAAATAAATTTCAAAATAAAAATAAAGGATCAAAATCAGAAGTAGCCTCAGAAAAAGAGCAAAACTGTCAATAAAGCTGTTGTATTTTACTGGAAACTTAGCTGTAAGAGAGCTTTATAAACAGCAGATGGCTCCCATATAGAAGAGGCTGAGCAATCTGAGCAAACAATAATCAACATGAAGAAGCAAAGCTGAGTTTGACACACGGGGAAATTTAAGACACTGAAATTAAAAGATATATTGGAACACACTGTAAAGAAAGATAAAAATGTCTCTATTTTGGTTGTTTGGGTCTTGGTATCTTGTCAGGTTGACATGAGCACTTAAGTGATGAAAATCTTCATGGTGGTAGACTATACCTGCTACTCATACACTTCCCGGGATCTCAGGGATCCTGCTTTTATTTTTTTATCACCTGTGCATATACAGATTATACAGAGATGATAGTCATGATTTAGGACAGCTCTGGTCCTCTGGTTGGTTTTTAGATTTGGTGTCACAAAGATCATCCCTCTTGAGCACGGCTACTCTAGTCATGAACAACCCTTCTGTCCCTTTGAGGTATCAATTCCCTCCTGGAAAAGGGCATGGATAATAAAATAGGATCTTAGAATGGTTGGGATTGAAAGGCACTTTAAAGACCATCCAGTTCCACGCCCTGCAATGGGCAGGGACACCTCCCACTATCCCAGGTGGCTCCAACCTGCCCTTGGACACTTCCAGGGATAAGGCAGCCACAGCTTCTCTGGGCACCCCGTGCCAGGTCCTCCCCACACTCACAGCAGAGAATTCCCTCCTAAAAACCGATCTAAATCTCCCCTCTTTTAATTTAAACCCCCTTGTCCTATCATTATCTGCCCGTTAGTAGTTTTCTTTAGTGAGAATGGAATATTAAAGTAGGCAGTTTGTATCAAATTTTGCAAAAAAGGATGGAAAAGATGGAAAGCTAACCTTGTTTTGTCTCAGTGGTTCTTTCCTGAACAGACCCATTCAGCTACCAACTAGAAACACCTTAATATCTTCTATTTATTGACATTTTCCAAAGGATCCAAGGGAATTTCAGGTGCCAGCAGGGACATCACATGCACAGTTATCATACCAAGCTAGTTTCACAGTGCTCTGGTTCCCACATATTAAGTGCAATATTTCCAGCACATGGATTTTTATGGGGCTTATCAGAACGACACATAGACAAAGAAATAAAAAATAATTAAGGAAGGGAGAATTGATAGGGAAGAGGAAAGGCAGAGTGGCGACAGGAATGGGGAAAGAGAGGTTGGTTTCTCCCTTTTCCAGGCTAACCTCCTTGGGGGATGTGTAATGAACCAGTTCCAGGGGAGTGTTCCAGTGGCACTCTGATTTTTCCAGGGTTTGCTGAGGACTGTATGCGAACCTTTACTTCACACTCAGATGCTCGGGTCTATTAGAGCAGCTTCTGTGCTGTTGGATGAAGGATTTATTTTGCCAACATAGCAATAAAAGCAGTGTTTTGCAACTGGTAAAGCACTAAGGAAGCCTTCTTATTTGGTCTGGGAAGTAGCTGGGTTCCCTGAAGATGTGACCTGCTCCTCAGGTGACCATGTTGAAGCTGGGTGGAGTTTCTCCTGTGACTTGGTCTCTTCCAGCTCTATTATCAAACCAAGAGCTGGAAATGATAGTGACTGAAACAGATGTATGTGATTTGTCCCCTTCTTTTAAGCTTCGGTTCAGTTCAGTAGGAGCAGAATTAATTTTGTAGGACTGAAATAAATGAGGTGGAAGGTCACAGAGCTAAATGTTTTCCACAGCCTCCTACCCTGCATTGCTCCATTTCACTGTGTGTCGAGGATATTTGTTTCCTGCTTTACCTCCTGTTTTGACTTCTTAAGTCTGTGCCACTGAGGAGCAATAGGAATCTGTATTTTGTAGCTGCTGTCTTGAAGAAATAATACCATTTGCCTCAAAAGCTGGAGTGCATTCCAACCATAGACTACAGGGATAGCTCAATTGAATTAAAAATTCCTGTGTCCATTCTTTTCTTTTATTAAGACATTTTGTAAGGTAGAAAAAGTCTATATTCAACACTTCTTCAGATTTTTTACCCTCTGAATCCAATGTTTTAAGTGCTTTGTGCAAATACCAGGATAGCAATGCATGAAAATTATTATTTTACTTCTAGAGCCAGTTACAGACATAATTCTTGGGGATGATGGTGAGAAGAAGGAATTAAGCCATCAAAGCATTATAGAATGATTTGTGTTGGAAAAGGCGTTTACATCATTCAATTCCAACACTCATTTTAGCATGGGCAGGAACATATAATTCCCATATATAGAACCATATTTTCTAAGGACCAGCATTTCTCCAGGTTCGTACAGGAGAAGTTCCTCTTGGCCAGGTCCTTGTCTGTAGCTGGAGGCTGCTACATAAACACAGGTGAGGCAGGAAGTGCAAAGAGTCTCACTGCAAAGCCAAATGCCATATCCACCAAATAATCTGAGTCAAGACTATGCTTTCCATTTAAATTCTCTGATGTACAGGGTTTCCTTGAGGGGAAAAAAAAAAAAAGTGAGCTACAACTCTTGTTGCTTTCTTAGCTTTCACTTGGGGGCAAACAATATCCAAAGAACAAGAGTGAGGGAATAAATGTGGACAAAGTGTTTGTTCATAGGCCACCACACATTGTATCCTCACAGGCTGGTACTGTGAGGGACTAATCTAAAGAAAAGTAATTGATCTCACTTTTGGTACCATCCTATTTGTTACTTGACCTTTTAATCGGGCACAGACAATAATTATTTCTTGTAATGACCAGATAACTCGTTGGCTGGATTGACGGTCTTTTAAAACGAGGTTGGTTAATCTTTCCTGTTGTGTACTGAAACCTGTTGGCAGGGGAATTAAGGAACTGAAAATCTGTGTTTTTACAAAGGATTAGCATAAAATCCTCCTCTGCAGACTGAAGCATCTTCTGCTCAGTAGCAAAACGAAGCAGTACTGGAGCTGGTGAGCACTGAGCTTCAGTGAGAGAAGAAAACATCTCTGGTGTGCCACCTTACAGCTATTTAATCATAAAACCCTTTACTATCCTTTCTTCACACCACACAGAGACATTCAAAGTGTAGGGCTTGGAGCTTAACTGTCTGACTCACTCCAGTTTTTCCCAGTTGCAAATTAGTTGTGATTTACTTTCCAAGTTGATTATCCTCATGATGTCACCTCGGTATCTGATCCAAGCCGTGCTGAAGTAAATGGGAGCCTTTCCATGGACTTTAATGGGGTTTGGTTGGGGCCTTAGCTGTCTCTGTAGCTACCAGGAGAGGCACAAGCCGTACAACGAAGCGCAGGTGCTGGTGCTGCCGGGAGGAAGACCTCGTACTGTATTTAATGTTCTTTAATTAATTGAGTCCCGAGGAATAGAGTGGGCCTATGTTCCTAGAAAATGCATTATGGTAACACAGCACCTTCCATTTGCAGCGATCCAAATACAATATTAAAGTTTTATGTTTATTGAACAAAGTCCAGGAATCCACATGCAGGAACACTTCACCTTCCACTGGAATGCAGCCACTTCTGGAGCAAAACATGGCAATAATTTCACAAGGATTGACAAGAAGTAGGAAGCAAAAGGTGTTATATTCCAGTGAAAGCACCAGGTTTCTGGTGTGAGCTGTCAGTAAGGGATCAACACAATAACATTAACCAGAATTTTCCCAATGCCTTGACCTTGCTGATGCAGCATGTTGTGAGAGCTGTGTGCAACCTCATCCCATGTGGTCAGTCCAAGATGTCACACTTCCAACAGCACAGCATCTTCATGTTACGTTGGAAAAATTAGGCCAGGTGCCCACATTTCTGAAGCTGAATAGTCAAGTCCAGCCTGGCAGCCTGGGATGCCTTCCTCATCAATGGAAAGAAAGAGGTGCTGTCAAAAGAAAGGAGACCCGTTTTTAGTGATTCAGTTTGTTTGGGTAAATCTACCTTCTTTCTTTTTACTAACTGGAAGAGAGCCCAGATGACTGGTTTGGCCTGAGATGTCATTTAGGTATGAAAGTGAGATAAATCCCACCTCCAGCTAATGGAGCCTCATGGGAAGCATGCCCCTAGATCCTTGGATGCCACTAGCCCTGAGGTGAGCTGCCAAAGTGAAGAAGGATTCATGAAACGCTCTTGAAACTGAGAGACGGAGAAGACGCTTGGCTTTGAAAATCTATAGGAAAAGAGGAAATATCTGCAGGCTTAAAAAAGGAGAATAAATTTTTGCATTGTCAAAAATCTTTTACATACTCAGAGTTACAACAGCAGAAGGTGACCTTGAATGACTGGATGCCTCTGTGAGTAAGTAGTGTGTACCCCAAGGAGGAGAGGACAGACAGAGCAAGGAGGAGAGCCATGGGGTAAGGAAAAGCTGGGCGCCATTAGGAAAACCATGCAGATCAAACTGCTACAACTGGGCCCTGCGCAGAAGGATTTTGAGGTCAGGGAGAAGCAGGGAGGCAGCAGAGGGGCAGCAGAGGCATTAGTGGCATGGAGGGGCATTTGGCCATGTGGGATTTGCTCTATGACCCCCATGGGCAAACCAAGCATTACAGAGATGAGTAGCCATAAGGAAAGATTTTTTGAGGCTGGAAACATTTGTCAGAAGGAGTCAAGCCCCCACAGAGCATTTCTGCAGATATTATTGCCCATTTTGATGGGGAAGAGCACAGAGCACCCCTATTATTGGGGTTGTGCTAAGACATATTAGAAGACCTTTTAATCAGATTATAACCGTACTTCCTTGTGCAGAACAACCCAGCCACCCCTGCTCAGTGATATTTATTGCAAAGTCAGAAAGTCATTAGGTGGCAGAGTTCAGATTTCCAAGTGCATGTTTGGTATAGACAAGTCAATATGTTTTTGTTTTTTTTCTTAATTTAACTTCTTGATTGACTTATTATGTACATTGGCACTTTTAAGAGCTTCAAATAAAACACAGTGAGAGTTCAGAACAAATGTAAATGGCCTAAAAGAAAAGGAAAAAAAATCCTATAATCTTTTTTAATGGCTATAAAACGTGGGAAGGATATATCATAAGCTCCCCGCATGGGGTCCTTGTCTGCGTTCAATCCAGTATTGTAATTTAGACATGACTTTTTATTTAATTTCTGACTGAGAAAGGGAAATTAGAAAACAACATTATCTCAGCTGCTCCGTTATAATGAACAATATTTCACAGTGCCAGTATAAGTTACCTTAAGAACTTATTTTATGAGACAAACATTGGCTGAATTCCACGAACAACTGGGTTTTTCTGATGTCTTTTGTCTGCTGAAGAACCCAAACTTAAGTAAAGTTTTTAATTGTAAATAAGCCCATCATTACAGTGATGTGCGTGTTACATGTGTGTAACATGTGGACCACTGCAGCAGTGGAAGTGATGGTGGTGGGATTAGCATCGGGGAAAGAATTCCTGCTGAAGTGCAAACAGAGGCTGCTTTGTTTCATGTTAAACATTGGTTTATGACTTCTTCTAGCACACATACCTGTGTTTGTCTCTAGTAGTGACAGACACCCATGGAAATGTCTTGCTAGCTTGGTTTTTAGGGAAATGGAGACTGAAAAATATATTAAAAATTCAGGATTTGGTGTTGAAACAAATGGAGAAAGGCACAAGGTTGCAGGGCAATGTGGAAATATGGTTGCCTCAGATACTTTCAGGTTGAGGCCAGAGCAGATCTGCTCTTAACAAATTCCTCCAAATATTTCCAAGAACACTGGCCCCAGGGTAGGGAGCTGCCTCGGATGAGCAACTTGTTTGTTTTCAGACAATAGAAACCAGCCTGTTTCTTTCACTGCTGTACAAATGTAGACCATTCATATAAAATACTGACTTTGCTTGTTTTTCCTATGGGGAAATCCCAGATCGGGATTATGCAGCTGAATGTTTATTTAGCTGTAAATAACACATTCTCCTGTTAATCTCTCTATCTGTTTTATCAATTTTTAAGTCATGGAGACTTATCCAGTCTGTAATTAACCCTTTTGTACGTCAAAAGGCAGGATTGTCTCTTCTCTCCAGCCACTAAATACATAATGTTCTGATAAATATTTAAGCAGTAATGAGGGACGTAATGCACAGTAATCCATTAGTGCAGTGTTCTGGGGGAGCAACACAGTGCTAAAATGGATGCTGTAAGTGCTAAAATCCCAGATTGAGCAGAAGGACTGCTGACCACTGTGGGATTTGGCTTTGAACTGTGCTACAGGTTGGGACATCCATTTGAACATGCAGACATTATTTCTTTGCCTGCCAAGAAAAGCTTCCTTAAGAAAAGTCAAACCAAAGAAACCACCCCAAAACAAAAAATCAGTAACACCAAAGCCAGCCACTGGTGCAGCCAAAGTCTCCAACCAAAAGACCATTGAAGGCCAGGAGTGGGAAGTCAGAACCTGGTGAACTGAAAGTGGTGTTGAAGGCATGACCACAACATCAAAAATCAGGCTACAGCCATTTATGAGAACTTTGTCACTTTGGCAATTCTATTACCTTTTCCTGTGTTTCCCCTCCTTTGTTTTTTGCTCATTAGATCTTACATTCTAATTACAGTTATTGCTATGATAGTTGCCTGCATCAGGACAGTCTTCTAAAAGAGCACATAAAGAAACAGACAAGATACCGCTTCATACTTTGCTTTTCACAGCAGGGTCTTGATTCCCACCAAGGGCAAGAGTAAGTGAGATTTGATACCAGGATCTCTTTGCTCAGGAGAGCAGCTACAACTAATACATGAGCTCGCTTTCAACCAGAAAACCAGCAACAGTCTCTTCACTCATCCATGTGAACAAGCAATGGCAAGTGGCTCTGAAGACATGTCCTGCAGGGGCATATGGCTGAGCAGGATGGTGACTCAGTAGAAAGTGATGGGAATTGGTAGAAGCCAGAGATGTTTCATTAAGGTTATGGAAAACTTAAGTTTTATGGATTATCTGCGAATTTGCACCTGGACCAATAAGCATTTTTTTAAATTGTTATTCATTTTACACCTCAATAAAGCTTAATTATAAGTAAGCAGCAAGAAAAGCAGGAGACATGTTCCAATAATATTGCACTTCTCTGAATCATTCCTGTGGGGCTCTGGCAGTTTTTTTACCATGAAGCAAAATAAAACAAATTAAGAAAACTATTCAAAATTCATTTAAAAACATCATCTGAGGAGCATCATAATAAAAGCACAATAAGAGAGACAAGCTCACTTGGCTAATTTCCTTCATGTGCTGTTCATGTTTATAGTGTGTCTCTTAGTATGTTTTAATTAGCACCACAATCATCAACTGGTAACTAACAGCATGTATGGTTCAGGTCGGTAGCTGCAGGCCACCTATTTGGAGCAGAGAAGGGGCTGAGAATCTGGTCTTGGCTCTGTGGATGCACAAATCATCAGAGCCTGCTGGCAAACAGGACTCTGAAGCTCTAAGTCTTGTCCAGGGTGAATGCACTTGAGCAAAGGAACAAATTCTAGATCTTGGACCTTCCATCCTTGGTACCAACTTCTGCCCTTCTGTTCAGTGAGGGATTAAGGGGGCAGACAACTGTATTGATCACATTGCTCTCTGCCAACCTGAAAACCACTTTATTTTATTATGTGGATGCAACATCCTTGTGGATGTGGTCTCCCCTTGGCTGCACCATACAGCAACTTCCCTGTTCCTTTTCTCTACCGGAAAGTTTGATCAGTTTGCCTTTGACACGCCTTCCTCTTACTTGATCTTTTCTTGACTTGGATTTTTTATTCTGGGAATTCTTGCATCTCTTCTCTTTATTTTCTTTTTTAAAATTTATTTACTTTTTTAAAATTTATTTTAAGTACTACTCCTGCCTCTAAATGAGCCACAAGTGTTGTAGGAACCAGTTCAGGTTCCTGAGGATGTGGCTGGAAAAAGAGGAGCCCATCAATCTCAGCAGATTAGTAGTGGAGGAATAGTTTTGGACTTGTTTTCATCTGATTATACTTTTGTCTGAAGGTTTAGCACAGCCACTTTCTGTTGTTATTGAGGTATCTTGTCTAATTAACTTTTTTCCTTAAAAAATAAAAGGCATTCCACTTCCCCTTAAGAATATGTTATGAACTGCTTCGCTTTAGCAGTGTGATAGTTCATAACAGAATCGAGAGGAGCATGAATTATTGTCAGAACTACATTACTAATGTGTAATCTGCAGCATTGGTTAATTTGTTTTGATATTAAAGTTTTAATAGGAAATATAATTTGATTGCATTTTAAAAATAAAAACTGATTTTCTGTATTACAGAAAAATATTATGAATAATAAGCAAAAAAGGGGCTAATATAACTAGGCATTTCTATTAGCAAAATGAATATGTTTCATACGCTCTCTGTGTACTAATTCAAGTCATCTGATGCTAGTTTGGGCTGATTTAACATAAACTACAGTCTTGTTCCTTTGCTCCGCATTGTGCAACACTGCTAGCATTAACTTGAGAACAGGATCAAAGTTTCGCAGTATCAGCTCCTTGCACTTATTAGCACTCAATTATTAGCAGCATTAGCACCTTGTACCGTACTTTCAACACACCAGCAGAGTCTGGTCTGTATTTATAGATGTTTTCTAGTTGGACTCAGAATAATTAAAGAAGGCAACTGTGACAGCAATGAGTTCTCCACCCCTTAAATCAGTGTAGGTGGCTTGTGCTGGTAGCAATGTGCAAATGGATGTGTTGTTAGGATTATAGGAGGGGAGCTTCAGCTCAACAAAGGTGCAACGCTAAGTCTGATGAGTGCACTGGCACAATGTGAAAATGTAAGAGCAACCACAGTGGATGAAATGAATCACCGAATCATTTAGTTTGGAGAAGCCCTCTAAGATAATCAAGTCCAACTGTTCCCCAGCACTGCCAAGACCACCACTAGCCTGTGTCCCCAAGAGCCACATCTATATGACTTTTAAATCCCTTCAGGAATGGAGACTCCACCACTGCAGGATGGAAAACCCTTTCCATTTTTCCTAATACTCATTTTAAACCTCCTGTGGCACATCCTGAGGCTGTTTCCTCTCATCCCATCCCTTAGTCCCTGAGAGCAGAGAACGATCCCCCACCCAGCTCCCTCCTCCTCTCAGGGAGTTGCAGAGAGACAGATGGTCTCCCCTGAGCCTCCTTTTCTCCAGGATGAGCCCCCCCAGCTTCCTCAGCCCCTTCCCCAGCTCCGTTCCCTTCCCTGGACACGCTCCAGCCCCTCAATGTCTCTCTTGTTTGAGGGGCCCAGAAGTGCCCCCAGCACTGGAGGTGTGGCCTCTAATGAAAGGTCTGTCTATTTTCAGCAGGGCTTCCCCATGGGGCCTGGGAAGGAGGATAAGGGCGTAGCGAGCATCCTTTGACAAGTACCTTCTAGCCTTCAATCACTGCCCAGGCTTCCTTGTTTTCCATATTTAACAACTTTCAGTGGATTTCTCTACCATGCCAGAGCTGAGACTTCAGAGGGCAAGCTGTTGCTGCAGTGTTTTTTAACCTTTAATAAGCTTCTTTGCCCCTCATAGCTCTGTCCTTACGCTGTATGACCTTGTTTACAGTGGTTAAAGACCTCGGGGCACTGTTATTAAAGAATGTGAGCTTAGAGTAATGGAAGGGTAAAAGCTGTCCCATAGTGAACTGCTGAAGGTACATGATCTATTCAGCTTATCAGAAAGATATAGAGGAGAATTGATGAGAGAGTGTATTTCCTTCCTGGATACTTCAGTGGGTACCAAACGACTCCTTGGTCTAGCGGGAAAAGACGAAAAAAGAATGAAGGACTGGAGACTAAATCTGTAATATGTCCAGTTAGAAACAAAACAAACATTTTTCTCAGTGAGGATAATCAACCATGGATAATAATTATCAGGGGGAAAGTAGATTTCTGACTTCCTGATGCCTTAAGAAAAGTCTGTCTTTCTCCCTTTAAAAAACCAAACTAAGTCAAGCACAAGATTTTTAATCAGATCCATGTGGATGACTGACATGGAAAGGTAGGATATTTATTATACTAGATATCTAAAAGTCCTTTCAGATTTCAGAACATTATCCATGATCTTTGCCTAGGTAATTATGTTTCACCTGCCTTGATATTTCTCCAGTTTCATGCACATTTTAGCTGCACCCTGTCCTTGATTGGAAATGGATCCCATTCTAGGATGGTTGTTATTATCAGCTGCAGCTTTCCTTATTCTAGTTGAACTGAGGAGATGCTTCCAGTTAACTGACCACCGAGTTTCACTCCATAAGTAGCACTGAGGGATGTAAAGCCTTCGACACAGTCTCCCATAGTGCACTCCTGGAGAAGCTGGCAGCCCGGGATTTGACAGGAGCACTCTGTGCTGGGGATAGGAACTGGCTGAATGGCCAAGCCCAGAGAGTGGCTGTGAATGGTGTCACATCCAGTTGGCGACCGGTCACCAGTGGTGTCCCTCAGGGATGGCTGCTGGGCTCAGTTCTGTTTAATACCTTTATTGATGACCTTGATGACAGAATTGAGTCCTTCATTAGTGAGTTTGCAGATGACAGAAAGCTCGGAGCAGGTGTCGATCTGTTGGAGGGTAGGAGG
Source organism: Serilophus lunatus (assembly GCA_013399895.1). Classification (NCBI taxonomy): domain Eukaryota; kingdom Metazoa; phylum Chordata; class Aves; order Passeriformes; family Eurylaimidae; genus Serilophus; species Serilophus lunatus. Next base: position 871,659 of record VXBA01001792.1, on the reverse strand, counting down.
GCCCTGCAGAGGGATCTGGACAGGCTGGAGAGATGGGCAGATTCCAATGGGATGAGATTCAACAAGTCCAAGTGCCGGGTNTAGGCTGCACCCTGAGTACTGCGTCCAGTTCCGGGCCCCTCAGTACAGGAGAGATGTTGAGTTACTGGATTGTGTTCAGAGAAGGGCAACGAGGATGGTGAAGGGGCTGGAGCACAAGCCCTGTGAGGAGCGGCTGAGGGAGCTGGGGTTGTTCAGCCTGGAGAAGAGGAGGCTCAGGGGTGACCTTATTGCTGTCTATAACTACCTGAAAGGAGGTTGTAGTCAGGCGGGGGCCGGTCTCTTCTCTCGGGTAACTGGTGACAGAACAAGAGGACACAGTCTCAAGCTCCATCAGGGGAGGTTTAGACTTGATATTAGGAAGAAATTCTTCACACAAAGAGTGATCTATCATTGGAATGGGCTGCCCAGGGTGGTGGAGTCACCAACCCTGGAGGTGTTCAAGAGTAGGCTGGATGAGTCACTTGGTACCATGGTTTAGATGATGGGCTGTTAGATTATAGGTTGAACTTGATGATCTTTAAGGTCTCTTCCAACCCTGTTGTTGTTATTGATACTGTGATGTTTGTGTGATTCATCATCTTTGGAACAGAGGCAAGGTGACAGTTTTAGATGTAGGAAAGGAAGAAGAGTATTAGTGGAATATTATTAGAATGCACATCTTTTTCTCGTTACTTATTATGGTTATTACTGGTGTCATTATTAATAATCAGTAGCAGAGTAAGGCTTCCAATGTCATTAGTAGTGGGCAAAATGACCCCTTGGGTACTACAGGGAGAGGGAGAACACTGCAATTTAAAGCAACATGAAACCCTTGATAAACAAATTCAGAAGGTTTTCAGGTCATTATTTTTTCTCAACTTCAATTCTTTGCTCCTGCTCTCTTTCTTGGCTGAAGCACTTTTCCAATAAACATGGATCTGTTCCCACCTTTCTGCTAATCTCCTTGAGTGCCTATACAACTTCAAACATACAATTGCCAGAGTAAGGAAGAAAGGATTCTCCTCTGGCAGGGGATCCATTTAGCTTGGGAAGGGCTAACTTTTATGGAAGAACTGGGGATAGTTAACTCCTTATTCAGGTGTCTCTGGTAAAACTTCATTCTGGCTGAGATGAATTTCAGTCCTTAACTATTTACTTCCTACCTTCTTTCTCACTACTGAAAAAAAAAGTATCTTTGTCCATCTGTAAAATGAATGTTTTCTTTGATTTTGCCAATCATGGAGAGTTGCTTTGTCAGAATATTACTTCTTTTCCCTAGGACATTTTCCATTCCTTTTTGACTTGGCACAGATCATCTTCCAGTTCTGCCTTGTGGGGAGAAAAGGGTTTGTCACCTCAACTCCTCCTGCACAGAGGAGCTCTTAAGACCACCAGCACTGGGGAATGGACAGCTGGAGGGATGGATATTTTATTAAGCAGCTTAATTCCTGTATTGATAGTTAGAATTTCTATACTTAACGCAGATGCCTTAAATTTTGTGAAGTGTGAGACTAATCCTGTCAAATCAAAAGCAATAAATATGAGCATATAAATTTAATGGAGGAGAAAGAATTATATCTTTTTTATCCTTGTGATACAGAAACAAATGGATCCTGTGCAATAATCCTGCATAAAACATGAAAGAAGTCTCAGGCCCATGAGATTTCTTCAGAGAAGTCAATGAGAATGGATTGTCCTTGTGGCTGTATGACTATTTATCTCTAAAAAAGAGTATTGTGGAAGGCAAGAGTGAACAGATTAGGGATTGGAATACGTTTTCCATATCACAAGTATCTGAGATGTCTTGAAAAGACTTAGTTGAAGGGGAATATAACACAGGTATGCACATTCCTGAAAGGCACAAGGAGTAGAAATAGGAAGCAGCCATTGACTATTTATCTTGTCAGGGAATCTGTGTATTTACCAGGCAGAGGCAGTAATGAATTCTGATGGTTTCTCACATCTCTCCACCAGCCTTGGGCAAGTTGAAAACAGCCTGTGCCTGGCATATTGCTTCCAGCTTGGTGTCAGCCCCTTGGACTGTCTTGGTGGACAGTGATGGGCTTTTATTATATCATAAATTAAGACTAAACAGGAGCACTCCCCATCTTCCTTTTGCCAAATAGGCCCATTTAATGCAATTCATCTCTTATTTCATTTTCTTTTTTGGCCTTTTTTTTTTATTAATGTCTTTTTTTTCACCACCTGTGAATTAAAAGTCAGCTATTTCTGCACTGACTGCCAGGTTTTAAAGCTTTGCTTTATCTAGCTGAAAAACATGTTGTGTTTCTTCTTTTATATACACCATCCTTGCAATAAAGTTTGTGACACCAGAGCTCGCAGTGCCTTTATCTCCAGCTATATCAGCTCCATGGCTGTAAAATCTCCATTACTTTTCCTTTCCAGTCTCTCAGCTCTGCCAAACCAGCCACTTGTCCAAAGGAAAACGAAGAATGGATTTTGATTTTGAGTAGCCCTGGGCTAGAGGGAGCAGGAGGAGCAGGGGGAATATATGGGCTTAGGCTGGGAGAGAGAAGGGTTCAGGGAGACCTTTGAGCCCCTTCCAGAGCCTAAAGGGGCTCCAGGAGAGCTGGAGATGGACCTGGGACAAGGAGGGACAGGGCAGGGGGAATGGCTTCCCACTGCCAGAGGGCAGGGTTAGATGAGATATTGGCCGTGAGGGTGGAGAGGCGCTGGCACAGGTTGGGCAGAGAAGCTGTGGCTGACCCATCCCTGGAAGCGTTCAAGGGCAGGTTGGATGGGGCTTGGAGCAACTTTGGATAGTGGAAGGTGTTCCTGGCTATGGCAGGGGGTGGAACAGGTTGATCTTTAATGTCCCTTTGCAATCCAGACCATTCCGTGTTTCACCTCCTGGTACTGCCACAGACTTGCTTTCATGGCAATCCCACTTTCTCAAGCTCCCATCTTAAAACATGGCTGGAAACACTATCCTTTTCATATTAGCTGTTTGTCTTGTTTAATTTGAATGGATGTTTCCCTGTCAGAACAGCCTTGTTTTCAGCCACAGCTCCTGGACATCACTGGCCTATGGGAACTTGATAATAGGTCATTTCTTCCAGCCGGGTAAAAGAACTGCCTTCATTTCACAGACTGTACATACAGGACTTTTATTTTCAGAGGTATTTCTGAGTCTTGTTTGTAAGTAAATCACACCTAAAAAAGAAGGTGAGATGAGGCAGGACTTTTGGGCCACTTTGCTGTACCCCAGCTTTCCCAACACCTGGAGTTGCTTTGTGCTTCCAAGTGGTGTTCCACAGATCAGGAGACAGTTTCCTTTATTCCTTTATGGTGATGGTCAAATAATGGGGAAAGGATACTGAAATAATATTTGTTATCTAAGCATGACAAAAATAATATGGCAAAATTATTCAGAATAAATGTGAATAGGCAACAAAAAAAAGTTATGGCCACCGAACTGGTGAATTGCTGATGTGTTTGGTTGTGAGAAATGGAGTGAGGAGAAAAAGGTGATAAATCTGATAATACCTGGGTTATCCTCAGAAAACAGCCTGGCAGCAGAACTGATGTCAGCAATAGTTCAAAAGTACCTACAGGTAATCTGCATTTGGCATCATGGCTTATTTGTCACATTTATAACAGTGCCTGGTTGAGTTTATCATTGTCTGCTCATGCATTTTAACCACACCAAGCCGATATGTGCAAGCCATGGGAATATTCCTGAAGGAGAGAGGCTCAAATTCTTCCCTGTCACTCTGAGTTTTATAAATCATCCATTAGTTTGCAGGCTGGGCTAAACTTATTTTCCTCCAACAAACCATGTCAAGCCAACTTGAAGTCTCTACACTGACTCCCAGGTGATGCTTAAGCAAGTCATTCTGATTTACCCGTGTAGACAGATTATAAAGATTAATTTGAACCTACAGACTGAGTTTAGACAAAAACCTTACTCTGAGTTTCAAAGAACTCCACTTTTCATAAGTTAAACGAGAGCCCCAGGCCTGATCAGACCAGGACCATGATGAAGTGTGTTTTGGAAGCCGAATGCCTGAACTATTAAGTCTGAGCTCATCTCTGCTGTGGGTTGTTCAGCAGGGCCATGCACAGCTTGATGGATTCAATTGCAAATCTGGGCTGTGCTCATGTACATTTGACTGTGTCAGCTTCCAGCTGAGCTGGAAGTTCAGTGGAACGAAAATAATTCGGAGTGAGACTCCAGCTAGGCTGCTAGGTTTCTCCAGTTTTAAAAAAAAGTTTCCCCCACTGAAGGTGAAAACTTCTAGATACCAACAAGTTACATGGGAAACCACGTGGAAGTAATTATGTGCAGGTAGGCTGAGCTGTAGTGAGGCACAAGTCTGTGCTGAAACACTGCATCAAAGATTAGAGAGTGTCTTCTGCAGGAATGTACAGTTCCTTCCAAAGAGTCTTCATGACATCCAAGGAAAAGCTGATGCATCCCTCCTCAGTCAGGACAACCAGAGGGTAACAGCTGCACCACAGCTCTCTTCAATGCAGGCTGCAGATTAACCCCTGAAGCACAAGGCCTGTCCCAGGGCTCAATGCACACCTGTGTGTGACTACCAGCACCTCACTTTATACTACATCACATCCCTTATCAGGTTATTTCACTTTTAGGTCCTTCTGATGCAAAGACTCTGATGGTGCTTTTAAAACCCCCTATTTTTATGATTTCCCAAACCCCACAATTTTTTCGAGGGCAAACATTTTGCAGCATTCAGCCCCCTGAAAGGGGAGAGAGTACACACAGCATGAAGTTCACACAGATGGTCTCAATATGACTTCAGCTCAAATCTTTCTTTTCCTTCAGTACCTGCCCCACAGGTCCTCCTTCTCTGTGGCGTCTCTTAATAGAAATCACAGCCTTTTTACATCTCACATGAGATGAAATAACACAGTAGCTGATGCCTCCCATTTGTTCCTCCTGCAGGAATTGCTCCATGAAATTCCCTGGCCTGTGTTATAATGGAGGTCAGAGTAGAGCAAAATATCCCCTCCTGGCCTTAAAATCTATGAATAATATTTTCCCTTTGAGACTTTGGCCAGTACACAGTGGGAAAAGCCTCAGTCACACCTGGGTCATTGACTTGGGCTAGGTGTAGGTTGGATAAAACCATTGCATACAGATGGATGGATTCCATGTATCTCCCTCCATTCAGCTGAACCTCTATCCCAGCCCCACAGGGCAGTAGCATTGTGGTATCACAGCAGTAAAGCCACTATGAGCTGGGATGGCATCTCACATGTCTGCTCTTGCTCACTGATTTAGTATTCAGAATTTAGAATTTATTGAGGATTCTTCCTTTGTCACATCATCTATCAGAGACAGACACCACCGAGATGGAAAGGGGGAAAAAAAATTAAAAACCTGTTTATTGCTCAACTTGCTCTAGGCATCTTTTAGTTTATTGTTCAGCTTGGTTCATTTCAGTGTTTCAATTTGAACGGTTCGCTTAGTTGCTGTGGCTAAAAAAAAATAAATTAAGAAAACCATAAGAAAACCTATTTAAAAAAAAAAAAGAAGAAGAAGAAGAGGCAGCAGCAAAAGTTGAGATTTGTGGGGCCCCACAGCGCCTCACAATGTCAGAGGTGTCAGTGGATAATTTAAGGGCACAATCCCATGTAGCCAGAAGAGATGTGCTCCCAATTCCCTATTCTGTGTGAGTGTGTTCACCCATTGAGTAGCTATTGCCACCCCTGGGAGGAGCTCGGATGAGAGACCCGCATTGCAGATACCCTGCCCAGACCCAATGGGGGGTTTGTTTCTGTGCAGCTGCTTCCATGCACAGAGCCCTTCCCTGGAGTGTGCCAGGACCCAAACGTTGCCACTTGCTCTTCTCAGGCTCATATGAGCTGTGTGTGAAGTTGCTCTTGACTTGCACCACCACAGACAGGGTTGGTGTACATGAGGAGTGAAAAGTGGTCACATCTCTTGTGGTCACCCATCTCATGTGGTCACCCAATGGCAGATGGGATTCACATCTCGCAGGTTCCCAAAAGCAGCAGCATCATGTACTGCCTCCCTCCAGACAAAGCTCTTATTCCAGCAGTCCTAATTATGGCTCCGCTGATCCTCCAGACCTCACCTCAGATACCTCTGCCTCCAGCAGGGTAGGGTCTTTCCAACGAAAACAAGATTCAGCTTCTCCACACAGCTGCTTCTAGCATTTGAAGAAACCTTCTCCAGCAGCAAGTGTACTAATCTCTATGGGAGATAAGTCAATTACAGCAAATTGAGCTATTTCATTTCTGGCTGCAAATGGCTTTCAGTTACACAAGTAGACACATTAATCTAATAACTAATGATCATATATTTTACTAATCATACAACGCTGCGTGAGGTATTATATCTAATTATATTTAAGATTAAGACATCTTTATATCTGTGTATTTGCCTGTTGCCAGGCTGGTGCAGATGGATGAAAACAGAAAAAGAGAGCCAGAATAGTTACAACCCCCTCCCTTAAGAAACAGGAGGTTCCTCTGAAAGATGGAGAGATACAATTCAGAGAGTATTGGCTGAGGTTGCCTCCAGGATAGAATAGAAAATAATAGGAAAGAAATCCTGTAATAAAGTATTCTGTGATACCGGTGGTTTGGTTTTGGCTTTTTCTCGGATGCAAGGGAGAAATCTAGAGATTCAACGCTAATATCTTTGAGGGAAAAGAAACTGATAGAATAATTTGAGTTGGAAAAGCCCTCTGAAACCATCACTCTTCCCCCAGCACTGCCTTGGCCACCACTAACCCACGCCCCCTTGTGCCACATCTGCATGGCTTTTAAACTCCACCATGCAGCTGTGCCAGAGTGGTACAGCCCTTTTGTTGAAGATGTTTTCCCTGACATCCAATCTAAACCTCCTCTGGTGCAACTAGAGGCCATTTGCTCTTGTCCTGTCACTTGCTACCTGGGAGAAGAGATTAACCCCAAACTAAATGAAATAACTTCTGCTGTTCTCATCCTCCTAATCTGGCCTTTGAGCCCCAAAACTTGGAGCGGCAATGCTGAAGAGATGAAACTGAAAGATATTTCCCCAAAGCTGGACTTGCAGAAAATCCCACAGCTGCCAGCTGCTGGGCTTTTCAAATTGCTCATTTAGAGACACTGTCGAGACAAAACATCTAGAAAAAGCTTCAGTGCCCAACCCTGCAGGGCACAGGCTCCTCCCAAGGACCCTAGAATCACAGAAAAATAGGTTCATTAGGGTTGGAAAAGACTTTTAAGGTCATCGAGTACAACAATTAACCTTACACTGCCAGGTCCACCACTAAACCATGTCTCTAAGGAGCACATCTACACGGATTTTAAACACTTTCAGGGACAATGACTCTACCACTGCCATGGGCAGCTCATTCTAATGCCTGACCACCCCTGCAGTGAAGAGATTTTTGCTAGTACTCAAATTACATCTCCCGCCCCACGGCACAACTTAAAGCTGTTTCCTCTTATCACGTGCCCGCTAGGAGCGGAGCCCAACACCCAGTGGTTCCACCATCCTCTCAGGGAGTTGCGGAGAGGCAGGGGGTCCCTCCTGAGTCTCCTTTTTTTCCCAGGCTGAGCTCCTGCAGCTTCCTCAGCCGCTTGTTATAAGACTTGGGCTCCAGACCCGTCCCCAGCCTCCAGATGGAAAGCTCCAGGTGCCTCCTTGCACATTTGTGAGTCCATGGGTTGCTTTAGTGAGACTGCACAGAAATGAATGCACTTGCATGAAGCTGGTGGAGCTGAAGCCTCTGATAAAGGGCTCTTAAAAGCAATCTTGCCTGCATTTGCAGCCCTGATATTCTGCAGTGAATGGGAACCTCCTCTGCTGCCCACAGCACTGACTGGGATGTTCTCAGTTCCTCGTTTGACGGTGGTGGACCATCTTCTATGCCTGGCTGCCAGCTGGTGCCTCCATGATGGGGCAAAGGAGTACAGCCACAAGGAACTCATGTATGATCCTCTTCCCCCCCACAAAGGAATGTCTTCCAGTTTTCCTTCAGGAGGGTATAGCTCTTTGAGCTGTGAACCATATAGCAAAGGCTGGCAGCAGCAAGGTGCTCTGCTTACTTAGGCTGGGGTGTTTAGTTCACCTGGCTCAAGGAAACTCCTGGGAGGCCAAGGAATAGTTATTGACATAAGTACCTGAAACAGGGTCTTCAATGCAGCCTCTTAAAGCTTATTTTGAAGAATATTAGTATATGCTGAGATCACTCTCGCAGCTTGCCTGTGTTGTTGGACGATATGATAATGTCTTAAATGCAGTTATGCAATCACTGTTTATTTTCTTTGGTAAATATTTTTATTCATGTGGGTATTTTTTACATCAGTCTAGCAGCAATCCATCATACGTGAAGGTCTCATGGCAGCTGCTGTTAAAATCAATATGTGTTAGGATGCCAGAAAACTGAGCTCATTTTTCTCCTCTTTGACATCGTAACTAAAGACCATAATAAGAGATAATGATAATGACACAAAACAATGATTAGAGATACTCTGTTAAAGGAAAGAATGGAATCAAGCAAGCAAGGAAAAAAAAGGGTGGCAAAATAACGGAGAAGGACCTTCCTCTTTCCCTGGGGGAAAATTGGAGTTAATTGCTAGGGAGACATGTATAGAAATCACAATTAATGTGCCCTTCCTTCACCCTTGCCCTGCCGTTCTCCTGCACCAGCATTACAGCTGTGCATCTCTGCAGCAAGCACTGCCAAATCTAGGGCCTGGGTCTTCAAACACTATTCTGAGCAAAAAGCTCTACAAATTCAGATAGTCCAACAAACCACCTATTTATCAGGAGGTGAAATCCCCTCCCTGGTTATCAGTGATCGATGTGGAACATGCTCAGCTACCAGGTGTTGAAGGCTGTGACAGAGCCCAGGTTTTGTGGACTGTATGTTTGCATGTGTACATCATTTATTGGCCCTTGTGCTCACACCTACAGACATACAGTGTGAGCAAATAACCACGTATGTACATGTGTGTACGCATAAGTACAGGCACTGTATGCAAAGCTAGAAATGAGTTAGGGGTAAAATAGCACATAAACAATGAATGGATAAGAAGGGATTTGGGAGGAATGAGAATATTTCTCTATTAAAGTGGAAATGGCTTTCAGTCTTGACTGAAGCACAGCCACCACAGTATTCAGGGGTCAACCAATCTGTGAAATAATGTGTATAATAAATAACATAATGAACATAGCACAGTATAGTGCAGCCTATGTATGTCACTTCCCCAAACTATCCCTGTGGCATATGAGACATGATATGCATGCATCTCTACATATATAAATCATAGAATCATAGAATGATTTAGGTTGGAAAGGACCTTAAAGTTCATCTCATTCCAAGATCCTGAGCACGACAGGGACGAACCTACCTGAGGTTGCTCCAAGCCCCATCCAAACTGTCCTTGGACACTTCCAGGGATGGGTCAGCCACAGCTGCTCTGGGCAACCTGTGCTAGGTCCACCCCACCCTCACAGGGAACAATTTCTTCTTGATATACAATCTAACCCTGCCCTCTTCCAGTTTGAAGCCGCTCCCTTTTGTTTTCCTCTCTACATATCCTCATCAAATACATTTGTGCAGTCACATGTGGAATTGACTGTGTGGGAAGAATTCTACCTATAGGGGTTGCAAAGTGGCTACCTCTTAGGAACAAATTAGGATAAATGCACAAGAATATGTTTTCATCTTTCATACTATAAGGGTCATCTTTCATTCATAAAAACATGCTTTCATACATAATCTTTTGTTTGTTTGCTTGTTTTGGATGCACAATACGTGACTATTTACAAGTCTCTGAAGTATACCACGAATCTTCCACATGGTGTAAAATCTGTATAATGAAAACCTACATGCATTTGTTAAATAGCAGGCATGGAAAAAAACCCCACATGCACAACCCTGTCATCAAGTGTTAGGTAAGTCCTGAAAACTCAAGATCCTTTATATCACCAATGCAGCAGTCTCCAGCCCCCAAAGCCCTAGCCAGAAAATCAAGCTCTGTGTCAGTACAAGCACGCTCCTCCTGCTCTGATTGCCTCCCTGTAAGCAAAGCTGCAGTGGAAACCCCATCCCGGGAGGCGGATGGCATGTTGGGATGACAGAGGGAGACTGATCCTCCCTGTGCCAGAGCCTTAGGCAGGTGCTCTTTGTCGTTCAGTTCCACTAATCACACCACAGCTCTGACATTCCTCCCAATATTTAACTTTCCTGGGACCTCTGGTAGTTTATTAACATTTTCAGGCTACAGGTATACTGGTGTTTCTGCCTTCAATTATGAGGCTACCTTTTTTTTTTTTTTTTTTTTTTTTTGCTGCGGGAAAATTCCCTGCCCCAGGCTAAGTGTTGGCTGCAGTGATAGGAATAATCATTTGTGGGTGATATTTCAGCAATGCACAGAGGGAAGTGGAAGACGATCTGTGACAAACAAAATGGATAGTATCAAAAATCAATTCCACTCTTGCTATAGGAATGAACCAAGGGAAGAAAAAAAAAAAAAAGAGGCAATTCCACAGCTTTTAGAGAGGGAAGAGCTTGAAGGGAGGAAAGGAACTAGTTTAGAAGAAATACTTGCTTTGCTGTAGTACCAATAGAATGCATTTGAAAAATTTTTGATTTTTGATAGGGATTCAGATGTGTCTATGAATACTTACAACATGGGGTTAGGAGCTGGAAAATCCAGTTAGGGCTAGACCACAGAATCAACCACAGAATTCACAGAATCACAGAATATGCTGAGTTGAAAGGGACCCACAAGGATCATCAAGTTCAATTCCTGGCCCTGCAGAGGACCATCCCCAAGAGTCACCCCATGGGCTAGGAGGCTCATCCAAACACTCCTTGATCTCTGTCAACCTTGGTGCTGTGCCCACTGCCCTGGGGAAGCCTGTTCAGTGCTCAACTACCCTCTGGGGGGTAATATCCAACTAAAACCTCATCTGATGCAACCCTCAGGTCCTGTCTAAGGTCCAAGCCTTGTTACTTCAGCCAGATTCTCCCTCAAGGCAGCAGGTCGTGTGTGTGTGTGTGTGTGTGTGTGTGTGTGTGTGTATGTGATGTGTACACACATATAGTTTGCACGCCTGTAAATGCGTCCAAATGTACACATTTGTATTTTTGTTCCTCTGAACGCTGTGGTGCGCATTTACTACAGGGTCTGTGGACTATTTGGACTCTTTTAGGTCTTCAAAGAAGACTTAATCTAAAGCCAAAGTCAAGATATCACATCAGTGACTACCACACCTATCAAAAGTGATTGAGTTTTTCTTTCAGTTGACATATCTGCTTTGGCTAAAAAAGGAGTTCCCCTGTGCAGACATAAGTGGATCTGAGATTTCAGGATTAAAACTCTAACAAAGCTAGTTGTAAAAACTAAAAAAAATACACTAAATACACTAAAATAATAACACTAAAAATACACTAAATAAATGTAAAAATTATAAAATAATATAAATATATATATTTATAATTTTATATATATAAATAAATATAAATATATAAAAAATACACTAAAAAATAACTTTTTGAGGGGTAAATTTATTCATTAGGGATCTGGACCCACCACTTCAAGAGCAACATTAAGGGGCTGGAACACAGAGGAAGGAATGGAGCTGGGGAAAGGGCTGGAGCACCAGAAGCAGTTGAGGTAGCTGGGGGGGGGTGGTGGGGTGGTGGTCTCAACCTGGAGAAAAGGAGACTCAGGGGGGATCTTCTGACCTTCTGCAATATACCATTTCCACCACTGGCAAACAGGAGGATTTTCTCTGTGAATTATGGCCCTGGACCTCCTAAAATATGCACAACCACCAGCACCATCAGCTCTTTTTTAAGAGATCCTTTCCTTTCTCTGCTTCTGGAAGAAGAAATTTCAGATATTCACAGCTCTGATAATTAGAAAGCTTCTAATTTCCAGCCCAAATTTATTCATGGCTGGTTTATATCCATTTGCACTTCAATAGCCCACTCCCAAAGGAAGGAGGAGGTTGCAGGGCTGTAGATAGAGGTGACAGGTTTGACCCAGGGTGGAACCTGCTTCCTACAGCCTCTGTCAAAGTCCCCAGTGACTGAGTTGAGCAATGGGCATTTGATGTCTACGAGTGGGGCTGAAATATTAAGAGGATGAGGCCTGCAGGTGGGGATTTCAGAGCTGCTTGTCACTCATCACAAGTCACTTATCATAAATTAAATATCTGGTTGTTCTGAAGTGGTATTTACTTTGAGATAAGAAATTGTCCTTTCCTTTCCTTCAATATCTTTCATTCTTGACAAAGCTGGAAGACGGAAAAATAAAATATTTTAGTTTATTTTTCATTGATTGATTTTTTCCAAAATGTAATTTTCTACCCTCTCTTCAGTGCTTAGACAAGAGGATGAGAAATGCTGACCAAGTAATTTTAGCCATTTTTAGAAACCTTCAGGAATGAGTTTATATTTTACAACCTGATTCTCAAACATTATCCTTTTTAACTCAAACAGCTCCCTAGAAGAAAGTAGTGGCACAACACACCTTGATGAGTACCTGAGTACCCTATCCTGTATAGATAGCAGAGAAACATGATCCTTCCTGAGCAATTACAGAAAGTTAACACAAGAGAGAGGGTCCATGAAGGATCTATAGTTGGTGTGAATAGAAATAAATTGTCTCTTGAAGTGTTAAGCAGACTAAAATTTACCTTAGTTCTCCTAAAGAAATAACATTTTTAAAAACAGATAGGAAGTGATAATAAAAATGCCCCTTTTTCCTACTCAGAAGTTTTTCTACTCCGTGTAAATGCCTGCTATGGAAAAAGTAATCCTTGCCACTCCTGATAGGCTTGGAAAGAGTTGTGCAGTGTAGGAAAGCCTCGAGCAGGTCATCTACCTGTCTACTGCAAATTCTGTCTGGGGCAGGATGGGGCTCTGCAGCATCTGTCTTGCTGCACTATCACTCAATATTACTCTAGACTCTCCCCCCTAAGTTTCATCATCCCTTCACATTGCTCCAGCCTAGATCACAGAGCCACAGAAGAGTAGATTAGAAAGGGACATTAAAGATCATCTCATTCCAAACCCCCCTGTCCTGGGCAGGGACACTTTCCACTAGACCAGATTACTCCAAGTCCTGTCAACCTGGCCTTGGGCACTTCCAGGGATGGGGCAGCCACAGCTTCTGTGGGCAACCTGTGCCAGGACCTCATCACTCTCACAGGGAAGAGTATTTTCCTATTATCCAATCTAAACTTGATCTCTTTCAGTTTAAAGCTGTTTCCCCTCATCCTGTCACTGCACAACCTTATCAAAAGCATCTCCCCTCATTGTTTCAGCATTGCCTGTCATGTTTCTAGATGCTTCTTCCCTTTGGGACCCTACAAGGACCAGCAGCTCTCCCAGACTGAAGGAGCACAGGGGTCTGTGGGGATTCATAAGTGAGGACAAAATGTGCCAGCACCCAGCCCTGCCCATGGTTTCTATCAGCAAAGCTACCATGTTAGCCATGCCCAACCTGCTGCTAAATAAAATTCATAGCTGTTTAAATAAATGTGTGACAAATAAACATTACAGAGATCTTATTTTAACAAAAGCTCATTGCTCTTAGTACTCAGATTCCGCTAACGGTTTAAAAACGATTAGTGCCTTTCTTCATGAAGAGGGTTGACTACCTTCACCCACATTTGGCTTTTTTTAAGGCCTTCCCCTTTAATGTCTTGACATTTGCCACTTGAAAGTTGGGAAAGTCTGGGGAGGGAGTGCCAAAAGGAAGCAATACCTGATCATGTAAACAATTAGACCTTTATCCATCCTGCCCAAAGAGGTCCTTTATCTGATGACAACCTCTGCAGAACGGAAGAGGAGTAGGTACCTCCCTCTGGGACCGTCCTAACTATTCAATCAATTCTCCTCAATTACTAACAAATCTAAATGTGATTTATCTGCCCAGGAATCATTCCAATATCAGGCAAGGATCTATCAATAAAACCCCCAAAGGCAATCTTTTTTTCAGAGCTGTCAATAGAACCTCTGAAGCACAAAGAGAGGGAGCCGACAATTGAGATATTTTGCTTTTTTTTTTTTTTTTTTTTACTTTTTTTTTTTTTTGAGCACTTAATTAAGTCGACAAGAAGCTGTCAAGGATAATTTTCAAAGCACACGGCCTCAGCATCTGACATTTGATAATATTACACTCCATGTTGATTGAAATTGATTTTTTCTCCTCTTTTTTTTTTCCTATTTTTTTTTTCTTGGTGGTGGAAGGCTGCAAAAAAGGGGGCATTTGACAACTTTCTTGCCCATAGATCCAAGGACAGCAGGCCAGTTTGTTAAGGTCAGTCATGACAAACAGTATGATGGGTTTTTAAAACCAGCTGAGTTTAACAATAGTAGGGCATGGATGTGTTATTTCAGTGTCAATAAAGCAAGCTGCTCAGCAGTTAGCAAATATCTCAGCAAGATCAGAGGCGCTGGGATTAGAAGTAATAGTAAATTTATAGGGCCGGATTCTGATCTCAGTTAATACCATTGTAAATCCAGAGTGAATTTCATTGACTTCAATAGTTTTTGATCCAGAATAGCCCAGATGTGGTCATTTTCTGAACTTGTTACCACAGCTGCCAATTGCATCGTTGCTTTGGATTTATTTGTATTTATTTTTCATCCTGATGGGAGTTGGGCACTTCCCTTCCCTTTCCCTCCCTCCCTGTAAAAGTCAAACTGTAAATCTCTCTAGATGATTATCTTCCTAAGTTCCTAAGCTACTTTGTAAACCTATACACCCAATGGCAGCTACTTCCATGCCTTTGAAACAGGTGTAACTCTGCAAATACTGAGCAGAATCTGTCCCCTGTCCTTGCTCAGACAGTTTGAAAAAAAAAATGTACAAATTGCAAAAATCAGGTTCCAGATTTTTCTTGCTATTTGGCACTCTAAGCAGTGATCAGTATTTACTATTTGCTGCTTAGCACCCCATGTAGAAAGCAAGGCAGACTCTCACCAGATTGATTTGAATGATGCTATTTTATTAAAGTTCTGTACTTAATGGCTCTTGCATCTGCAGCTAAGAAACTTTAGTGGTTCAAGAATAATTTATTGGGTTATTGGGATCCAAGATTATTTTTTTTTTTTTTACCTTTTAGCATGGCAGTTGTGTAAGAGGATGAGGAGCCTGAAGGTGTTCTTTCCATCCTCTGGGCAGAACATCAATGACCTGGCAAATTTGTTGGGATATAAGAGGGAATGTCTCGAAGAAGAATGGGGCCCAGGATGTACAAGCCCTAATCCTAGAATCCTTTAGGCTGGAAAAGCCCCCTAAGATCATTGAGCCCAACCATTCCCCCAGCACTGCCAAGGCCACCACTAACCCATGTGCCCACGTGCCACATCCACAGCTTTTAAATCTTTCCATGGATTTTGATTCCATCATTGCCCTTGGCTGCCTGTGCCAGGGCTGGACAACAGCAGTTTTTCCTAATTATCCCTGCTCTTGCAAATGATGCTTGGCTTCAGATCATGCCTACTCAGAGAACAAATAATACTCTCTCCCTCATGTGGCACCAGGACTCAACAGGACTGGGAACAGTTTAGCAAATAGTCCCTTGGTCCCTCCTTGAAGAGGGGGTCCAGGATGAGATCAGTTCCTGTCCCTGTGTTATTTATTTATATTTCTTGCACAGGACAGGATGGAGATGCATCAACATCAAATTGCAGCCCATTTCAGAAGACTCAGTTTTGGATGGACTGGGGCTTGAGCAGTGGAGACAGGGTCAGTCTCTTCAGAAACCAGATCTAAAGGGGCACATCTGTCTTAAATAGACAGGTCGTTTCTCAGGAGTGTGTAATTTAGGCACCAAGCAGCTTTCATCTGTCAGAGAGCATCAGGGAGCAAGCAAGCTAAATTAATTAATTGAATTGCCCAAGGTCATTGAGGAAATCTGTAGGAGAGGTCAGCCATGGTTAGAAATCCCCCTCCAAATAATCATCCCCATCACCACAGGTGTGGTATTAGTGGGTGTATGGGATGAGAAGGGTTAAGCTGGGCTAAATTGAAGAGAGACATAATTATCCCAGGTAAGAATTAACTTGAAAGGAATTGGGAGCAAGGCACCACCTGACTCAAGTGAAACAATCTAAATCTGTATGTCCCACGCTGATCCCCACGTGGCTCTCCTGCAAATGATGCACCAGAATTAACTGAGAGTATTTTACAGTAGGTACATTTCACCCCTCAGAGGAATGCTATAAATGTTGGTCTCACGGACGCCACTCCTGCAGCACCCTGAGATGAGGAGAGAGGTTTAAAAATCCAAATCAGTGCCAGCACTGCCTCTGGAAAGTTCTCACAACAATTAATGCAGAATTATAGCAGGCTCCCGGGAGCGATCACAGTTTGGATTTGAAGGGTGAGGGATCCTGGTCTATCCACCTCGTTTCAGGCAGATGAAGCCTGGGTTTTATGGCTTTTGGGATCCTGTGGCTAGGAAATTAAAAAGTGCCAGGGGTCATTGCTGGGCACTGGAATGTGACTGTAAGTCAAATTATTAATCCAGTTTGAAGGTGTTCTTGGCTAGAGGTATCTGGCCCTCTCCCAGATATGTCCCAGGGATGCTCTGGGAGAGAGTCTGAGGCAGGCACCATACTTGGCTGCCTGTTTGGGACTGGCCACCCAAAGTAGCAATATAGTTGAGGGCATTTGTGCCAGAGGCACAAATTTTTGTGCATTTGTGGCCCAGGCAGGCTGATTTTAGCTGTGCACGTGTAGCCTTTATGGTCTGTCTTTGGCCTCTTGATCTAAGAGAGCTTGGGACCCCGGCTCGTCAAAACAAATTCCGTAAGATAAATCAGTGAAGGTGGAAAGGCTCATCTCATCAAACTAGCAGTGATGCTCTGAAAGGGTCTCTTGTGTTCACCATTGGCCTGTAGCATGTCTGTGCCCCTAGGAAGACTGAGAGATATATAAACATGGTGATCAGTCACAACCTGAGGAAAATTCTGATCCAAGAGTATGGTTTTTCCTTGCTTAGGCTCAGCTTGGCTGTGCAAGCCATAAGCGCCAAGATCTATTCCTGGTATTTGCTTTCTGTTGTTAGCTCCTTATTTCCTGGAGCCTTGGAATAATGGAGAAACTCATTTCCTTCAGAAATAGCTGTGTGCAAATGTGGGCTGGAGCTTGTTGATCTGGGAAGTCATGGAGGAGAGGCTACCTCACATATCATTCTCTTCTGGCTTCATCTTCTCTGCCATTACCATCTAAGGGGAATGATCCCTGCCCATGGTCTCCCTCAAAATGTGTAGGGACCATCTAGCCTGGGCTTTCTGGGATGGTCTGAAACCAAGCAGGTTTGAGGATTGTGACTGTTGCCAGCCCTGCAGTGCAACCAGACACCATTCTGTCCCTAAGGACATGGTTCAGTGGTGGACTTGGCAATGCTGAGTTCGACTCAATGATCTTAGAAGGCTTTTCCAACCTAAATCATTCTGTAATTCTGTTCCCTGTCCTGTGCTCGCCTGGAGTTTAGTGCTTCTGCATCAGAGGGAAGGAAGGTTTGCATACCTGAAAGCTCAGTTGATTTTCCACAGCTTTGTGGGTTGGTCTGATAAAAGATAATGCCTATCTCTACAAACCCCCCTCCACCTCAGAGGGCAAAATCTAAGTATAAAGCCATGTGGTAGAGCAGGATTTACTCTGACCCACTAGTTCCCAACAGTCTGAGGCACTGCACCCATGCTAGGCAGGGTCCTCACTACCTTGCCTCTGAAGTGATCATTTCAACTTGGTCCCAACAACTCATTTAGGCTCTGAGGACAGCATGGTACCAAAATTGCTGTTCAAAATTTATTTCTCTGTTAAGACTCCATCTCTGCCTGAGATTGCTTCACTCTGGAACACAGCAGCTGGATCCCTCAAGGTGTTAGCAGCATCCTTGTGTTGTAAGTGTAGCCACGATCAGGCTCACCAGAGCTCAGCTTGACCATGAAGGGATCTGGTCTTTGGCAGAATGACTTCAGGGATTTCATTAGAGAATCAGAGCATGGACAGAGGCGGCCTTGGTGCATTGAGGTCTTGGGGTGATGAGAATAAGGAATGTCCAAGCAAATTAGGCTGGTCTGGAGAGAGAACTGGGGACACTGGCCATGAGATGCTGATTTCACCTTCGATGCCTTTGCCTCTGGCAAGTCACTTAACAGTGAGGTTTCCCTCTGTGTAAAATGGGCAGAATAATCACTTCCTATCTTGCAGGGGAGACATGAGGATTAATTAATTAATTAATTGTTTTGGAAGTAATTAAGTTTCTTATTTCAGAATGATTGCTTTTTCCTTTCAGATTTTTTTTTAACTGTCATGTTGTGGAGAATTTTTGAGTTTCACCATGGCTGTGAACTGATGGATGTTCCCCAGGACCAGGACAATTCCCTGCCTGGAACGAGAGAGCTAGGGTCTTGCCACCCCTATTGGGTTTGCATGCTACAATCACAATGCTACAGCTGCCCTCCTGAGCCAGGTTTGAAAAAACAGCTGTGGCAATTTTCCCATTCAAAAAAACCAAACTCTGCCAGCAGCTGGCTCCTCTGACACCTCATCACTGGCACCAGGGCACATGACATGGGGTCTTTGCCCCAGATAGGAAGGCAAGGCTGAGTACCCTGTCCATTCAGTGTTTCCCACTGGCAGCTCTGAGCTACAGCACCTTGATGAACCTGTGGTGGACAGACACATGGGGTCGTAGTGGGAGCAGGTGTGCTGGCAGAGGACAGGTAGCAGTGACACATGAGTCTTCAAGAAGTGATCTGTCTTTGACTGTCTTCCCTAACACGGCCAAGAGGTCTTTCAGATTGCAATTAAGACTTTTGAGAGAGTCTCTAACTCATGAGAAGCCTTATACAGGGTTGTTAAAACAGAGATTTCAAAGAATCTGCGATCAGAGCTCATATATTCAGACTGTTCTTAATTAGCCAGTTAAGAGGCAGAATTCCATTCAAAATCTCTTGTTATGTCATCATTTTCAAAAAGCTGAAGGAAAAAAGCAGTGATAGATGAGGAACCCAGCACTGTCTGCTGGCAACAGACATCTGACAAAGTGGTAAGTATGGCTAATTCTCCTGGGCATTATTTGTGCAGAGTGCATAGGTATGGGTGAATTATTGCTGTCTCTGATTGTATCATGATTTTTTTCCCCCTCTCTCGTATGATCTTTTTTGTCCCTACCTGGTATTTTTGACATCTGAGAAATTCATATTGGCAGGTTGATCTATACTGTCTAATATAACATGGAGTATAATCAATCACAAATCCTGCCTAGTTTTCCTCAGCAACTTCAGTTACAGTGAAATCACAGAGGTCTGTTACAAAGTAATGGTGATTGCATGACTAATTGACTCTAAAAACTTGCCATACAGACCTGAACCAATAAAAAAATTAATTTGTGCTCAGGCTTTACATTACTCTTCAGTATTTACTACTACGGGACCAGCTCAACTCAGAGACTTGAGACGTCTTGCAATTAGGAATTAGGAGCTGATGCACAAAGAGGTTTTTCATCAGGAACTGGGGAAGTCTTGAGGAGAAGCAGAAGACAACCTGCCAAAGGTGGACTGAGCCTTACAATTGAAATGTGCCTACAATAGTATTTAAAATTAAAACTCAAGGAAAGCTGACAGGGGAGGAACATCGCAGACTTCAGGATGCATGCTCTGGGAGTAAAGATAACAGCAACTCTTTATGTTGAAACGGAGAGTAGGCGAGAAGCTGCCAAAACTCAAGGGCCCAACCAAATAAAGTCACATTTAAACACTGTGCTTTAAAACAGGCCACTGGATCAAGTGTGAGATAGGGCACAATGACAAACCAACTATGAAGCTTCAGCAAAAGCATCAATGTTGTTCCTTTTCAAAGAGGGGATCTACATAAAAGAACAAGGCAGTCTCATAAGTATGAAGACAGGAAGAGCAAAGAAGGGGCAAAAGGCTGGTGAGAGGCAGGGGAGGTACTTATAGATGCAATTTCAGAGACTAACAGTTAATCTCTACCCCAAATCATAGTACACTTCAGAAACTCCCCCATGCAAATCAGCAATAGCTCAAAGGAGACTACAAGGAGTAGGGTGTCCGTCAGAAAGGTGAAGGCATGTTCACCAAAAAAAAATAGGAGACAAATTATCTGGCACCTTAAATCTGAAACTATAACAGTATGAAAAAAAAAAAGAAAATTTTGAGGAAAAAAATTGCTGAAGTGGCAAACATCAGTAATAAATCAGAGGTAGGAGCGTGAAGGTTTGTAGGGCAATTACAGCACAAGAACAATTGCACTGTCAGACTAAAGTTTCCTCTACCATACTACCCTTTCTACAGCAGCAGCTGACACCAGATGTTTAGGAAGGAATAGCAGAACATTTAGTGACAGTGCCACAGTGCCCTTTCTCAGCCTTCAGGGATCTGAGGCTTGATGGCTTCCAATAGACCCCATCAGAGGCTTCATGTGTGCATGATACAAAGGGATATTTACATAAGACAGGGCTTCAGAAGAGAAATTTAATGAGATTTTCACATCTGAATTCTATACAAAGCAGCCTGGAGAGTGTCCTGCACTTGGTAAACTCTCTTTTGGGAGGTTAAGCAAATTATAAGTCAGAAATTGAAGTTTCAGTAGGAGAGATGTAGAGGGGCTTGGTAAAATGAACATAGCAGTTATAGGGATGGGATGCTATTTTCCTTCGAGTTGTAGAAGAACCTGAGCATGAGATCAGTTGCAACTATCTGTGCTATGTCCTTGCATGATGTCAGTGTGACTCCTGCACACACTGTTCTTGAGGGTGTCTGCAGACTTACAGCACCCATGAGTCTGAGGTCTGCACTAAGCAAATCCTTAGATGTAAGATGAAGATGATCATCAGGGCATTCATGGTAAATAAAACACAACGAAGAAGGTTCAATCCATCCTTCATAAAGAGAACATAAACTTATAAATTTGTTAGAGCTCTCTGAAGGCCTTGTTGATTGTATTGAAAAAGGTAATCTGATAGTAGATAGGTAAGTTTTCTATGAAATCTCCTCCTGAAAGCTTAGGGAGCAGCTAGAAGGGTAAGATCTTTAATTAGTTAATAACTACATGAGGAAAATAATACTAGGAAACACAGCATAGGAATAGCTCGCATACATAACCAATGGCATCCCATAGGTGTCTGTAGTAAGACTCATTCAGTTCAGCATATTCATAAATAACCTAGGAAGGAGTGTGGATAGTCAAATGACAAATCTCAGTGATATTTTTGAATTATTCAGAGCAGTAAAACCCAAAGCTGACTTCTGAGACTTGCTGAGGTCTGCAACCCCAAGTGACTAGAAAATAAAGTGGAAGTTGAAGTTCAGCATTGCTAAATTCAAAGTAATGCACACATGGACTCTGACTCGTGTAGTACCCTCAGAAAAGAGGATTTGGAACTACAACAGGTAATTCTGGGAACTTGCCAGCTCACTGCTTGGTTATGGTCTAGAAAAGCAAACTGAGTGATGAGGATGATTACTCAGAAGGAGTGAAGAACAAGCCAGGAATGCTGTGCAACTGTATGAATTAATGTTACACCTGCGTTGTGTCTTTCTGGCTTTCCTGTCCCCTAAAGAAAAAGACAAGGACAAGACAGGCAGATGTGTCCAAGAGAAGAATGGCTTTACACAAGGTCCAGAAAGGCTGACAAAACAGCTGAGTGTGGAGACATATATAGTAAAGCCAAAGGAGGTGTGTTGTTCTTTCTGCACATGGTGGGCACCAACAGATGAGGTAGAAGCTAAGAGCTGACGTCATTTCAGAATGTGATGAAACTAATTTGTGAAAGAGAAATCCATGAAGGCCATTGATCCAGATCTAATTACTTTCGCTATGGAAAGTCCTGGTGCTGGAAATTCAGAGAATATACTCGAAGCAAAGTGGTTTGTACTTGCCGTGCTCTTATACTTGTCTAGGTTTGAGCCAAGACCAATGATCAGAGGCAGAGTACTTGGCCATGTAGACCTTTGGGTTGAGGCAGCTGTTTCATTTTTTTGCTTTGGCTACAGCAAACTCTCTAAATTTTACGGCACCTCAAAAACCTCTCAGAGGCCCAATGCTCTGGACAGACATCTGAAGCAGCTCGTGCCTTCCCAAGCTAGTTTCCCAGGCTGTCTGCACGCTCAGGAAAGCATCCTAGTTACATTGCCTCATTTCAAACTTGTTTGCTCAGAAATGATGGCTAAGAACACGTTTTCTAAATGAAGGCTGTTTTCTCATGCCTAATTCTGAGCCAGGACCATTTCACAGCAGGGGGCTGTGCAAGTACAGGCGGTGTCTGGCCATTATCCTCCCGCTGCAGGGTAGAAAGGAAGGGCAGGAGGGTGTGACTATTGTTGCCTAGATCGTATGAACATCCCAAACAACGTCCATGAGAGGAATACACTTGGGATAGACAGGAGCTTCTGGAAATGGGAGCCCTGCTCCTTCCAACAAGAAGAAACAGCATGATCCCATCTTGCTGCTGGCAGAAATACAGCCCCCACTGACATGCTTCTCCTGCTGCCTCCTGCATTTAAATCTCTCCAACCTTCCTGCTCTACCTTAAACCGCCAGCTTTAGAGGTCCCCACTCATCAAAGTCTTGTCAGACAACAAGAGGGGGAACAAGGAAGGCTTAATTGATCAGCTTCGAAAGTAGCCTTGAGAAGTTGATTCAGATATTGACTTCCAACGAGCTGGTTTAACTCCAGCTTCCAGAGCCAGCAATGGCTGAACATCAAAACTATTAACCTCTGGCCTTACCAGTTGGTGAGACATCACAGCAGCAGTAATTAGGAAGTCAATCGGAATCACATGTCTCACTTACACTGGCATGTCAATCAATAGTGCCAGTGACAGATTCATTAGGCCAGGCCTTGCAGCACAAGCTAGTAACAACCTCATAAAATACGCTTTTGAGGCAGGGCAAAGAAAAATCTGCTTGGAGGACTTGACTAGATGACAATATGTATTGATTAGGGCTCGAGCAATTTATGAAGTGCTACTTGCTCTGCAACCTTTCTGTCTTGGTGCTAAATTTTCCCAAGTAGTTGCTAAATAAAACAAAATATTACACTTTTTAAAGTCTTTTTTCTGACAGGGCATTTTTTTAAATTTTAGTTACAACTAACAAATAATCTAGCAAGGTAAAACTTCTATAGTTACTTAATGGTGAAAGGTACCTTTCATTTTTCTGGCCATCAGGCTTTGAAAGAAGACATCCATCTGGATGAGAAAAAAAAAAAAATCCAAAACATGATTAGGAAACTCTCCTACCTGCCAGAGACAAATTTAATTTCAGCATGCCTTTTTTTAGAGCATTTAATGGCTTTCATTTCTGCCAGGACACAAGAAAATTAGATATTTCTGTTTTTAAAACAAAATTAAAACTTGGTTTATGGACTACAACCAGATCTCTACTGATTGTTGCAAACAGCGTTTTTTTGAAGACAGAAACAGTGTAATTGGGAACTCGCTGAAATGTTCTTTGCGATGCTTTTCTGTTCATCGAATCTCTTTGCCTTGATTTGCTTGTAGCTTGGTTTTTGTCAGGATTTCCCCAAGGTTTGTAAGGACTCACTGCCCTCTGTTCATTCTGTCACTGAAGGTGGGATTTATTTCCTCTTGCCCTGCACAGTGAGGAGGGATTGTGCTTCAGGGTAAAATGTCAACGCAGTCTCCCTGTAGTGACATCTCTCTCTGTGGGACTTCAGGACTTTCATGTCTTGGCCCTCTCTCCAAGACAAATATCAGAACTAGTGCATCTGTACCTCATAGGTCCAAGATGACAAAATGCAGCCATAAGGCACATGGGGCAATTTTCATGAGCTTTAAAGAATAAAGGAGCGTTCAGGGTGTCTCTCAATACATCCTGAATTGTCTGTGCTTGTTTTTAAAAATATACCTTGCAAGGACAGCTAATGCTGAATAAGAACTTAAGCAAACTTCTGTAGCGGGATAATCCAGAGAGATGCTTTTGGCACCTAAATGTGAGCAGACAATTTTTTTCTTTGTTTTTCCATACTGAAACTGACTCCACATTTTCTTCATTCCCCCTGCCAATTACATCCACATTTGCAGGATCAAGGTTTGTCCAAAATTCAAAATGGTCATCAGGCTTCAGTAACCCCTAAAAAAGGGGCTCGTAATGACTCAAGAGAGAGATTCTGATTTTCTGTGAACTCAACCCTTACATTCTTGCCTTACCATCCTTTTTCTCTTCCCCAGTGCAGCTCCTATCTCATTTTCTGTCAGACACTTCATCATCACCACAATAATCCTAGTGAGTAACTTTAATAATCTATGGCTTCGTACAAAAAAGCACTTAGAGAATCACAGAGTTAGAAAATAGTTGGGATTGGAAACCACCGAGTTCCAATCCCCTCGCCATGGGTAGAAATGCATTCCACTAGATCAGGTTACTCCAAGCCCCATCCAGCCTGGTCTTGAGCACTTCCAACACTTAGACATCCTCTTTACTTTTAGAGAAGTGTTAAAGACACAGTATAAGTGCTTGATGGGTCAGAGTTTAAGCACTTCTTATTGTAGGGAAGGTTTCTCCATTTTTTTTTTCCAGATATCTTCAGTACTAAAGTAGCAAAGGAATATTTCTCAGTGTGGAAAAGCTAACTGACTGCTGTAACACCACGTCCAGGGAAGGCTCCAGCCCCTTATTTCCACATCAGATTAATAAAACCACTTGTGAGGTAAGCACCTAATATTTCAGCAGGACACACTTATAATTTTAATAACAAAAGTTTTCTGGTTAATTATTTTTTGAGCTTTATTGCTAATAGTATGGTTGGGCCCATAATTCATGATGGTTCATTCTCTTGCCAAAATCTGCTCTCGAATCATCCAAAATCAGATTGTTGTTTTTTCAAATTGATTCATTACTTTGATTTTTCTGCCAGAGAGCTTCTGCAGGTAAATTTGGGTTTGGGTCTGATTCACAATGTGTTCACTGGTGTGTACTACATGTCAAAGTTGAACTGCGGGGCGGGATAGGTAAGTCACCCCGGGAGTTTGGGGCACAAAACATTTCAACTTATTTTCATTGCCAAATGTTCGTGGGTAATGCATTAAATTGTCCTGTTTCCAATTCCCTTCAACACTCCTGCCAGTAAACTCCTCATGCCACCAAACAACCTTGCCAGTAAACTAAAATTCATTAGAATAACCAAGAGAAAAGGCCATAAACAGGATCTAAGTAGAAACAACTTGATTTTCATTTCAGAATGAATACACGTGACCACTTTTTTCCATTACCTTTCTTCCTAACTAATTAATTTCTAAAAATTCCAACCTTCTTTTCTAAAATAATCCCAGGTGGTTCAATAAAATTCAGCGGAAAGGGAAGAGTGAAATGGGCATGAATTGTTAAGTGCTGGGAATCCTTTAAATTATTTCTAACATGGAAAGTTTTGGAAAGGAGAGCTATTCACTCCATGTCCAAACTGGAAGAAGGTCATTTTGCATATGGTTTCCTCTGTAATAGCAGCATGTTTCCCACAGTAAAGCAAAAGCTTTAATGAAGAAGTAATAACTGCTTACATTGGCAAAGAGTGAAACCAGCTGTGTTTTTGTGAAAGGCAGTAAAATGAGTTTGTTTCCTCCAGTAGGTTCACTTTTTGGGACTTTTGGAAGACCCTTTGGTTTTACCCCTCGGTAAAGTTATTTTAAAGGGTCTAATGAGAAGGCCAAGTCCAGCTCATTATGAACTTCATGCACGGGGAGAGGCAATTTTCCCTTTCCTGCAGCCTCCCCAAGAAGCCATGGCTGATGGAAACCCTTGAGCAGTGCCACGCCTCATCCAATCCCCCTTGGACACAAGCCCTGGTGACACTCACTCGAGGCTGAGGTGGCAGGAGGAGGTGGATATGAAGATATTCACCCTTTCTGCCAGTCCACAGGACCCTTGCTTGTAGCTGAAGCAGTCCTACTGTTGCCACAGCTCAGAGCTGCTGCTAATGGACAAACTGTCACTTGTCATTTTAATTGTCTGCTTTTGGAGGCCCACTTGGATGGTGTCAGGTGATGTGTTTTTCCCAAGCCTGGCAAGTCCCTGGACCATTTTTACACTTCAGATAGCAGTTTGAAGCGCTGATTTGCTCCGGTTTTGTCAACACATAGGTCTGGAAGAGGCAACTGTTAAATTAAAAGCACGGTTAAAATTCAATCAGTGCAGCACTTGGTTGAAATCTCTGAATCAACATACAAGGTCATGAAATCAAACTATGAGGTATTAGAAGGAACTGATTATTGCAGTTGTGTCTCAGCAAATTTAATGGGGGAAGCTTTGCTCTGCTGTTTGTGAAACAGCACATGTGTCCATATGACTTTGATTTCTATTTCTATTTAATTTCTATTCTGATCTAAGACAATTTTAAGGCAGTAAAACAAGCAAGAAACCCATCATTTACCTCATTTATATCCATAAAACTTTTTGGACTTTACAGGTTTGAATTTTCAGAGACTTCTGGTGTTTCTGCATCAACTACTAGCTCTCGTAACCTTTGGAAGGCTGGATACTATGAGAACCCTCGTGACTTTTCAATGGGATGTTTTACCTCAACGCCTTATGAAGACAAGTCACACAAGATATTTATTTTTGGGTTGAGAACTTATTTTTAGAGATCTGCTGGATTTTTAAATGGAAAATGTTCTCGGATTTGTCTAGTGGAATGTTTCCCTGCTCGTGGCACGGGGGCTGGAATTAGATGATCATTAATATTGATTCTCTGATTCTGTTATCCTGTGATTTTATCCCATACGATGACTGCAGATAAAGTTTGCATATCTTCTAGAAAAAAAATTATTTTAGGAAAGAAGTATAGGTACATTTGTGTTTAATTTGCAGAATAGGTTAAGCCAGGGAAAAAAATATCTTAGCTAAAAAATTTAGAAGAAAACACTTCAATTTAATTTTCTAAAGTAAATTCAATTTTGAAATTTTCCTAATAGCTGGTGTTTGAAAAGATTTAAAAATAAGAAAGAAACCGTTTCATTATAAGATGAACATTCTAGCTCCTCAAGAGTGAGATGGTGCTCCGGCTCCAATACCAACTCTCTCCTCCAGCTGATTTCGAGTTTAATGATCCTCATTGAAAAAGAATCTAACAGATAGTCAGTAAAAGCAACATTTGTTAACAGAGGTAGAATGATTAAAGGACGATGCCTTATTTCCTCGTCAGGAGGACACAGTGAAAATTCCAAATTCCAGGTTCGCCGTGGTTGTTGAGCCACTGCTTTGTTTTTCCTCTGGGAACAAGCCCAGGATGTACTGATAGATTGTTGCCAGGGTGCTGGACTCTGCCTCTGGGACAGCTAATGAGCACAAGGATCCTGTAAGTCCATTCTCCTGTTAATAAAAGAATGAATAGGGGTAAGTTCTTAGGCTCCTACCAGAGGTGAGAGGTTTACATTCTTCTTTTGTCAGTGCCTAGTTTATCAGCATTACCTGGCAAAAAACAAGAATCCATACAAGGATTTTAGTTTTGGCTTCATCTGCCATAACCAAAATCAGCCTGTTTTCTTGGTGCAACCTGCTTGGCCCCTTTTTTTCTATGCTTTTATTGACAACTTCAACACTCTTACTGCTACAAGGCTCATACAAACACCAAGAGCAAATTTGATATGGAGGCTTTTCCCTAGAGAATAATGTTAGGAATGACAGGAGCAGTTTCTGTCTATGCAGGGGATTTCTTGTGGCTTATTGAAAGATGGAAGGCAGAAAGACTGTCACTTAAAAACAGCAGAATGGCCTCAAGTAGCACACCAACAGCCATGTGGTTTCACCTCCTGTTGCAAATATTTTTATCACCACTTTATGCTTCATTGACCAATGGATTTTTTTTTCCAGCTTTGCACTTTTATATATATTATCCATACACACACAGAGAGGACTATTATTTTTATCTTCATCATTACATAGTGCTGCTTTTTTGTGCCATTTAGACATGAACCTCATTTGAACCCTAAAGCCCCATTTGTGGCACACAAAAATACTGTCATTTACATTCTGTGCCAAAGTATTATATAAAAAGCATCAAACGGGAGGAGATGCAGGAAGCTGGGAGTAAAGATATATAGTCAGCAAAGTATATAACTTCTGGCATATTACTGCTTAATCCTAACATAATTATTCTCATCCTTTTATTTGATTAACTTCTAATGGTTCCTCTTGGTGTTAAAGGTCCCAGTCTGATCATTTGATTTTAGTGTCTGCTATAATTACCGATAATGTTCTTTGCAAGACAATTTAATGATAACCGCATAATGGCCTATATGAAGAAAGCTGCAGGGTTTCAATGCTTTTGAGTAATATAAAATACATTAGACTAACACAAGCTATCAACATGACAGGGAATGTTTGATTTACATCAAGGACTACGTTATAGAGTTGTGGAATTTTTTTTTTGCCCTTCCTTTTTTTTT
>VXBA01001792.1:826385-843168 GCA_013399895.1 Serilophus lunatus | reverse complement strand
TTTTTTTTTTTTTTTTGCAACCGTTTACAATAAATGACAGAACAGTTGGACAATCTACAACTTGCTGAGAGCAATAAAACGTACCACAAAGTTAGAAGTGACACGGAACCAGGCCTGAAGAGCCGTGCTGGAGCATCCTGACAGACTGGTATGGCAGCAGGGCTTGCTTTGTCTGCACCAGAGGATGTCAATGGGACACATTCCTCAATATCTTCTAAACCAAACTTATGCAAAGTTTCTAACCTACCTTATTTTTTCTGGGTAAATGAGTGGTTTGGATTTCCAGGCTGCTTCTCCACTATATTTAAAAATCACTGAATACCACTCAACCCACCCCAGTATTTATTGACAGGTCTTCGGCTCCATTTCCAAAACCTGACATAAAAAGAGATTTTCTTTCAGTCCAGCCAGGCTGCCATCCGGATCCATGTTTTGCTTCACAAAGTCATATTTTCGCAGCTAAATGTTGCACTGAGCTAAGTGGTTCAAGCTTAGCAAACACTCCTTTGCACAAAATTAAACAATCGCTCACGGTTTTGGCAAAACGCAGCATAATTCATGGCATGCACACAGGAGAGAAAATTTCCTGTCAAAAAAAGGTTAGCAGTGGACATATTACATTTGCTGCTCTTTTTTATTCCAGGATAATGGCATTTGGACCAAAGTAGGCCCGTCCTGTTTATAGTGCTTTATGCCCCATTAGTATTATTGCAAGTCTCCGGACTCACATGTTAAAGCACTTAATCAAAGGCAATGGGTTGAAAATCATGTCCCAGCACTTCTCATATTTGATTCGTTCCTCCCAGATAGAAAGAAGTAAAAAACACATTACTAGCATCAAAACAGCACATGCATTATCTGCTAAGCAGTTGAGAAGCTATCATTGGGTTTTATCCCTTTGGGTACTAGGACGGACAGGAATTTTCCCCACTCATCCATTCAGAGATCTGAGACTGCTATTTTTCATTTTTCACCCTTTGACAGACAATCCTTTTATTTTTTTCATATATCTCTGTTTTAAAGACATCTTCATGTCACTTATTTTAATTGCAGGCTGCAGGCATCAAGCCTAAAAAAGGAAAAAAAGAATAAAGAAAAAGAAAAAAAAAAAAAGAAAAAGAAAGAAAAGCTTTAGAAAGACAATATTTGAAGTAGCGGTAGTTTTATGAAGATCCTCCAAGGATTTTCCCCGAGACAAACCTAATAATGGGAGAGGAACGTATCTTAAGGGGAGAATTAATTTATACATTTAATTACTTGGGATCCACTCCACTTCTCGAGGATGCATTTCCATTCTCCACAAGAGCCTTGGCTAAGGCAGCTCATCAGCTTGATGGGGATCAAGGGAGCTGAGAAATGGGGTGTCTGGGGTGAGCCCCATCCAGGGCTGCTGCAGCACTGCAGTATTGATCCAGGTGCATCTGTTTGCAGCTCAGAGAAGGTTTTTTCCTCCCTCTCTGAAGACAAGAGTGATGCTAAACCTGTGTCCAGTGAATTTACAGCCTGCAGTTGCCTGAGCACAAAGGAGGGCAATAAAGTTGTGTGGGAAGAAGGCATCTGAATGTGATGGTTTGAGTGAGGTGGGTGGACGCCAGAGCTGTGCAGGGTGCAAACTTCTGCCAGATTCCAGGGAACTGAGAGGCTATGGCAAATTTGGTGCCATTCCTACTGTTCTAAAATGATGAGTTTGATTTTATTAAGGCATTGCTCAAGGACAAGGTCTGAAATCTGCCCAGATATTCTGTAGAAGCAGAGTGAACTGCAGGGATTTTTAGTGTTGTAGCTTCTAACTCCAAAAACAGCAATTATGCTTTGTGACATGGGAAAAAGATAGACCATATGCAGGGAAAAGCAGGAAGAAATAATTCACAATAGTCATCAAAACCCATATTTGCTCCCAGTTCTGTAACCATCATAGAACACCTTTGAGGTCCAAGGGCCGAAATAACTTAGTATCACTGAATGATGTGGATCAGAAGGGACATCTTCTACCATCCCAGGCTGTTCAAAGTTGCATCCAACCTGGCCTTCAACACTTCCAGGGGTGGGGCAGCCACAGCTTCCCTAGGCAACCTGTGCCAGGGCCTCCCCACCCTCACAGCCAGCAATTCCTTTCCAAGATCCAATCTAACACTGCCCTCTGGCAGTGTGTCCTGTCCCTCCATCCCTTGTCCCAAGTCCCTCTCCAGCTCTTCTGGAGCCCCTTTAGGCTCCGGAAGGGGCTCTAAGGTGTTTCTGGAGCCTTCTGTTATCCAGGCTGAACAACTCCTGGCTGAACTTGACAATACTTACTTCTGTACTTTCCTTTCTGGATAGGTCCAGCTCCACGGTTAGTTTTGCAGAATGGCTTCTTTCATGAAGAACAAAAATACTTGAGCAGGAGTTTTGCTTTGTTATGTCTCCTGTACAGTTCCAAGTATATATAAATTTATTTATAAAATACAAATAACTAAAGTTCATAAATGAAAGCTCCTTGTATGATTTGTACAGGTATATCACCTTTTTTTGTTTGTTTCTTGGTTTGTTTTTTTTCATTTATGAGATGCACAAAACGAACACAGAAAATGTTGATGTTTTCATTTCCTCAGTAAATACTTGTGGTTCACTTTTCAGTGCTGCAGACTCCAGGATCTTGTTCCATGTCAATGAAATTCAAAGCACAGAGATAATTTATTTATAATAAATTATGAATACAAATCAGTAAGTTATATTGATATAATTGATAATTTTCTTAGTATAGTTACAGGTTTTTTGCTTGTTTCTGTCAATATCTAAAGGAATTCAATAGCCAGCTAAAAGAAAAATTATTTTTCTGGAGATTTAATGAGACACTGTCATAGGTTTCCCAGAGAAGCTGTGATTGTTCCACTCTTGGAATTGTTCAAGGACAGGTTGGATGTGGCTCTGAACAGCCTAGTCTCGTGGAAGGTGTTACTGCCCATGGGACCATTGATGGTCTTTTTGGTCCTGTCCAACCCAAATAATTCTGTGATTCTGATTTATAACTACCTGATTCTCTTTTCACTTTGTGAACAGAAGGAGTGCCTGGACTGTTTGTCTGAGGATGTGGAAGGAGTTTTCCAGAAAAACAGGGAGTCCCTGACTTCCACATGATGTCAACATTTTCCCGTCTTACTTCAACATTTTCCTGTGTTACTTTAGGGCAAAACCTTCTGGACCCAGAACTTATGTTCTGTAGGTGACACATCCTCTGGACAAGGACCATTAGGTATTTGCTACGGTGTGTGCCAAGCTCACCCATTGGTTGGCACAGACATATCTTTTGAGATTCCCCCTTTCCTGAAATCCCTGTGGCTTCGACAGGCTCTCTTCATTTTCCTGCTCTGGACAGTCCCAATTTTGAGCCAGCTGGCAAAGAAATGAAAGCTGCATTTAAGGCACAGGCTCAATCCTTTGTGCATGCAGCACAGCCACAGCCTTATGTTTGCTCTTTATTCTCCCTCCCCTTCTAACAGAGCCTAATGCCTTATTTACTTTTTTGACCTCTGATGCACATTGAGCTGTCAGTAGCAATGCCTAAATCTTGTCCAAGTGAGTTACGACTAATTCAGGACCCATCAGCATGTACAAGTAGTTTAAACTCTTTTCCTTCCACTGTGCATTACCTACACACTGCCTCTGTTTCTCATCTGCCATTAAAGTGCCCAATTACAGTTTGGTAGAGCCCTCCAAAAAATCTCTTTCATCTTCAGAAGCCTTAGCAAGTCTGGGTGGTCAGCATAGGAATCCAAGAAGAAGAAGAAGGAAGAGATTACTGATGGCAACAAAGAG
The DNA here is from genome assembly GCA_013399895.1 of Serilophus lunatus. Classification (NCBI taxonomy): domain Eukaryota; kingdom Metazoa; phylum Chordata; class Aves; order Passeriformes; family Eurylaimidae; genus Serilophus; species Serilophus lunatus. The sequence continues at coordinate 839,376 of VXBA01001792.1, read as the reverse complement.
GATTTTTCTCCTCTTAATGGTGTTCTGACACAGCTTTCTGGCACAGTCAGAGTGTCGTAATTTAATCTCCTGGTAGTTCAATATCCCAGCTGTGTGTATGAGAACTGTTGTGGTTTCACCTCTGGCTATTGAATTATGAGCTGGATGGAGCAATCTCTGATGCCAAAACATTGTGTTTATATGAGAGGTCAGCACACACAGTGGATCCACACGCTGAATACCCCATCCCTGGAAGTGTTCAAGGTCAAGTTGGATGGAACTTGGAGCAACCTGGCCTCTTGTAAGTGTCCCTGCCCATGGCAGTGGGGTTGGAACTAGATGACCTTTAAAGGTTACTTCCAGCACAAATCATTCCATGATTCCATGATTCTATGATAATTGTAAAGCTGTGTCAGTCCAAATTTGCTGCTCTTCAGGAATGTCATTAATGCTCCTTTGGGAATGGAACATTGCCTTCCTACTTCTGTTAATGCTTTGCACCTCTCCATTCTCCCTAGAAAGACATTTTGGTTTATATTCGTTCTTTGCAGTGTGGTGGGTCCTAAACACACTTGTGATTCAGATTTTCTCTGGATGTGTCAGTCACAGCTTCCACTGCAAGTACATTGATTTAGAGGGTGATTCATGTCCCCAAAGAGGATGCCAGACAAAAAGGGAGGAAAAGCTTTCCATGGAGGTTTCCTCTCTTCACTGGCTGGAGGAGAAATCTAAATAATCACATATTGTGACAAAGAGGTACCTAAGAACTTTACAAAAATCACGAATGCTTTTGGTTAGAAGAGACCTTCAAGATCATCTTGTTCTGACTCCCTTGCCATGGCCAGGGACATTTTCCACTAGACCAGGTTGTTCAAAGACAAAAACTCTCCTCTTTGTTGATAACAGCGTATCAACTTCCTACAATTACTTTTCATTCACTATCTCTGTAACTGCCTCTTACACCTTCTAAGGTTTCTTATCCATAGTCAATATCAAGACAACCGTTGAGAAATCTTTTCACTGAAAGGATGATCAGTCCAAGGAACACAAATGCAGGAGGTCTCAAGTATTTGATCATGCAAAAGATAAATTTAAAGAAGAAATCAAACAGAAGACTGAAAGGTTATTACAGGCAATAGAGAATGGGGAAAGAAGTTGCACCTGGAGAGGTTTTGGGTTGAATAGTAGAAAATAAATGTTTCCTATGACAATGTTGAAGCTGTGGGTTGTAGTGCCTGATGTGTTGGATGTATCCCACTTAGACACATCTCTGACAGGTTGAACTGCTGTCAAAGAAACAGCACACTTTCAAAGTCTCATCTGAGGAAACACAAGTTTTCCTTCTCCCGTGGTGGCAAAACACTCTCTGGAGATGCAGAGACAACTGAGCACAGCCTGGATGGTTATGCAGACAGGAGATTATTAAGAGATTCCATACATATACCCTAATTAAAAACTCTGCAATGCAAATAGCAAGATAAAGGGATTTCTGACAATAAGCAGGATGAAGTGCCACTCAAGCACTAATTAAATATTATGGCAGTTAATCAACATGGAGGCTCTTGCAACAATTTGATAATGATGATGGTGGCTTGACCTTGAAGGCTCTGGGAAATGTTTTTCAGGATTCCTTTCAAACGTATCAACAACATTGTTGAAAGTAGGTGACACACAGTAAAAATATTTTTTTTTTCTTTATAAGATTTATAACAGGGTTGATCAGGTCTTCAGTTCCCAAGTATATCTGAAGGCTCAGCTTCATCCGGAAAATTGGCTTCTTAGTTTGTTCTGTGAGGATGACTCCTGGTTTGGTTTACCTCTTTTGCTCTTTGCTTGTCCTGAAGGGTGGATGATGATTTGCTGGTTACACATTAAATGTTGATTTTCAGAATTCTGCAGTATATCCAAAAGGAAACTGGACATCAAGGTGGTCCCAGTAACGTGCAGCACAGTACAGAGATGAGGTTTCATTGTGAATTCCTTAGTGCAAAATGATGCTTAAAGAGGCCTTAAAGGGGTCTAGAAGAGGGCACAGTGGGAATTTGGCATGAAATTCCCTTGATTTACAAATACAAAAAGAGATAAAACATTTGAGTGCTCAGGTTAAAACCAGTATGGAGCAACTGACGGTGCCAGTATTTATACTGCAGCTATACCAATCAATAACTTTAACAATAGGCAATTTATCAATACCTTTAATAACCCTAGCAGAGAATGACATCTCTGGTAAATCTGAATGTTATGCTATAGATCCATGCCTTAAATACTCATTCCTCCGTCACAGCTGAAGTATTTGACTGAATCCTGGAAGGTGCTGAGCACCTGCAGTTTTTATGAGGTGACTGCACTCTCTGAAATCTGTTTTCCTGCTGGTAAATAGAAATGTGTGGCTTTCATGCAGCAAATGAAATACAGACAGATTTTGGGACAGTTACGACCTCTTCCTGATGTTGTCATGCTGAGTAAACCATTGCCACTGGACCTCAGAGTGACCATCTCTGATGAGAAGAGTTGCTTTCTCCACTCTACCTCTATATAGAGAGAGTCTGTATTATTTCACAAATAGATCTGTAGATGTTTTCCCACTAAAATCTGACTGCTTCAGCCTCCTTGAGGAAGAAGGGCAGCCACCTCCAGTCTGTTCTCAGCACCACTTATAGCTAATTCAGAAAACAATCCACAGCATCCACTGGCAACAGCATCCCTGATTAATCCAAGTTCTTTATCAAGATGCTCTGTACTGTGTGAATATCTTACTGAACAGTCTTGTACACAACATAAGCCCATTAAAATGATGGTCTGATTCTCTAAAGGTTTGGCTATATGGCTTCCCATAAAAAGTTTCATAAACCACCCACAATCAGCCGCCTTAATCCTCAATTCCTAAAAGCATATTGTGCACAGAGTGACACGCTGAAAAATGAGAGGAGTTCTCTGGGCACAGCACCAGAACTCAACTGCTAATTGTGGAAATAAATAACAACGGCTCCTAGAGGCCCTGTGTTTGGGTTGTTTGGTTGGTTGTTTGTTTATCCTCCCTACCAGCAAGATTTCTCCATGGGTGGAATATGGAAGTATGAAATGAAACAAACAAACAAACCAACCCACTCTCTCCTGCATAAGTTTGATTAAATGCTATACGTTGTGTGTGGGTTCTGATGGTTTTTTACTCTGGGAGGGTCATCAGGAAATGGAAAAATCAGGCTGTTTAGAAATTGAAATTCTCTCTTCCACAGCCATCCTACAGCGGCCAGCATCTTGATTTTTCTGCTAAATAAGACACCCAAGGGTGACAGAGCATTGCAAATGATGCATGCCTGACAAGGAAACATTCTGCAAATCAGGTTGATGCGAAATCCTTCTCCATTTATTGCCTAGACCCTGTTTTAGCACCAGCTAGTTGCTGAATGATTGTCCTGATGAAGCCCGTGGTCTCTCTAATACTTATTTTCTGCAGGTTTGCTAAAACTTCTGCCTCTTTATGAGTGTCAGGAGTAACAGCCATTGACTCAAAGACTGGTTTGGGTTGAAGGGGACCACTAAAGGTTGTCTATTCCAAACTCCCTGTCACCAGACCAGGCTCCTCCAAGTCTTGTCCAATCTGGCCTTGGACACTTCCAGGGATGGGGCAGCCACAGCTTCTCAGGGCAACCTGTGCCGGGGCCTGGCCACCCTCACAGGGAAGGATTTCTTCCTAGTACCTAATGTGACTCTAATCTCTGTCCATTTCAAGCCATTTTTCCTTGTCCAAAGTCTCTCTCAATCTCTCTTGGAGCTCCTTTAGGCACTGGAAGGAACTATAAGTTTTCCCTAGAGCCTTCTCTTTTGCAGGCTGAACATCCCCAGCTCTCCCAGCCTGGCTCCATAGGAGATATACTCCAACTCTCTGACATTCCAGCTATTTATTTTCTGAGGATGGGCACCGACTAATTTTTGATGGAGCTTCTTATTTTGCGTAGACTTTCAATTGTAGCATGGGGAGGTTCACAGGACAAAGGTGCAATCTTATCCCACGCCCTGCATAGGGATAATATGGCTGAAAACAAGGAGTTCATATGAAGGCATCTGTTTTACTACTGTCCACAAATTGCAGCCTCAAAGACCTCAGCTGAGAAGGGAAAACTTTCATTTTGGATGTCAAATTTTGGCACTGTTAATAAAAGCCAACTTTCCCAGGAGCAATTGTCAGGTAACAAGCACCATATGCCTTGGAATAGAGCAATGATCTTCCTCACACCAAATTAAGTACTCACCATTGAAGTGTTCTTTCATGTCAGTGGCATCTGTCGTCAGAATTTTCCCTTTCTTCACATTTATTTTATATGTATAAGCAGAAGGTGTGACATATACAAAAGGCACAGAGAGTTTGGTGAGGTCCACCTGGCAGATACCTAACCTTGCTAGTTAGGGTCTTTTGAACTTCGCCTCTGAGTACATCCAAGAAAATTTTGCCATTAAAAGGAGCAGCCCAATTCCCATTACAATCTTTGAGTCTGAGTTACCAGGAAAAAGAAGGAAAATTTTTAAAAAAATTAAACCACTCAATTTTTTCATTTAAACACATTCCTTGTGGAGCTCAAACATCAGTGTAAAGCAGATCTTGGGAACTATATATCATTTCCATCTTAGTTCTAAGTACTAGAACCTTGTTCTGCATGGAAGAGAATATCGTGGTTACATTAGTGAGTGGGTCCCATCTGTCCTCTGCTACAACTCAATTTGATTTCATTCATTCTCTTTTGTCTCTTTCACTTTGGAACAGATTTTTGAGAATCTCACAACAGGCACCAGGGCAACTGCTTAGTATTCAAAATTGCTATTAAGAATCCACAGAGGTATCTCACAAACAATAGGACTGGCCACTTTCTCCAGGTATCTTTTCATCAGGCTCTTTAGAACCCCAAAATAGAAGGAAAAGGCATTTCATACAGTTATTTAGTGAGGTTAAAATATCTGTGCAGCTTGCATCTGGCCAATGTCAATGGGATTGTAAGGGCTTCTTTTAGCTTTTACTTGTTCTTTTCTTGTGACAATAGTAAGAGGGTATAGATATAGAGGGAACTATTCTGCCTTTGTTTAAATTTTAAATAGGCCATAGAAATGCTGTTCTGTAGAATTTGATTAAAATTGAACAGAATAAAAAGCTCCTTCCATTCTGAACATCCCCAGCGAGCACTGCACATCATTTAATAGAGGCATTATTTATGTAGTACTCTGCCTGTAATATGCATATTCAGAAATGTCGATTGAAAATCAGCTTTTCACTCACATAATTTTGAAGTTCCACTACCAGCTCCTCTTTTTATAGTGATTCCAATGATGTCAGCTCTGTTTCCCTCTATGTTACCACCAGCAAGTAACACAGAAAATTGAATCTTAATGTGGAGAACAGGAATTGCAAAGACCAAGAAAGAAATAATGCTCCTGTTGAATCCCATCAACTCAGCAAAGTGACTGAGAGTACCCTGGAAGTGATTGTGTGGAACAAGACAAAGGTTTTGTTAAGATGGTACATGGGGACATAAGAGCTGCATCACTGCCTGCCAGGGTTTGAGGGCCACTTTACTTTCATCTGGATTTCACCCTGAAAGATGGAGTTGTGCACCCCAGAGACATGCTTTCACCAGTTGTTTGGCTGGATTTTGTTCCCTGTGACATTTGCTGCTCTCCTCACCACTGTTAAAAGGAGGTTTCCTCTAGTGATCTGCTTGGTCTCTTGCTTAAAAATGTAATCAGTATAAAACTCTAAGAAACACAGAAGTGAAAAATTCCAGCTGCTACTGGATGTGAGTGCAGGGTACGCATACACACAAAAAGGACTGGCATCAAAGATTTGGTGATGAATGGATGGCAGTTGTGTTCATGTACATTACAAGGTGCCTGAAAAACATAACTTATTTTCTATTAATTATGTTTGTTCTACTAAAAAGATACACAGAGACTTGCAAGGATCCCTGAGATCTAAAAAGAAGGCACAACCAGCTCAAAAGTTATGTGAAACCAAATGGGAGATTGTCCCATGATTGCTGAGAAATCTGTAGAGTGACATTCATCAGACTGGATATCACTGACTCATTAGCCCCAGTCAAAAGCACATTCCAAGTTTCAGTTATCCACAGATTTCCATGGCGTATACTTAATTTGAAAACAATTAAAACAGCTGGGTGGGAAGTTGAACAGCAGTAGAGGGCATAGAAGCTGTAAGAGCATTGTTTATTTCTTAAGAAACTATCTGTCCTGTCAGAGGGAAGTTCTTTCTACGACAGACTGGGCTGTTGTGATAAAAATGAGAACATATGGGAAACGAATATTTTATGGTTTAGCAGATTTTTTTCACGTTGATGAGGCCCCATCCACTACAGTACAGGAATAATTAATACTTAGTGAGGCTTGCCTTGCTTCGTGGACCATAGGGGTGGATTTACTGGGTGGAAGGGGGTCCATATGGCTTTTAACCCTCTCCCCACCTGTAATGTTTTTGTCTCTTCTCCCAAGTAACACGTGACAGGACAAGAGGAAAGGACCTCAAGCTACAGCAGGGGAGGTTCACGTTGGATATTAGGGAAGATTTCTTCACTGTAAGGGTTGTGCAGCCCAGGCACAGCTGCCCAGGGATGTAAAAACCATGTGGATGTGGACATGAGTTAGTGCTGGCCTTGGCAGCGCTGGGGAATGGTTTGATTCGATGATTTTAGAGGGCTTTTCCAACCCAAATGATTCTGTGATTTCATCTGATGTATTGTTCACGTAGGGAACTCGCCAGCATGAAGCAAGGCCAGACCTGCCAAGTGTCTCTCCTGCCATTGTCACTGAGGTGGAAAGATGAAGGCAAAAACCTCTCACCAGCTTTTTACAGGAATTATATCAGCCAATCCCCTTAAAAAATTCGAACCCTTTTAATGCATCTCCCTAGAGCTTGGGAAAAGTAGCTTCCAGCAGGGAATTGAGCTTGAGCTCACTTTGATGTAGCCATCCAGGCTGGTGACTTCCAGGCTGGTGACTGGAGACTCACAAGTCCCCTCCTTTGATAAGTTTGCAAAGCTCTTCTCAGCCATCCTACTTGCTTGTTAGAGAAAGGCACAAGGCACAAGATGATGTGATTTTTCCCAACTCAGAAGTAGGACTTATGAGGTTACAGCAGAAATTTTGAGGTCCAAAGCACAGTTTTGGCTTGCAAAGCATCATCACGATTTTGCCCCCCCAAATTTCCCTACTGTGTATTTATAGCTTTACAGGTGAACCTGCCCTAAGCTTTATTTCCTTCTTCCAGATTTAATCTTTTTTTATTAAGACCATTTAGCACTGATCTATGTATCAAGCTCATAATACCCTGCTGACACAAAAAATGTCAACACATCAAGTTGAAGTGCTGGAGCCACCGTTTTCCGGTGGCTTTTTGAAATGGTAACAAACGACACTTATCATTTGCCACCCAATCCACTTGTGCAATAAGCAAAAAGCCAAGCAAACTGCTTTTTCCCTGCACAAAGCAGTAATTTGTGTGGCAGAGTCAGACTGACTCAGGCTGCACGGGGAATGAAGATCAAAGGGGAAATTCACCTGCCTGTCTTGTTTGCTATTGATCTGAATCGTAGCCACTTTATCAGTAGCACTTTGGCATCACCCCTCAGAGATCAGAGCCTCCTATATCTTCCCAGCTCTTTTATTTATAGAACCATTTAATAAATACATTTTCTTTCCCCAGTCTCCTTTTATTTTTTTGTGTGTGTTCTGTTTTGTTTGACCAGCAGAAACAAAGGGTTGCCCTCGGTGTCAAGGAAAAAGAAGGGTGTACGGCCCCAATTCAGCAAAGCATGTAAATACGTGCTTGGTTTTGAACAGGGCAACAAACACATGCCCTTCCTCTCAGAAGCATGTAAATATGTGTGGGATTTTGAAATGCAGCTGCATGACACAGAAGCAAATGACACCAGGGGAAGGAACTGGTCAACTGAATATTCATTTTCCATCTCTGCTTCCTCTCTCTTCCTCCAGTTCATTACTGATAATTACTGGGGTGACTGGGGCAGAGCAAATCACCTCCTGATGAAAGCGAAGAAACTATGAACCCTAATGCCTTTTTGCATTACCCTTTGAATGGTAAAAGGGGCAAGGAAGACTGTAAAAACTGTAAAGGGAAAATGAAATCCCAAACCATGCAGCTAAGAAATGAATAAATGACTCTCCTCTTCACGCTGCCAGTGTTACACAACCTGCCTGCATTGGATTGAGACCTACGTGATCCTCTCCTAATTGAAATCACTTTACCTTGACCTCCAACAGTAAACTGAGAGCTTGTTGCTCTTGCTGCCAGCAAAGCATCAGCAGTAGGTTGTAGGAAATCCCAGCTGGGGACATGAGCTGCATTCACATGGCATTAATCTCGCACTAAGTGGCACTAAGTCAGGAGGTACCGGCAAGTCTGTAAAACAGCCGTGGTGCCCCTTGGATGCTGCTGGCAGTGTGTCCACCCAGGCTGGTACCTGCCCAGCTTCTGTCTTGTCTCTTCTGCTTGAAGTTATAGAAGTATAGCAAATAAGGCTGGAAGAACCCTAGAAAGTCATTTAATGTATGTCCTTGACCCTCGAGGAGATTAGCTAGATCTAGCTATGCCTCTGGGGGATGTTTTAACCAGCATTGGAGGTGCATCAGTTCTCTGAGCAACCTGCTCCAGGATTTTGACAGTCTTTTCAGCAGAGACCCTTTAACTCCTTCTAGAATCTGGGGATGGCACAACTACCTGATTAATTCAGTGGATTTGCATGTGTGATTCTCAATAAGGGTTTTCTGAAGGATTTTTTATGGCATTGGAACACTACTGATGGGCAAATGCTGACTTATAGGGGAAAGCAGGGGCAGAGTGGATTATCTGATACTGCCCATAATTTGCCCCCTCTATGGGAAACAGATTATCTGTTTTATTTTTAGCATTGCCAGCTCGGATTCCCTCTCTGATCATGGAGTGTTCTCCTTCCAAAGGTACTCCAAAAAAATAGCTTGGGTTCCCCCTTAAGGAGTCTTTGAATACAATAACGTGTGATTGCTCCTGGTACTACCTTGAATGGAACGAGAGCTGAGCCCACATGAGTGGGAGCGTCCTTCCTGTTCCCCTTTCCCTACCCCTTCTCCTTCTTCTTCCTCTTCCCCCTCACCCTTCCTCTCCCCCTTCTCCTTCCTCTTCCCTTTCCCTTTTCTCTTCCTCTTGCCATCAGAAACATCACAAAAAACTACAGCAAAGATGCATGAAATACTTGGGTATTTTTAATACTAGGGTTTGTGGGTTTTTTTAGCTGAGTTGTGCACTAAATTTGACAGATTTAAAGATGGATTTATTCCAACCAAGAAGCCATAGGAGGAAGGGGGATTTACCATGTCCTAATGAAATTCACTCTTTCTTCACTAACTTGGATTATCTTCAAGCATTTTGTTTTTATGAGGCAAGAACAACTTAATATAGGTGAGTATTTAATGAAACTGCAATCCAGCCCTTCATACACATAATTTACTTGAAGAAAACTGTGTGGTATTTACTGGCTTTGTGGAGAACAAGTGCATTTTAGAGAAGCAAGGTCAGCCCTATAAACTGAAAGCACAACAAATAAACATAATGAAGGCTCCGCCAGCATTTAGCTTAAAGTTTAAAGATCCTGGTGCTGTAGTGTAGAAGCTTGGAGCTTAATTTCTGAAAAAAAAAACAAACCCTAAACCACAAAAAATACCCAAAGCAACACCCCCCCCCCCACCCCCCCATATAGCCAACCTTTTTTTTACTGAGTATCCACTGCAGCATATTGGATCAAATGCTCTGGTTTAAAGTTAGAGGTGTCACTCCAGTCCTCACATACATGTAGTGATACAGGTACAGCACTGTCTTGCCCTGCTGTGATAAGACAAGGTGTGATTCTATTACACTAGATAACATATAAGGAATATAAGACATAAGGGTTGTGAAACACTGACACAGGTTTTCCAGAGAGGTGGTGGCTGCCTCATCCCTGGAAAAATTCAAGGTCAGGTCGAACAAGGCTCTGTGCAGCCTGATTGAGCTGAGAATGTCCCTGCCTGTGGCAGGGGGGTTGGAATGAGATGCTCTTTAAAGGTCCCTTCAACACAAATTATTCTATGATTTTATGATTCCATCATTGCTGTGCAAAAGAAAAAACAATTTCAAGGCCCTATGTTGGTCTTCAAGGCTTGTACTCCAGGTAAAGTAGGAGAAAACATGGAGAAAACAGATTCTGAGATGGATGAGCTGGGACTGAAGTTTTTCAGGAGATTAAGTTAAGAGTTGGGGCCCATAGAATTCAGTGGAGAGACTCCCAGTGGGTTTCTGTGATGCCCTGGAGTGGGTGTAGTCTTGTCAGAACCAACAAACCTTTGCAGTTTCCTCTGTCCTAATTACTTTATAGGGTATTACCATACTAATACATGAACATCAGATCTGCTTTTTTTTTTTTTAATCTAAACTTGTGAAAACAGTGCAGCATTAGGAGTGTGGTAATAAACGAAAAACGTTAACATGCAATTCCCTTATGCTTTTGAAAAATTACTTCATAAATGCAAAGTAAAATATTTTCCTTTTTATTACCTGACAATTACATATTAAGAATTTCTTTTTATGTTTAAAAACATATGCAATACGGGCAGGCAAGCTCCAAAATGTAATTGCCTTCTTTCTATAAGAATCAGATGTCATTTTCTCCAAACTAAACTCTGAAAAGAGATAGGGGAAGCAAATTGTTGTATGCATTAAATTTTGAAACATCTGATAGCATTCCTCAATTAAACTATTTAAATGAAAAAAGATTGCTTTACAGCTCTATCATATCCACTGAATAAAACCTCTGTTGAGGCAAATTGGCAGTGGCAGGTACCAAATGCATTGGCCTTAATGAGACTGGACAACCTAATAGAGGTCATTGGTAATTGTTATTATATACAATATTGCACTGTCAAAAAAAACCCCTTAAGCTACACACATTGCTCAAGACATCTGAGTTTCATTGCTGCAAAGGAAGGCTTTTATCTTTCTATGTAAAGCAATATTATTGTTGTTCTTCATTATGAATTACAGGCTTGTCTCTAAAGGTGCTATTGTAAAGGGAAACAGCTTTGGTCACCATTGCAATCTTGTGAAATACTTTATGGAGGAGAAAGGAAGCGAACCTGGAATGTTTTTCCATTGTTTTTAGTGGGAGCTGGGTTGGGGTTATAATTACATGTCCTTGCTCAAGCCTCATGAGTTCACTAGAAAAAGTCCTGCTAACTGAGCTGTCCTGGAATCGAGCTCAGTTGGGGATTTTTGATGCTCAGATGAAGCAGAAGCTGAAGAACTGGAATTTGCCTGGCCATGGTGATGTTGGTTCTCTTCCACTTGATAAAAATTAAGATCTAATTTGCTGGGGGAAGAATTAGCTCTTGTTGATACCTAGGCCCTCTGTGTTAATATTAAAATGAGGTCTTGTAAGGATGGGTCAGTTTTTTGGTTCCCAAATCCTCAAGGTTCCTACAAGCATTTCCATCTTTCCAATGACCTATCGGGCCAAATTGAATAATCCACAGCATTGTGGATCCTCCCCTTTTGAATTCACAGAAAATGCTATCATGATTTGTCTAAATGATTTTGGAACCTGTGGCTGCTCCATCCTGTCCAGGTTAGACAGGGCTTGGAGCAATGTGGGATAGTCGAAATCGTCCCTGCTCATGGCAGCAGGATTGAACTAGACAGTCTTTAATGTCTCCTTCAACCCAAATCATTCTATAATTCTACGATTCTATGATTATTTCTAACTATTTCTGGAGCAGGGCTTCACCAATTTAGCCCCCAGGGGCGTGGTTTCACTTGTATTTTATAGCATACCCATGGCTAAGTCATCACTTGGTATTTTGTCTCTCCAGCATCCTCTGATCTCTCTTTTCACCCACAGGAGAGCTGATGGCTTCATAAGTTGCTCCATATGGCCGGACAGTCTCCTGCCAGATTTTGGAGGAAGAGATCAGTAAGCATCATTTTGGAGGTTTGTAACATTAAAATGACGATATGGTTCACCAAAAAACTGTTTTATCCCTCTGTATCAAGCACTCTTTGAAAAAAAAAAAAAAATCCAAGAAACAAGCTTCTTGATTACTGGGAACGTCTTGCAGAGAAATCTTGATATGAGCCCCATTGTATTCTCCTTTTAATGCTGTAACAAAATAGCTAGTCTCTGCTGAGTATTTTACAAAGTACAAAATGTGTGTCCATTTAACCTAATAAAATATTAAATAACATTAAAGCGATGATATTTGGTTCTCCACTTTCAACTTACATAGCCTTGTGCACAGGGACAAAGTAAGCAGAAGACATTGTCCTTCCTGATTCAGGAATGTTTAGACCTCAGCTCTGCACACAAGTGTAGAGATGCTCCACAAGTGTGAAATCAGCTCACACTTCTTTAGCCTGCTGCCACTGGTCTATAATAGGATATCTGGGTCCAAATCCTTGCCCATGTCAGTCCTGCATGACTGTACCGGGCTCTTGCAATTCTCTGCACAGCCCCGTGGGTGGATAGAACCCATGGAGGTACAAATTAAAGGGGTTGAAATTACATCATGGTTGTCAGTCTTCTGAGGCTTTAATTTTCCTTAGATAAATTTTTACTGTGTGTTTTACTCTTTTTTTTAGAGACTCGAGCTCCTTAGCTGAATGTTGTAAACCATTAAGGTCATCACTACAATATTTTAATGTTGCTATTTAACAGAAGCAAGATTTTTATGGCAGTTGAAACTGCTGCAGGGGAAAGAAAATGCTATGCAGACACCTAGCAGACTATTAAGAGTAAAAATCAAACAAAACTTTGGGTAAGAGAAATGTCTTTATGCAATTAAAGTGTTACTTCATACTGTCATACTGATTGAAATAAACCACTTTTTTTCCTTTCAGTGTGGGGAACTTCCTTTCAGTGTGAGAGAAGGACAATACAAAGGTCCTTTTTGTTGCTGAAAGAAACAGCATTTCCTTACCTTTTTTTAT
>VXBA01001792.1:777648-826344 GCA_013399895.1 Serilophus lunatus | reverse complement strand
TTTTTTTTTTTTTTTTCCCATACCATGCATGCAGCTGATGCACAAAAAGGTGTAATTACAATCTGACATGGAAGTGATTGTCTGAGCCGGAAAATCAGTAATGTTAACCTTCTCAAAATAAATTTCAATTTGATCTTGTGAATTTTACATTGAAATGAGTTTTTTCTTTAAAACCCTGGAGGAAACAGCCCTATATGTGCGCATTAACAAATAGCTTTGCAAATCTAGGCTAAAGTGAATATTCAATTTCAGGAGGTCAAATTGAGATTCAGTCTCAACATCATGACAACTAAGCCACATGAGGCAAAGTAAACTCTCTTGCAGACCTGGCAATGATTTTACCTGTTACTGAGGTGGTCGTTTGCCCTTCAAGCTTCCCCTCTACAGTCTCAGAGACATTTATATCCAAAGCCACATCCATTTGCAGTTGGTTAAATACCAAACATCTCTGCAGTGAATATTCTGAGGGAGGTGGTTTTGCCTTCAAGACCAGAGGATACTTTCAGTGTGATTTCAAGATAACAACTAGCAAGTTTAAACTTTCTCTTGCCTTCCTAGTGACTCCTCCATCCTGTAGTTAAAAACTCTTGGCCCGAAGAAAGTGGATTCCTAGGAGATTCCAAAGTGGGCAGGAGAAACATTAATTGTACCTCTCAGATCTTAAAAAAAATTCCAGATCCACATGTTCACCATCAAGTCCCAGATAGGACCTAAATCTGGCACTGTGCTGGAGAGCTGCAGACTCCTCTTCAAAGTAGCTTTGGTGCTCTTCCGTGCACTGTATGTGATAGGGCAGGGGTCATGGAGATGTTCTCTAATTTTAGAGACTCCTACTATATTTAAATAGTGTAGAAAATCTGAGGCTAGTGCTCTAGTCTTTTTTCTTTATTAATACACACATAACATGAGAAAGGAAACCCCTCAAAGATATGCTCTCCATAAACAGTAAAGTCCATGTGTGAGCTGAACATGATCCTGCCAGAGGATGCCCAGGGCTGTACTGGAGTCCCCAGCCCTGAAGGGATTTAAAAACTGTGTGGATGTGGCACTTGGTGACATGGGTTAGTGGTGGCCTTGGTGGTGCTGGGGAATGGTTGAACTCAAAGGTCTTTTCAACCTAAATAATCCTATGATTCTATGAAAGCCAACTTCTCAGCTTTTTAAATCTTTGAATCTTGTTTTAGCACCGATGCTTACAGTTTCTGGGGTTTCTTTCTCAGCATTTGATAATCTTTCAGAAAACTGCAGCTGGGGTATCTGCAAGTTCTCCTGTCTTCTTCTGAGGGGACTAAAAATTTTTCAACTTCTTCCCAGAATGGCCACAAGGAGAAACTAATAAAAATGCTCTGTTCTTCTAGAAGGAAAAAAAAAAAATAAATTAGGAATTTCTGACTCCTTTCCTTCACTTTCCTCAGATCACAAAGACTAAATCCCATCCTGCAGCAGGATCATTAGCTATATAATGATGGGTCACAGACCAACACCGCATTAATACCATGACAGAGTGCGCCTGATACCAAACCACTATAGCCACCTGCTGCTACCAGTATTCATAGAGTGACTGTGAGTTCTGACTTGTGCTTGCTGGTTCTGCATGTAGCATAGTCTTGTGGCATCTGACAGATACATTCAAAGAACAAAGAAATTTGCTCTGGTAATTAAAACCTTTTTTTTTTTCTTTTCTTGTATAAACACAGCAAGAACTGGAAACTTCTGAAAATTTAATGAACTACCAGAATAAGCTCTGATACAAATCCTCTGAAAACAGAAGTAAGGAATAGGGGTTTGGTATGAAGTGGTGACACACACCTCTGATGATCAGGTCTTTTGGAAAAAGGCTGAAGCTACAAATCTATGTGCAAATCATATGTGGTTGATTAAGGCTATGCCTTGTTCACTAGAGGGGGTATTGAAGGAGGATGGACTTTTTCACATGAAGGTAAAGGGTAAGAATCACAGAGTATTCTGAGTTGGGAGGGAATCACAAAAAGGGTTAACCAGGTCATTTTCTTTTAAGTGGATTTCTAGAGCCCTAACTTTAAACATTCATGAATGAAAATTCTGGCTTAGGTGACATGGTGGATGTTACACAATAAATTGATTTGGGGGGGTGTTGCATTGTTAAATTTAATTTTTTTAAATTTAAATTTTAGTTGTTTGATTTAGATCTTAATTGTTGAAAAAACTATATATTGCAAATAATTTTTCCAAGTTAAACAGGACCATAGTGATTTGGTGACTTCTCACATACCCTTTGCCCTGTGCAAAGGGCAATGGAAGTTCATGTCCAGAGATCTGACCACTTACGGCCTTAGCTCATCAATAAGTTTGTTTTAGGGGACATGAAATGCAGAGACCCTCAGTATGTTGTAGAATTGATGGGTCCCTGTGCACACTCACATATATCTCTTCCCCAGAAGACAAGGGTGTTATGGAGGGCTAATGACAGAAAACCCCCGATGGCTCAGGCTACACTTTTGGAACACTCTTTAGTAAACAACCAGCAAGTCAGGGCTTACGGACCCTTGCAGGGGCACAGACACAGCTCCTCTGGAGATTCTCCTGGACATGAGATCCAGCGTGGTCACTATCCATCTCTTCTTAAAAGGATGAAAGACAGGACATCAGCAAATACTGGTCTTTGAGTGTGGAGAAAACAAGATCAGCAGGAGCATGATTGCATTTCACTGAATCATAACATGGCCAGCAGTCATCTGCACAAGGGAGGACGTGTCAGGGTCAGCACCCTGACACAAGGTGAAAGCTGGAGCTGCTGATTGTGACCTTCACAGTAGGATGTTTCAAAGTACTTTACATGCAGTAATGACCTAAGGCCCAGATGGACAGAGCTACAGTCCAGCAACATAGCACCCAAATTAAGCTGTCAGCTTGGCCTTAAATGAATTTGCCAAAATTAGCACCTCTGACGTCAAAGTGGAAGTGAATCCTGAAAACCTCAGTTTGTTTTACAGGGAAGTACTATTGATTTCTTCTTTTTTTTTTCTTTTTATCATCTTACTTTCTTTCTTCCAGATCTCCCCTCCCAGCTCCCACCTTCAGAGAGATTGAACACTTTGATTTAAGAGAGGCTCTTTGGCGCAAGAGACCCTCTTAGTGGCAAATGAGAGGATGGTTTTCCCTTCAGATCCCAGCAGTCAGACCGCAGAGACGTGCGTATCCATCACCCTCACACACGGCGTTTACAATACAATTATATCCTTCGAGCTGGTAGTTGGGGTTGCTGGCAGCCTCTAATGCCACTCTGATGCCAATTAATAAGTAGATCTGGCCCCTAAGAAGCCAAATCCATCCGTGGCACTGTGTGTGCAGTATGCCATAGAGGGAGCAGTGTGAGCCGTGCCTCAGCTCTGCTGCATTTTGGAGTGCTGTGGCTAGGTGAAATTACTGGGGCTTGAAGGACAATGGCTAACTTTGTGATTGTTTGCAGGGAGTATCACACAATTTTTCTTCTTGTCTGTGAAACAGAATGGGGCTGATCTTGAAGAAATAATTTGCAGTTTCTCTTAAGGCCTCCTCTACCTACAGGAAAGTCCCTTTTGACTGGGAAGCTGGTCTTCTAACATCTTTCCTGTCTTATAGCAGAAGACTTTAGGCAGAAGCATAAGGTTACATCTGGTGCTCCCACTCACTCTGGTAATTTAAGATCAGTTTTGAAGACCTATAGTGATATCTCCTATCCACTCCAAGTCTTTCTCCAACACAACTCCACTGTCCACTGGAGAAGCCTGGCACCTGCAGATGGTCATTTCTGGAATCTACCACTCTGTGGAACAGCCCTTGCTTCTGTGACTTCGGATAACAGCACTGATAATGTTACAGTGATCATGCTCTGCATGGGTAGTGTTTGACTGAAGCAATGGTGAGCTTCCAAGGGTCAATGTGAAACCAAGCAGTAGAAACCAACAGAAGTCTGCAAATGTGGGAGCTGAAGATAGATGCCAAGGGCAGAGGACTTTAAAAATAGAATTGCAGATCAATTTCCCAAAAGAAATGTAGTCTGTCAAGCCCTTTGTTAGAGGAATTTTCAATACCTTCCTTTGAGATCAAAGGGAAAAAAAAAGAAGTTAAGCAATTTCCACCTTTATCACTCCTGGAACTAACTGCCTTTTTAAAGACTTCTGCTTGCTGAAGCTGCCAGAGGAACAAAGTTTCATCTTCTAGGAGTGAAAAAATGAACCTTTGCTGCTTGGAAATAAGTCAAATCTATAGCTGGAATAGACATATTTGACAAAAAATAATTTACCGGAAGGTCCAAAATTATTCATGGTGTCAGGAAAAACTGCACCACACATACAGACAAAGATAAAAACAGCCCAAACAATCTATTAGAAAAGCTATTTCATTTTTCAATTTAAAAACATATTTTTAGTCTCTTTCTTAAAAAAAAACCCCTGAAACTTTCAGGAAGATCAAATAACTACTGAAACAAACTACTCATTTTGCTAAAATATTCTCCCTTGATTTAACCTATAACATTTATTTTCTTCCATATAATCAAAACAGTTACGAAAAAATTTCCTTGGGTTTGACCTGAAAAGATATTTCTCTGATATTAGCCAACAAACCTAAGCTCATTATTTGCTTAAACCTTGTCAAGCAGCCAGGGAAGGTACATGTAAGTTGGACAGTCAGACACATCTCTTTTTAGTTTTAACAAACTGAAGGCTGAGGTTGAAGTCTTACCTCCCAGGAAGTTCATGGGAAATTTGCCACTGACATTGGAGGAGCCAGAAGACCATCACAGCCTTTAATCTTCCTCTTTGATGAACAAAAAGCTGCCGGTACCACTTAAAGCAGTTAGTTTTCTCCACAGACTCCCCAGTGAGATGGACTCTTCATTGAGTTTCAGGAAGATCCTCAGCATCTCTCATCCCCCTTGTTATCCGTGTGGTTTAGGGAGGGCTCACCTCTGGAGACCTGCGTCCAAACTAGACCTTAAGTCAAAGCTAATGAAGTACTTTGATGTTTCATGTGAGTCAAGCATCTATGAAGCACCGTTGGTATCATCACATTCAGAACTCAGTTTTTGGAAGGGAACTTAAAATCCATCTTGTTCCAACCTCCTGCCACAGCCAGGGACACATTCCACTATCCCAGGTTGCTCCAAGCCCTCTCCAACATGGCCTTGAACACTTCCAGGGATGGGGCAGCCACAGCTTCTCTGGGCAACCTGTGCCAGGGCCCCAGCACCCTCACAGGGAAGAACTGTAAAAAAAAGAACGTGTTTTATAAATCAGTGCATGCAAACTCTGTTTTTGTTCTTGTGGTACCAATATTATCATAATCGTCATCTAAACCTGCTTGTATTTGTTCTTAAATGGAACATCCTCTTCTGTAAAATTAGTGGTGATATTCATTTCTGTAATAGCACCACTAGGGACCATCCAAGCTGCCCTCCCTGGAAATCTGTTGGGACACGCTGAGCGTTGAGTTTCAGCCTGCCCAATTAACACATCTACCACTTCAGTGCCGAGCACACTGAGGAGCAGCAAAGGTCTTGGTTTTCTGTCTGTACCAGAGAGGTAGGACATTGTTTTGCAGAATCACAAAATTCTCTAGAGGGAAAGCTTTTATGTGACTCATTCGATCACAGCCTCCACCTCTGGACCTCAGGTATGTCCGCCTGGCCAACTCCAAAAGATTGCAGAGGTATGCCAACCAATATGAGGAAATACCTTCTCAGACACCAAAAAATGTGTAGCTTTGGCAACAGTGGGCTTTGTCAGGGCTGGACATGCCAAAGGTCTTTTTCTACCATCACTCTTCCTCTTCAGATACCCCTATTTGAGCCTCGGGCCTGAATGTAGCTCTGAAGTGTTGCAAGAGTGCAGATAAAATAAAGTGATTTCCTTAAAATAGCAGTAAAGGAATGTATCAGCAACAGCTGATAGCCTTCATGTACCCATCCATTCTGAGAACTGCATTGAGGAGGACTTGGCCACCAGCAAATCCTTACCAGTTACAAAGATTCAGGCACTAGTGGATGCCAGGGAACGGCTGGATGGGGCAGAGGACCAAGTCAGGAGTTTCCCGGCCAGGCCCTTCTGCTCTAGTTATACAGGTTTTGCCAGTTATTTCACCAGGGAAAAGCACAGGTCTTTTTGTTGGCCGACATTTCTGGCAGTAGTTATAAATTGTCTTCTGAAATAGCTGGAGAGGTGTAATGTCTCAGACATCAGCCAGCTGATGCTATTCCTTCAACTCAGACCCGGGATCTGCCCTCGGGACCTCTCCGAAACTGCTCCAGCACCACAGGAAGTGGGTTTGCTCCAACTCCCACCTCAAGTGTCAGCTTTTCCAGCGCTAAAATCAGTTTCAAATTCTTCACCACCTCTCAGAGATCAAGCAGCATTTAATAATGAATACTGTGAATGCTTTCACATCATCTCACACAAGAGCCAGCGCAAAATCAAACTGTTACAGTCAATGTCACTGTTTGGATTTTGAAGGCTGAGTCCTGCCTGACTGCAGGTTTTTCAGAGCAGATTAAACTTGACACCTTTTTTTTTTTTTTTTCTGTATGAACAAGTCTTGTCTGTGCAGAGCAAAGCTTAAAATTCATTATTTACTTTGCATGATGTTGACATCGCAACAGAGCCCCGTACACTCTGTCTCAATTGATGAGGAGCAGAAGAATATCCTGTTTTGCATGATGAAGAAAAAACTCTATAACCATCTGCATTTCCCCCGGTCCATAAGGTTACTACTCCAGGGACTGCCACTCTCACCCTGCAATAGTGTGCGGGATGCTCTGAATTTATTTATTTTTAATTTGTACTAAAGAAATAAATGCTGTTCCCTCAGTTTGTCTCCCTCTCCATCCTGTGAGATAAAGTTATCAGGAATAATCAGATCATGGAGTGGGGGCTGGAGAGGAAATTGTACATTAATAGTAATGTATCTGGCATTGCAGGAGACACGGAGCCTGCTGTTCCCTCATTGGCCTGGGAATGTTTAACAAGCTCAGTACATACCTTTGCTTTGCTTTGCAAAAGAAGAAAACCCTGCACAGCTCCCCAAGCATCTGACAAGAATGCACAGACATAATAATTTCTTTGACCTCAGCCACATGAGTTTCTGAAAAGAACAAAACAGCATCATTTCATGGCATTTACAGTTTAAACCTTTCCTATTCAAGTTTCTAACAAAAAAAGCCAACAGCCCATTCTGGTCATGATTAAAATTCATAGGCTTGCTGCAGAGAACAGATGCAGAAGCAATTTTAGGCCAGTCATATCCCAGCTCTGCAAAATTAATTTGACAGGTTTGCATTAAAGCACTGATCAATATCCACTTTAGAGCAGCAGAGGCTAACTGAGAAAAAATAAGTGACCGGAGTGCTACCAGACGAGAAAAAATGAATCTTTGAGACTTTTTTCCCTCTAAGCTTGCACCTACATCAGAAGTCCTGACCTCAATCCATTGATCGGTTGCAGTTAACATGACAAAAGGCCTGGCGGATATACCAGAGCTATACCTACCAGGGAACAATCAACCCTGATACACTAAATGTTTGACAGAGTGACTAGACTGCTGAATTAGTATTTGCTTTCTGAGGTCTGGCAGGCAACCTTTCCGTCCTGCAGTTTCCTAGATGCTTACAAAAGGGATTATATATAGACATGGTTTATAGAACTTCTCTTAAACTTTCTTAAAGAAGCGCCTCTTAGTATTTTAAGATGAGACCAAGACAATAAAACTCCTCAGCCCTGTGCCATTCCGGTTATGTCTCCAGCGGGGGAAAGGTGTATTTCTATTTTCAACTTGATAGGGACAAACTGTTTCATTAAAGTACTCCAGTGTTTCTTCATCCGTGGGAGAGTGAGGAAATAACAAGAGGCACTAAGCCTACTCCAAGCCTTGCTTAGGAATGGGAATGACACAATCCGTATTGGGAGTTGATTGCTGGAGAAATGGCTGCAAATCTCTCCTGCCTTGGGGTGTGCAGGTCGAGTCCAGTGAAGGAGAGCATTTGCATAATCCCACACACAGGATGGATATATCAGCACATCACTCCGGCAGCTACAGAGGTCTTGGCTTGCATTGCCCGTGGAAGGAAAGTGTGGCACTAAAGGCGCATTCGTGTATTTTGTGAGATGGGCTTTTTTTTTTATCTCATAAGTGATTTTGCAGCCACAAGGAGTGGTTATAACTCACCAGGCGTGGATCTATCTAACTGCAAATCTCTTTTGCTCCTGTGGGACACCAGCCATCCCTGGATGACACGGGGTCTAATTGCACCTACTGCGCTGCTGGCTGAGCAAGTTGTGCTGATTTGCCCCAGGGTAGGGGCGAGGTGTTTTGAGAGTTTGGCAAGAAAAGTTGTTGTGATTTCTCACCTGCCAATCCTGCCCTGAATTTGTACAACATCTGTGGGCATCGTGTGCAAGGACTGGCGCTGGCCCGAGATGTGAAGAGGTCTCTCCAGGGCCACATTTTTCTTTGGCTGATGCACCCATCACCTCCAACCCCTGCTTGTAGGGACCAGCCACTGCTGGCTACCATGAAAACTCAGGTGGTAAACTTCATCCTGCAGATCAGGTGAAAACTCTGCATGGATTTATTCTTCTTTACCATTTCCCCCAGAATTCGTTGCATCCCATGATGTACAACCTCATACCAGCCCATGGGTTCTTCTTTCCTTCCCTAGAAGAACACCGGTTGTAAGGATATTTGTTTTATCGCAGTGGCAAGAAGATGGATCACCTTTTTATTTCTATTTCTGATAATTTTAGAATTCTTATTTAGGGCCTTTAACCTAAGCAAAACAATTTCTGTGTTATAAACCTGACTACAGTTCAGCATTAATTACCCTTAATCACATACTGCTTACCTGACATCCATTCACAGCAATCTGTGAGTCTTGGAGACAATGTTTTGCCAGGAAAAATATGAGGTAGAGAGTTTATTGACCAGCTGTGGAAGTCGGTGCCCAGTATCGGGCACTGGAACAGGACATCTGCTCATTTCTTTTGATATTTAACATGCTTCAGTCCCCAAAAGGGGCAAAATCACATTTAAATACGTAGTTTACTCCTACAGAGCACAATCAAGAGCAGAACAGCCTTTCTCAGGGTTGAAGCACCTCCTGTCAGGCATGGAAAATGGAAGTTTAGTTTCCAGCATTAATCCGGTTCTCACTCAAGCCACCAAGGACTAGACTTTTTAAATCTGAGGTGCCTAATTACCTCTGAGTTCAATGGAGAAACTAAGCAAGTGTCTTAAATACCATTTAAAATCTGTCCTCAAGCTACTTTGTTGCTTCTCTGTCAGAGGACAGTCATCCTTTTCCCCATATTCCCAAGGAGCAGCATGAATAAATGTATCAGTCAACTCCGCAGTCCAGCAATGGAAGATACGGACAGCACACAGAGGGAGAGCCAAACCCCACCGCATTCAAAAAATGCCGAAAATGCTAAGTGCCCTTTCCCATGTCTGCACTAAACGTTTGCATTCACAGACATGGCAGGCAGGACACCGGGTGATACATTAGATGGGCTTCTCCAAGTGCCGTGGTGCTGCTGGTGGAGGAGAAGCTCCACAGGGCTCAGGCTGTGTGCACTGGGGCCCAGAAACCCCCCGTGCCCTGGGCTGAGCCCCCAGCGTGGGCAGCAGGGAAGGGGGGGATTCTGTCCCTCTGCCCCCTCAGGTGAGACCCCACCTGCAGAGCTGCCCCAGCCCTGGGAACAACAGCACAAGGAGTGCAGAGGAGGCCAGGGAGATGCTCCCAGGGCTGGAGCCACTCTGCTCTGGAGCCAGGCTGGGAGAGATGGGGGTGTTCACGTGGAGGAGGGAAGGCTCCAGGGAGACCTTGGAGCCCCTTCCAGAGCCTAAAGGGGCTCCAAGAGAGCTGGAGGGGGACTTGGGACAAAGGATGGAGGGACAGGACACAGGGAGTGGCTTCCCACTGCCAGAGGGCAGGGTTAGGTGGGATATTGGGAAGCAATTCCTGGCTGGGAGGGTGGGGAGGGACTGGCACAGGATGGGCAGAGAATCTGCGGCTGCCCCATCCCTGGAAGTGTCCAAGGCCAGGTTGGTCTAGTGGAAGGTATCCCTACTTGTGGCAGGGGGTGGAACAAGATGAGCTTTAAGGTCTCTTGCAATCCCACCATTCTATGTTTTTCTACTACTGTATGTGCAAGCATTTCCAGTAGCCTTGTGAAGTATCACATTCATGGATCCTGAATTAACATACAAAAAATCCTGCTCTTTGGAGCATCAACATCAGCCCTTTGATGCTGGTACCTCCTTTCAACTTATGCAAAGCTTATGTAGCCGTGTGAAATAAAAGTACCTACTGGCAGACATGTTGGTCTGACCTGTATATGTAGGTCAGGATGGTGCAGGTCAAACTGTTGCACCTCTAGTACTAAAGCAGGGCATGCTGTCCATTGTCAAAGCGTATTTTTGCTGATCTTTGATCCCAGCCTCCAAGTTAGACACATAACCATGAAAATTATGGTACCTGTAATGCAACGTGTGGCTGTGACCCACACAGAGGAACATATGGACTGACACACCAGGTCTGATTGGCACCACACCCCCAGAGAGATGCTGAGCTCCTTGGCACTGTCTCTGCTAAAGATAAAAGGCCTCAGATATAAACAACATTTTCCCACATCTTAAAAAAGGTATGTCTATTACAGTATAGTGTATATCCCTAAATGTGTACTGCAGCACATCAATAAAATGGACCAAAGGTCCACCTCATTTGGAGATGTGCCTTTTCTTTATCTCTCTGCAATAAGTTAACCTCTTAAATATTACAACATGCTGCTCCTTATGTCTCTTAAATATTAAACAAGGGCTGTACAAAATAGATTCAAGAACACACAGTAATCAATAGCAATGATCACGAGGGCAGGAAAATGGAACCATTTAAGGATTTGTAATCTGGTGAATAAACCTGGTGCTTTCATTCAGAGAAAACAATGCAGCCCAAATCCAGCTGAATCACACGGTCTCTAACACCAGAATTCTCCCCTTTCTCCTGCTTGGCACAGCTTGATTTTGAAAAGCAAAAGGAAGTCATTGAGGAAAAATATCCACCAAAAATATTCCAAGCCACAAAATATTTTATGCAGTTATTGGGTAAGTCTGTGCTTCAGAAACCCACTGAGGGATATCTTCCATAAACCCCTGACATATGTGCATTTCTCAAATCAAAAGAGGGCTTCATTTTTTAGTGCCCACTTTTATTATACTAACAATTGCCCTTCTCAAAGGAGGGCTTCATTTTTTTAGTGTCCACTTTTATTATACTAACAATTGCCCTTCTCAGGTAATAACTGAGATGCATTAATATGGTTTTTATGTATATGTAAAGAGATCTTTACAGTCTCAGTCAGTTCTGGGACCTATTTGTAAGTGGAATGTGGGTTTAGATACAGACATATCTGTTATATATATGTCTTGCAAGGAATAGATTCAGTTCAGATTGTAAACACCTTTTTGAAATTACCTGTAAGAGAACAACTTAACTTGTATGTGCAACTATTAATAATAGAGGGACCATGGCATCATTTTACTAATTACCTGGTTTTAGTGCACTACATGTAATGCTATTTGTTTTACTTTTCTAAATGTAGTCACTCTTCTCTGAACAGTTGTTCTGGGTTTTACTCTCATGGTGGTTAAAGAGAAGCGAAGTGAAAGTGTGTCAATAAAGAGGTCATTACATTAATGCATATACCTATTAACCTCCCATCTAGAGAAGAAAGCAGCATTGGAGTGGCATTGGAGGGGCGTGGGATTCATCACACATGTGAAAACCTCTTTTAAAAATCACTCTTGCAAACACGGATTCATGTTACTCCATCTTGTCGCACACCTGCCTGCCCTGGTATTACTGAGATAGGTGCTCAAACGTCCTTTGGCCTGGACATGGACAGAAATCCACGTCTGGATCTGGTGGAGTGCAGACCAGCAGATCGCCAGAATGGGACAAGTTTTTTATCCTGCATTTCTACCACCCCCGGAGTCCTAGCTACCCTTGAGAAGACCCAAATCCCCTTCCAGAAATTCTCATTTTCATCAAATAACAAATTACAAACATAATCTGCCACCCTTTCAGGACTGTGACTTACCAAAATGGTTTGCATGGTGACAATCAATTTTACTGTGATAACTATTATTTTTTCACTGATTTTGTAATTGTGAGCATGCTGATAAATGGATGGAACAGTTACTTAATCTCACAATTGAGACCATAAATATCCTGTGCTGGAATATTATTTGTCAGCTTTGGCAGCAATATTCTATCACTGCCAACAGGTGCCTCAAGACCCTCATCTGTGTTCAAGGCCAGGCTGGATGGGCTCTGAGCAAACTGGTCCAATGGAAGGTGTCCCTGCCTATGGCAGGGAGGTGAATGGGATGAGCTTTGAGATCCCTTCCAACCCAAACCATTCTGGAATTCTGTGATTCCACATGCCAGAAAGCTCCAGGCATTGCCAGATGCTCACCAACGAGGGAACTCAACTGAAGTCTTGTAAATCCAGAGATTGCTTTGCCCACAGAAAATCCAAGCACATCTTCATTAGAGCTTGATTAAAACCTCTGTGGACTGCTTGCTGGCACCAAAGAGGATTGGATGGATTAGGGCTGAAGGGTTTTGCCTTAGCAAGGGGGAAGGCCCACCTGCATGGAGCTGGTTCACAGCCCTCTCCAGCCATTCTCTGGTGGAGAGGTTCACCGATGTCATACTATAACTTCAGAAGCAGGAGATGCCTGAGTAGTTACCATGAATTATCTTTAGTCAAGGGAAGAACAGGCCTGTTACAGCTGTGATTCACTCCCTGAAGAGGACCAGGATAGGTCAGAGTCATGCCCTGAGGTCTTTTTGCCACTGACTAAAAGGGCATCTAAGGCAGCCAGTGCAGAATAGAGAAATTTAGGTGGAGGTGAGTCCTCACCTAAAAAACAAGCCCTTTGAGCCCTGTGATTAATGTTGAACATTTTCAGGCCATTCCTCATTTTGTGGTGGGTCTCTTGCTGCACTGACTGCTCAGGGCTGGGGACACGGTGTTATCCATACCCCAACACTGGCTTGTGCAGATCCACTCCAGTGCTCGGTCCTGAAGCTTCAAAATTGAGCATCTCTTTCCTTACCTGGAGGTCACTGAAGACCTTAACCTCTAGAGAGTTCAAGTGCATTCTCATCTTGCCAGAAAAGGGCAGCATTAAAGGGATGAGAATCCATCTCCAGCTGAGTACATGTCCTCAGCAGCTCCTGGCAGCTACCACCAACCCTTGTTCATCTGCCCTTGGAGGATGATCATGTTTTATGGCTGGAGAGGGCCATGCCACTGCCTGCTCCAGCTCCTTTCTTAATAAAAGCCCTACTTTGCTGCATGCAATCCCTTAATGATTCTCCCTCTGGGCTAACTTGCTGGATTGAGTCCAGCCTACATGTATCATTATTCAGTAATTCAGGGTAGTTAATATCAACTTTGGTAAATGGCAGTAGATGCTGGAAAGTGAAGTAGACATCTTTCTTCTTTGAGCAGTATGAGCTTCCTCTTTATTACTGTTTTTTGTTCCCTCCTACCCACCCCCACTCCCCTAAAAAATAAATCAATCAATCTAAACAAATAAGCTACCCCTTTGGTTTGCTCTTCTGCTTTTACCTAGGATGGCAGGTTTGACTTTCCAGGGTGCTACAAGTACTAAAATCGATTGCAATACCAGTTTGGGTTTTTTTCCTTTTACTGTGACTCTTATTAGTGTGAAAAAAGAAGAGCCAGAGTTTCTATTCTTCTTGCTGAAATAAGAAAATACTCATTTTATTGCCAGAGGTGCCTTGTAATGTCTTTTTAGATGTCTTCACTAAAAATCTCCTTGCCTCCTGTAAGTGAAAGACAATGTACAAGCTGCCACTTTTATGCTTTCTGGGTGAGGGGAAGGGAATATGGATAGAGACTTTGCAGTTAAATTTTGCCTGTCACTGCCTTATGGGGACCTGAAGCATATTCACTATAAAATGTGTGTTGCTTTAGAACATTACTCCCACTGATGCTGCTTTCCTGCCCTTCTGAAAATAAAAAAAGTAGAAAATTCAATGGCCCTGTCATAACCTTGTGCTTAATGGCAGCTCAGACATAGTTAATTTGACTCTTGGACAATANCCCCCCCCCCCCCCAAATATAGAAGAGACCTGTCAAACTTCAGCATCATTGGCTAAAAACCTGAAGAGGAAAAACGACTTGAAAGAACTTAATTCAAAAAATCCTTTAGGCCACACTGTTGCATCTTGCAAGCTGGTAAAGATGCAGACAGCTATGAAGAGAAAGACATCAATAAATAATCAGGGGTCTTAGACTTTTAAATGGGAATCTGAGCATTGCAACCCAAAGGTAAATTGAATCTTTTCCCCATCTTCCTAGCAGGTGCTCATGCCTGTGTAAGCTATAAAACTTTGCTCATTGTAAATGTAGCTTGCCCTTTCGACAGACATTTTTACATGGAAATGGAAAGTCTTAGCTTGAGACCGCTCAAAGGCATCTGTGCCTGCAGCAACTTCTGTTTTATATTTTGAAAGGCTTTTTTAACTTCATCTTTTCCTTTCCTCTTTCCCTTTGCCGAGGGATATCTGAATCCTACTTAAACATTTTTCTGTGGTAAACAGCTTACAAAAATGAGTTGTGCAACATGCAGCCAGGCAGTGGGAAGGACCCTTGTCACAACTGCATTAAAGGTGAGACCAACTGGGGCAACCAGTGATGAAATGGGCTTTATTTATCTTTCATTTCTCTGTCTGCCAAAACTGAGTGGACACTAAGCCTGTCCATGGGTGCTTATCTGAAGGGTGTTGTGAGCATGTTTCAGCAGTTAATTAGTGCTTATAATCCATTCAGGTGCACCACTAGTTAGTGCCCTCGGGAGATTGAACAGTTTTGGCTCTGTAATAGGACAGACATCCATTCCTACTCATCCTCTTCCCCCACAGACTGTCAGAAAAGAAAGGCTGCTTTGCCCTTCATTTACCCATAACTGCAATACAATACTTAATACTACACTGACACAATGCTCTTTTGATTATCAATATTTGGAGGAGGTGCCTCTGCAAGGTCTGGCTGCCAAGCCTGACTCACGATGCCAAGTTGTACTGCAAGTGTCTGGGAGAAAAGACAGGATGCTCTTTCATCCTAGTCCCTTCACTCCTGAAAAAGAGTAGTCTAATAGATGCATGGATCTATTAAAATCCCAAGTGAAGCTACAGCAACAAGACAGAGTGAAAACTGCCCACCTCCTGCCCCCTACACCAGGTGACTTAACTCTGAAGCCTAACAACCTGTTTCTAAGGAGAAGCTCACTGTCTGGCAGCAAAACATTTTCCTGCACTGTGGGTAGGCACTGAGATTAACAGTAGGTCATAAATAAAGCACAAAGCTATCTCGTGTCATGTCCCAATTTACAAGCCAAGAACTTGATGTTTCAAGGTAAAAGTCCAAATATGACCTTTATATAAGTAGCTTTCCCTATGCTATGATGAGCTTATAACCTGTAATTAAATGCTGTTGTCCCTCACATCTTTATTGCCAAGGAACTCTGCATTTATTCGTTGACTGCAAGGGTCTATCAGCTACTGCTGACTCTTCCTCACATTCCTACTCGATGAGGAAGAGGAACACAAGTTCAGAAATACTCCTAGAAATATGACCCTACTTCACCCACAGAAGGATTTTATATATCTTGAGAAAAAGCTGTCCTGTAAGATCCATGAAGACACTCTGCTCAAAACCTTTGCTAAGGTTAAACGCAAATTTGAACAAGGAGGGACTTGAGTTTGCTCTTTCAACTTATTTTGAGCTAGATTCCACCAAGTTTAAATCAAAGCCAAATCCATAATCTTCCCAAGGTCCAGGTGATTTGAATCTACTTTTAACTTTGGATATTTGAATTGCCTATGGGCTTATTGTCTGCTTTCAGCATCTGGTAAGTCTGATATCTTAAATAGAGACCTTTCTTGGAGGAGAAGACCTGGTAAAAAAGAAAAAGGCCACCTCCTTTGCCCACCTCAGCACTGTGAGCCCTAACATCCCATAAAACTCTGAGAAACATCTTGATATAGATTGTTTCTCACAGCGTAAAAAGGTATTGCAGGAAAACATTGAAGTAAAAATCCCTTGTGGGCTTCTACATAAATTTCCTGTTACCAGATATCAGCTTTGACTCAGAGTCCCGAGCCATGAGCCATTGAAGGCAGAGAAAGTAGAACATGTACCTTTTTTATATCCTTTCCTGTTGATCTGTTTCTAGCCATAATTGAAGACAAGTTTTGGGGCAGACAGGGGTATGTAGTACGTAGTATGTTGCAATGCCCATGTGCAGCTACCCACAGAGGGTCAAATATTCAAACCAGATAGGCTCTATCCTTTTCTCCTGACATGTTACCACAATACAAGTTGCCTGAAGAGTCGAGGAAGTGAAATACAAACCCAACGACTATGTTTCTCCAGGCATCCCCTTCCCAAGCCTGAACCACTCATTTCTCATACAGCCGTGGGTGGCTCGGGACTCCACCGTCATTAAGTCTCCAAACAAACAACAAGGAGCAAGAACAGATGAATGTTTAAAACTAACAATCCTATTTTCATGCAAATGTCCTCTGTAATAACAAAGAAATGAAAAGCAATATCCAGTATATTGGAGGCACAAGCAGAACCATTTCTTAAAGTAGACTGTCTTTCAAAGTTTTCCATTAGGCGTTCTCTCCTTAAATACTCTCTGTGCGAAGGGCTCGTCCCCACCTGAGGAGGCAGCCTGATCCATATGCATGATGGATCTCCAGGAAGAGATGCAATCTGCAGATCTGCATCTCATTTGGACTCACTGTGGTCTGGTGAGCATCAGCAAGGATGCAGCACTGGGTGAAAACACAGTGTGGATTTTTCATGAGCATCAGATGGGAAAATCCCCAATAGACCTTTGGAATACAGAGGGCCAGACTGAGAGGAGGCAAAACAAGAATACAGTTGAAGACAAATGTGGCAGTTTGTCATTTCCTCCATCAGCCCGTGAACCTAAGAATTTTTCATAGCATCACAGAATCATTTATGTTGTAGAAGCCCTCCAAGATCATCAAATCCAACCATTTCCCCAGCACTGCAAAGCAGCTTTTTAAAGTCCTGGTCCTTGAGCTCACTGCATCTCACAAGACTTTGGGCATTACAGGAGTCCTCATGAGGCTGACTCTCTGTGGCCATGTGTGCTAGGAAGTGTAGGTTCAGCCACTGGCCTAGCAAAGGAAAAATCAGGCTTTTCCATATTCTTTCAGTGATTTTAGTCACTTGAAGTGTCTTGATTTTATGGACCTGAAGCCCCCCCATATCACCTGAATTGCTGCAAGCAGATGCAGCAGTTTGAGGTGTCTTTGGGACATTGAAGATCACCTCTGTCATTAATGAGTCCCTAACACAGGCAGTTGGAAAGTCCTTGGAACCAGAGGAACTTGAACTATACAAATACTGTGCATTTTTTAATGGTGATAAGAATATCCTTCAAATCTACATCAAAATTTTGGGGGGTTTGACCAGAAATTGTATTTATCGTGTTTATAACAATTGCATGATATTTATTTGCATCATTGAAACATGCACCCTGAAGTCTCATGCCTTTCCCCAAGGGAGAACAGCCGTAATTCCCCACATTGGCCTTGCTTTGACAAGTCAATGCTGCCCTCCTATCCTTTCTTTTTCTTCCATTTTTTATATTTAAAAAGAGACCAATTTAGGAGTTTGGCCATGTCATTGAAGTGACTGAGGATATTGTCCTCATTTAAACTCTTGGCATGGGAGGAGCAGAACACAGCACACGGGACGAAGAAACAGAGTAAAGAGGTTTCTCTGGTCTAAAGAAACGTTCTTAATTGCATCCTGAAAGCATCCCCACATCCTTCTATTTGTATCTGCAGCAGGCAAATGTCTACATGAATGCATTTCTCAGAGGTAGTGTCTCCCATAAGGAATTGCAGTCGGCCCTTGGGCCCCAGCAAATTTTGTCTGCATCAGAGAGAGAAACCCTAAGGAGCCCTTCATCTTCCTTTTGAACTTCTGCAGACTGTTTCAGAGCAGAACCACCTCTTCTGCTGCTCATGCAGCATCCTGAGGCAGCATCTAGTTCTGACTTCCCTAGTCTTAGTCCTTGGGGACGTGGGTCAGTGGTGGCCTTGGCAGTGCTGGGGAATAGTCGGACTCAATGATCTTAGAGGGTTTTTCCAGCCTAAACATTTTTATGACTCTATTTTGCACAGCAAGAGGCAAGGATTATTTCGTAGTGCTGGCTGACAAACCCTAGGGGCTATGAGATCATTTTCAATGTAAATGTGACCTCATCATGATTGCATACATTAAGGATCACAGTACTTTGCAAGTCATCCTAATAAATTCACTTATCTGCCCGAGGAGGAGAGAGTTATATATCTGGTCTTTGACATCTGCCTTTGTAGAATCCATGAAAATCCTTCTATCCACTGCATGTGGTCATCCATGGACATTAATGTCATAAGATAAATTTAGACAGAGAGTATTAGAAATAACTAAGGGACCAATTTACATGAACTAAGTCATACTAAAGCAATGCACAAGTCAGTCTATAAACCAAAATATCAGCAAACACTTCTGAGTTTATGAGGATGGGACTGTAACTCTTGCCAGCTGAGTTTGATTGTGACTCTTTCCTTTCTGTAGGAAATGTGGCTTTCCATGGGATTGCTGTTACTGCATGAGCAGAAGACAGTCTTTCCTTATTCAGGTTCACATCCCTGGGATACTGTTGACCCACAAAAGGTGACTATTTGGTCTTGATTTCTGGCAACTGAATAATTCAAAAGCAATTTATCTGCATTTTCAGGAGTGTTCAGGGAAGTCACTTCACAGTCATTTACAGCTCATATACTATGGTATTGGGGAAGACTCACTCCCCATTTCACCGACTTGATTGATGAGTCTCAAAATCTCAGAAGAATCATAAATTCCAGAGACAAATAATCATGCATTAGGAAAAAAAAATAAAATAAATCAATGCAATCACTGTTTGTTATTTTCCATTCACTATTTCATGTAATTTTAGTTTTACAGGCATCCAATCAGATTCCAGTTATAGTATAATATTTTGGGGGCCAATTATGTACAGAGGAAGCACCTACTCTGAGCAATTCATAACTGACTGACTGGAGGAAAATCTGTTTTCAGGCATTTCCAGGTGAAAATTTATCAAAGAAATACAGTCTTATGGATCAGCAATAAGTAATGAGCAGCAAAAAGGGGCAAATATATCAGACCTGTTGTGAATGAAAAGTAATTCCCAACATCAGCAGCAGCCCCAAACCCCTAGCTTTCAGCTAGATTTTTGATCCAGACCTGGAGAAAATAAAGGAAGTCTTTCTTTTGATATCTCCATCCCTGGATCAGGCTCTTTTTACTGCAAAGTTTTGCTCTCCAGCACAACTTGGCATGCAGCGTATGTTCTCCATAAAGCGCTTAAAAGTGAAGGTAATTCAGCTGTTTTGCTTCCCTGCCTAGTGGGAGCTTTGCTCAGTGCTCAGAAATGTATGCAAGTGTGTGACTAATGTGCAGCAAAAAGACTCAGGATGGAGCCACTTTATTCATTGTTTGTTATTGTTCTTTGTTGCTCAGTGTTTTGTAAATCCCCCCGGTTATGGAGACATTTTTATTAGAGAATACATTTTTTGAAAATGGGGTTCCGCAAAAATGAAATTTCAGAGGTGTGTGTCTCAGCATTGATTTTTCTATTTGTAATAACACACTATAGCATATCTTGTTTTATATCAAGAGGATAAAATGTCCCTAACACAGTGATCGCCATTCTGTGGTAATGGATAAAGCCTGTTTATGAGATGTCATTTATTCCACAATAGACAGTAAATAAAAGCCATTTCAAGCTTCGGTTAAATCAAAGCTTGTTCGGGATTTCAGCAGATTTGCAAATTACCTTTGGGACCATTTTCAGATTCAGTTGTTTTCCCACATGCTATTGACTACCCATGTTTTACTATAAATACCACTCTTTGCTCGCTCGCTCTCTCTCTGTCTCACACCAAACCCTGGGATTGTAGAGTGATTTGTAAAGACAAGCAGATAAAGTAAATACACAGTACTATATTAAAATTTCTTTCCTGTCAAAGTAACAGAAAAAAAACCCACAAGTTTCGATGGCAGATTGAAGGCCAAGGAAGAGGATTCTGGACACAGCATTTTGGAAAGTCCAGAGGTCTTTGTGAGATCTTATAAAGGCACCAAAGACATACAATAGAAACATGAGGGTTTTTTGGAGGCAAAGGGAGGGGGAAGTCTACAAAAAACTGCCTCATATCAACTACTTTGGCTTTGGGATTTGCTGCTGATCCTATACACAGTCGTAAGAAGATGCTGCATCACATGTCCCTTCCTTGTTCTATAGATGGAAGAGCTGGTGTTAACATATAAAGTGTGAAGGGTCTCATGCCTCTGGACTCATGAACTACCTCATTGGCTTGAAGTCATCTCACAAAATATAGAATTTAATCAGAACATCACACATATTTATAAACATTGAGACAGGGGCAGCAAGTGTTTTAATTTTGGGAGTGTTCTGCTTTCTTAAGAAGAAATGGCTTACCTGTGAAGAAATCCTGGAAATTCAGAGTCAATGTAGTGTTCTTACCTGACTGGGAAAAGTCAAAATGGCTCATTGCAAGATGTTCAAAATGAAAAGGTTTCAGTCTTTCTCTGGTAGGTTTGCAGTGAGATGACTTGCAGCCCATTAATGTATGGACCTTTTAGCTCCGAATGCCAACTCCACTTACTTTTCCTTTGCTTATATTAGAAAATCTTCCAAAGAAGCAAGATAGTTTGGTTGAGAGTCTTTGAAATGTCCCATGTTACCTAAAAACCCATCACTTCCAAGACACCAAATATTCTGAAACATTCTGGAGAGGATTTATACTGTCATAAATTCATTCCTTCCTTGTAACGGTTGAGTCAAACATCAGTTATTCCCACAAATGTCTATATGAATAATTTTGTTTCTTGAAATGATTTTGTGTTAGCTATTCATGCATCCATTTTACTGTCACCTTCTAAAGCATTGATGGCTGTCAGCAAAGGGAAAAGTAACACTATTTTACCCAACAGTAGTTTTCTACAGACAAAAAGATTGAGCACCAGTAGATATCACACAACCCTTA
Organism: Serilophus lunatus; assembly: GCA_013399895.1. Classification (NCBI taxonomy): domain Eukaryota; kingdom Metazoa; phylum Chordata; class Aves; order Passeriformes; family Eurylaimidae; genus Serilophus; species Serilophus lunatus. Next base: position 805,136 of record VXBA01001792.1, on the reverse strand, counting down.
TTTAAGAGCTCAGCTAGACAGTAACACTTATTTCGTCTCTGTCCACTTCCAGATGTTGAGACTTGGGGCCACAAGGCTCCAAGGTGTTTCTCAGGGATGCCCATCCTCCAACAACACTGAATTTTAATCCAAACATGCTGAAATTGCAAACAGAGGGACAAACCTATTTTCATTTTTGTAACCACTAGAGAAATAAAATTCCAACAGGAAAGCAAGCCAGATTCCCTTCCAGTTCATACCCAACAGATAAACAGTCACATAAAACCATTAACTCAACTAATTCAACTTTGGAGACATAAATTTTCTAGAAAATAATGTGAATGCCATGTGGTAGTTGAGAAAAGCAGGAATAAAGAGCACCCAACCTCCCTGTAGGGCACTGCACTGCAGGATCAGCAGCTACACAGTAAGTTTTAATTCCTGTAAATAGTTTAGTGTCTTTGCATTGTCCTAACAGTTGTCCTCTGTGTCTTAGGTGTCTCTAATCCAGAAACTCCAAAAAGGAACAACTGAATCCATCACTATAAGAAAAGTTAGTCAAGCCTTTGGGTTCCCTAGAACCGTATTTCCAAGCATTTTCCCAGTTTCTGAATTTCAGGAAGCATAGTGTTCTTTCTCTTAGCTGGACTTTGACCAACATTCATGGAGAACAGGCAAGGAAATTTATTTCAAAGGCCTTCCTTTGATAATACTCTGAAAAAGCCTTTGAAATCCTTATGATAATGCATGCTTATATTATAGTGTCTGGAAGAAAGCAGTAAAGTGTTAGGAAACCAGACAGATTTCCAATGGAAAACCTTCTTGTGTTTCTGTGTAATCTCATAAAAAATGAACTTGCTCTCTCACAAATATATCTGCTCAGAAGAACCAGGGATTTTTTAAATTTTTGCTGGGGAATTTTCAAACAATCTTTCAATGTGGGACAACTTTGAGCAGAATCCTTTTTGCAGCCCCGCAACTGCTGATTTTTGAGAGGTTTCAAATTTTCACCAGAATCCTAATTTTCATTCTATTTCCAAATAAGCCCACTTTGAAGTCCCATAACATCTCAGGTGAAAAAAAGGGTCACACACCTCCAAAGGCCAATGCCCTTTGAAATATCTCTTTCTTTGTGCAAACTTTAGTGCACAAGGCGCTTCCACGGGACCACTGATCTTTACAAAGCCACATCACTTACCTGTTTTGCTGGAGCAGGACCCAGGCCAAGATCTGTCTACCTCAAGTGAGTCACATGTTTCCAGCAGACAGTTGCCAGATATTCATGGAAATGTTTGTAGTTTCACCCAGATTTCAAGAATGTTGGAGCAAATGGTTGCTCTACCTAGATGTTTGACCAGGAACAGTTTTTGGCCACTGGTTATTCTTTTGTTTTTAATATTTTAAATATTTCAGTTTCCCATTTGGGGAGGAACTGGGTAGCTACTCACACACATCTCTTATTTCATAGAAAAATTATTTTTTAAAAAATGATGATTTTTTTCTATTGCCATTTCTAGCAAAAGGGTTTATATTGCAGAATTTCATTAGGTATAGCAGATACCTACATTTCACATTACATGATGATTACACTAATTCTCAGCATTGCGCTGACACAGAGAAGCACTCAAGAGGAAGGTAAAAAAAATGCATTTCTGGATATGGCACCAGAATACTGAGTGTAGGACTCTAATTTCTTTACAGTTTTGCCTGAAAGTACTGTTACAGTTAAAGTTGTGTCAGCACTTTCATTAGAAACCCAGTTTTGATTTATAACACAGGCTGCAAAAAAATTGCTGCTGGCTGAAATTCAGTGTAAGGTCTCTGGCCATGGGAAACATTTTAAACATCATTTTTTGGAATCTTATTTGAAACAATTTCTATCATACTGACATTAACAGAGAAGTTTTCCTTAGATTTTGATAAGTGAAACTAGATTTTATTTTATTTTTTTTTTTTAGTAAATGAATGGAAACAAAGTGTTATTTTCAGAGATCACCTGATTTTTTAAGTTAATGTTCTGGTTATGGCTGGAATAGAGTTAATTTTCTTCTCAGACATTTTAAATTAAGCTCTTAGAATTTTCAGGTTTTCTTTACCAAAAACTCCAGGATTTACAATTAAGAAGCACCACCAAAACTAACAAATGTTTAAAGCAGATAGTCAGCAAGCACACACTTTGGTGTTGAGTATCCCCAGCCCATTAATGAGCATTTAAAGCACTTTATGAAATGATGCTCAGCAGCTCTGCTATTCCTACCCTATTAGCTGGGCATTAACAAACCCTGGCAGTGTCTGTGTTGCACACTGTTGTTCAGATTAATTTACTGCTGGTCAGTGGTGTCACGCTGACAGTGAAGGGGACAAGACACTATTCATCACCTGGACGGTTACGACACTGCAGCTCCCTCTTCCCACAGCCATTGCCTGGAGGCACCACATTGAGCAACAAGAGCGTAACTCAACCCCTTGTCCATCCAGCCCCCGGCCCCTCAGCCAGAGATGCCAGCATGAACAACAATTAAACTATTCCTGCTGCAGATGGGCACCAGAAAGCCCCCCAAAATGACCACCCAAAAGTCCTGCAGGCCCCCAGCAGAGCAGTGGTGAGGACAGCAGAGAGTTTGAAGTCACCAAAACCTGCTGCATATTCTACTACTTCTTGTAGAATCACAGAATCATTGAGGTTGGAAAAGCCCTCCGAGATCATCGAGTCCAACTGTTGTCCCAGCGCCACTGTGTTGACCATTAAACAACATCCCTAAATGACATATCCACATGATCCATGCAATGCCTGCTGGTGGGCCTCTAGTATTAGGAATGGTTCATGCCTATGGAATTATTTAAGCTATGTTCTAGCATTGTTTTCTAATCAAAAGGCATCCATCCATATTCCAGATGCTTGCCTTCCAAAATATCCTTCATCTAGGTGATCCAGCAGTAAATACAACCAAGGCTATGGAGGACCTGTGAGATTTTTGGATTGAGTCTCTTTCTTCCCTCCTCATCCAGCCATTTTTGCCAATGCTGATCCTCCAAAGCAATGAAAGCATCGTCTGACACAAACAGGTGCGCATACATGGGATTGTATTTGGAAATATAATGATAAATATTATAGAATCATAGAGAATTATTTAGACTGGAAAAGCACTCTAAAATTATCGAGTCCAACCCTGCACTGCCAAGGTCACCACTAACCCGTGTCCCCAAGTGTCACATCTACAGAGTTTTTAAATCCCATCAGGGACAGGGACTCCAACACTGCTCTGGTCAACCTGTGCCAGAGTGGGCAACCCTTTCAGTCAATAAATTTCCCCTAATATCCAGTCTAAGCCTTCCCTGATGGAATTTGAGACAAATTTACAAGGTAAATTAAAGAGTCATGAGAATGTGGTCACTTACAATTCAGCCTGTCAGAACAGAGATTTGCCTTGTTTTTGTCAAGCAACCTACTCATCCTTGATCAATTTCCAGGCAATGACTTGAGAGTTAAGGTAGTCCAGTAATCCCTCCATGCAAATATTGTGGATAAGGCAGTCTTGCATTGGGGAATGAGAAAAAGAGCATGGATGGATGCCGCACCGTGCCAGTGAGCTGCAGAGACAGCAAGGAACCCTGTACACCCTTAACCTATTAGTTGGTCATTTATTAAGCACTGGGGACTATGGATAAATATGAACATGCTGACATGTCCACCACATTCTGACACCTGCTGACCTGACACACTGCATAAGACGTATTTAACGTGGGGCAAATAACTTCATATTATTATTTAAATACTATTTAGATAGTGTGATTTCTGAGGTGAGTATTACATCTTACAGGGAATATGCACTGCATCTGATAGAAAGGGTAAACTAATCACAGCCAGAAACTAGAGATGTTATAATAACATAAATCAGCATAATCTGTCAAAGTAATTTTTTTTTGGCAAAAGCTATAGAATAGAATAAGCACAAATGAAGATGCAACAACAATTGTACTGTCCTGTCTATAAATGTTTCCCATTCAGGTCAAGGTACAAAAAATGAACAAAAATTCGGAGAAGAAGATAAAGAGGCAAATATGAGACCACCATCCTCAGGGAACCTCGGGGAAGAAGAGCTCTGGTTACCTCTGGGTGCCCCACAGACAGTGGGATGGGTCTTGCTAAGGCTGAGGGCATCTGACTGTGGGACCGAGGCTCAGTGTAAGGATGACTGAAAGAGTAGCTCTGTAAGGCATGGGAAGACAACAGTCCTCTTCTTTTTTTCCTGTACAGACACCCCACTTCTCACTCCACAGCCAGGCACAGCCGAGGTGTCCAGCACTGCCCTACTGTGCACTGGCAAACAAACCACATCCGACTTCTGGGACTGTACAACAGGGGCCTTTTTAATGCCTCAACACATGTAAATAAAATCCTTTTACTGTGAATCTTAATTAAGGGAATGATTGTTTCTGGCCATCACTTGAAAAGCAAATGTTTTAATTGTTTCTGATGTCTTTTCCTGAGAAAGCTTTTTTCCCCAGAAGCCATATATTCCAGAGAGATTGCTTTTCCTTTCTGCCTGTCCTGTAAGGGTCCAGCAGCAGCACGGAAAGGAGCTGGTTTAAGGGGCTATCGAGTGAAACGTGCACATGAGTTAAAGACCAGGAGCCGTTTAAGATCCCGAAGTGTCATTAGCAGTAACATGTCACATAAAATGAGGTGCAGATTTCCATTTTCATTTGAACTTCAGGTGTTTAGTAATCCAGAAGCTTTATTTAAGGACTGACCTTTAACCTGGCCTGTCATTCCAATTGCAAGGAGTTGATGGCCACTGGGAATCAATGGGCAGCATGAAGGTCACTTCCTAGAAAAACTGTGGCTATCAATGTGTCAGTTCCAATGAAGTATTATAACAAAGCAGGCAAAGAGCCTATCTGGGTCTATGAGGCACCAGCTCACTGTCAGGCTGTCTCTCTCCCCATTTTCAGCTATTTTGTAAACACAAATAGAAATAAGCTGTTATTTAATGGTATGTGTTTCTGAAGGCATGTGGCGTTTTCAGTTATGCTGGTGGCACAAGCAAGGGGTGTTAGAAATCCAGCTCTCACTGACCCAGATGACAGCAGAAATCCTTATATTCCTCCACACCAGGCACTGCAGCAGAGGCTGTCTTAGAGCTACTGAAACAGGCAGATCTGGACAACCCTCTCTGGCAATGCCATGGTCATAGAATCATAGCGCAGTGTGGGCTGGAAGGGACCTTAAGGTTCATCTAGTCCAACTCCCTGCAATGGGCAGGGACACCTTCCACTATCCCAGGTTGCTCTAAACCCTGTCCAACCCGGCCTTGGACACTTCCAGGGATGAGGCAACCACAGATTCTCTGGCCAACCTGTGCCAGTGTTTTACCACCCTCACTGTAAAAAACTTCTTCCTTGTATCTCACCTAAATTGACTTCGCTTTGCTTTGAAACCATCATCCCTTGTCCTATCTCAATACCAGGATTTTCTCTCCTCAATGCCTTCCCTAAGCTTCAAGAGGGAAAAAAGCCCCACGTCAAAATATGGTCAGCCTGACCTGATCACGCTGCTGTGATAAAAATAAACACTTACTGAAATGAGGATTTACTTTAGAGGTTGGCACAGAGGTTCATGTTTGTGTCCTAGCCAAAATCTGTGGCATATGTGCAGTGGATCCTTTTTCTTTGTAATCATGTAAAAACTAGGTTGTTTTGATTTTTATTGAAACTTTGAGAACTTTAAGATTTGAGAAGCAAGATCCCCAAGGCAAGTCCAAGCCATACTCCTGCTATGTGCAGTAGGCATTAAATGGTCACAATCTTTAGAGTCTGGCCTGCAGAGGAGTGGTGGACTAAAGCCACACCTGTCTATTATGAAACTCAAGTGGGCACCCACCACAAGAGCTGTTAAACCAAATCCCAGCCAAGGGACAAGAGAGCAGGCAGGAGCTTGTGGGATGGGCACTGCAGATCTTCCCAGGCACACACATCACCCTGCCCCATCCCAGTAGCCCCTCTCCATATGCCAACTACTCCTGACTGGTGAAGGCTTTGACTTACAGGGTCAAGGATGAACATAAGCTTCAGATAAAATCTCTCAATCTCTCACAATGTCTTTGTGCTGGGTTTTCAGTGTGCAGCTCTTTTCAGCAATCTGTCTCCAGGGATTGGGAAATTCCCCTATAGGAAAATTCCTTGGAAAATCTTTTAAAAGATCTTTCTAATCATTAATAATTACAGTAATTTATTATAAGACGTTTTGTACTCTTACAAATCTTGCAAGGTGTTCCCTTCTCAATTTGTAACTGTTTTAAGATATAAAGCCATTCCCTCAAAATCGTGCAAAATAGAATTTTAATTGGAATTTCTTTTCCAGTCATAGGAGTCATTATTGCACTTGCTGTTTGTATATTAAATGTCTGTTTAGATCACTGAGCATGCAGATCCTCTGTGAAAAATCAATATGAAGTCTATACCTGTCTGCCATATGAATAGGAAACCCTCTGTAAAAGGTCAACTTGACAGAAATTAATGAATGCCTGAACAAATTCAAAGTTTCAACTCTGAATTAAAAATTGAGAAACGTGACCAAAAAGTGCAACCAAAGGTTTTTCATGAAGCAGCATTTAGATATGAATTGGAACAAGATCAGACAGAGACTGCTAGAGCATTTCCCCCATGGAGACAATAAACCCTGTGCAAAAATGAAAAATAAAATACACTAATGTTATAAAGATACAGCACAGTTTACTAAAAAATGTTATTGATATTGCTGTCCACTTTGAACACACAGATAAAGTGGATTTCAAACACACCTCCAGTCCACTTACCCATCATTTTGAGCCTGCTATTGCACTCCAACAGCTTCCAAGTATTTCAGTCACTGAAGAAAGGAACAGTCTCTTTAGGAATTTAAATAGGCAAGTTAAGTCATTCATGCAGAAAATCTGTCAGAATACTACTTATTTTTCTCAGTACTTTATTTAAAAAATCCTTTATTTCCTCTTATTTCCATTCTCTATATCCCGTTATTAAGGAAAAGAAAAAGTAATTCTCATACAAAGAGGGTGTTTCAAAGCTTCCTACACAAACCCATCTGACAAGTAGTTACAATCATGGTTAATCCTATTAACTGGATTTTAAAATGTATTTATTCCCCTGCCCTGCCCCTCATTTGCAGATTGAAATATTGGATGCTAAACGCAAAGATGAACATATCCTTTCTGCAAACAAACAGAAAAAGCACAATTTCTACCCGTGGTAACAAAATCGAGCTAAATTCAGACTTTGGACTTTGAGGGTTTAGCACTTCAGTTTCAGTGCATGGAGTGGGGCATACCCTACACGAGGTCCCGTGCATTTATTAATTTTCCATTTTTTCTGGCTTCTGTCATGTTATAGAGTCTCAACCACTTTCACCTTAGACGTATTTTGCCTAATTTACACTATGATGGTTTCCTCTGTGCACACACCATAACAAAACCACTAACTACAGAGCAAATGAATCATACGGGAGGGGAAAATCCTGTGTGCCGAGGATGCCGCTACACCACGGCATCAAGGTAATCCGGGCTGGTTATTGTTATGGTTATTTTTTTTTTTCCTTTCTCTTGGAGCTGGAGATCCCCTAGCAAAGACCTGGAAGCAGTCTGAGTTTCCATGCAATAAAGCAGCAGTGAGAAAAGCTCAGAGTAATTAAGTGGCTGACGCACAGAAGAAGCCGTTACAAAGATTTGACTAAATTGCCCATTCATTAGTAGCACGGCATGGAAGGAGAATTACAAATAGACAATAGAGCCTGCAGTAATTCAATCTAACCTTGTACTTACAGAAAACAATGAGATAATGAACAGAAAAATTACCAGGCACATATTGCATTTTGTTGAAGGGAGGAAGAGGGAGGGGGGATTGGATTGGGATTGGGGGGGATGGAGGGATGGAAGTGGGGGATGCCGGCGAGAGCGGCCTGGCACATGTAACACTAATGGCATTGCTCAAGCTGAGCAAACATTTCTCCAACACAATCATAGTTCTCAGTCTAAGGGCCTCTGGGGAGCTGAGATGAGGCTAGATCGTGAACAAAAAAATGTAATTTATAAGGCGTCTGTGGACTGGAATTTATCATCGGATCCGCTCGCCGCCGCTCAATTGATATGTAGTTGATTTCAAACAACACCCCCCAGGCGCCCACAGGGAACATTTTTTAGATTTTACGCTTGGATATATCTGTTTAACTCACCATTTACCAAAACAACGGCTGATGACAGCACAAACAAGTCACTCTGGAAAAAAAAAAATACACATACACAGACACAGGCACGCTCCCCTAGATAGGACTAAACCATGAGGGTTAGGTCTTTGCCAGGGTTGTGGGGAGACGGAAAGCAGAGGCAGAGGCTGAACTTGGGGTGTATTTTGCAGGAAAAACATGGATGAACCATCCATGCATTCTTTTAAGCTTGCATGGAGCTCTCCACTGGTCTTTTTTACATTTTCTTCCCCAGACAAGCATCATGGGGCTTGTTCCCTGGATCAGATGTTGGGAGTGGTAGCTCTGGGAGTGGGGTGTGTAGTGACCCTGGTGCTGGGGTTCAGTGTGGCAGGAGGTTTGCAAAGCACAGCAAAGAGTGTACAAAGAATCCCTTGTCTTGATGGCAAAAAGTCCCAACATCACAGTCTTGATCATTCCTGAGGTGTTACTGGGGTCCTAAAACCAGGGAGAGATGGTGCATCAGTGGCAGCAGGGAGAAGAAAAGTTATCATCCCTGTATTTCAGTGCCACCAGAGATTCAAAACCAGCTTCGTCATTGTATAAAGGATCTCATTGCCTGAGTTAATAAAGTGCCACTGCTTCCCATCTTGCAAGAGAACTTGTGAAATTCCCTCTAACGAATCTTACTACGAATACCAAGAAATCTCCCTGACCAAGCCAATTGGTGTAATACATTTCTGTTGCATTTACTCTCTAAAGGAGCAGAAACAATGCTGACCCTAGACTATTTCTTGCAATTCCCTCACAGGACTGTGAGAAAGCCCTGGACTCAAGGTCCTCATTGTGCTAGGTTCTGTACAAACTCACAGCCTGGAGGTGAGCCTGAAGTGTACAAGGTCAGGTCAGTTGGGGCTTGGAACAACCTGATCTAGTGAAAGGTGTCCCTGCCCATGGCAGGGAGACTAGAACAAGATTATCTTTAAGGTCCTTTCTATCTCCAACCATTCAGGGATTCTATGAGTCTGCCCCACAGAGCACACTACAAGTGTTGGGGGAGGAGGGGGAAATAATTTTAAGAAAGGTAGATTTTATGGAGAAGTTGTGTTGTGCCATCCACAAGCAGCCCACAACAATATTTTACCTTCTTCAGGCTGCCCATTAGTCAGTTTTCAAAATAAGCACCTCAATAAGTAAGGAACTGGTGTCAACTGGAGATGGAATTTGGCTGATCTAGTAGGAAAATTGGTGAGCATGGAATAGACTCTCCAGGGGCCACAGGCAACATGTGAATTAAACAGCTGAGGTGTTTCTGCTGTTATGAGGCTGAGCTTCCCATTGATGTCCTGTTCCTGTACACTCCACTCAGAACAAATCCATGGAGAGATTCTGGGGGTGCTTTGTTGGCAACTGGGCACTGCTGCCTGGTAAAGCGTGGTGCAAAAGCTGGATGTCCACCAGGAGTGAGGACTGGTTGGGAGGAATCAGAGGTAATTCAGGATTAGAAGGATCTGGGGTGGTAGGATATGGCTCCTAGTGAGGGCAAATGTAGCAGCTGTCCAACATGGGCTTACCTACAGCACATGGACACTTTAACCAAGCAGCTCAGGAATGTGCAGTCACTGATTAGTTTGACTCATGGGCATCATCCCAGTGCAGTAAACAAGCAAACAAAAAAATATAGAAACACCCCCCACCCCCCAAAACAACAAATAGAAACACTAAAGCCCAAATCCACAGCAAGTCAGTATCTTGGCTATGTGCATTTATTTCCTGCTTACTTTTCTTCTGGCTTCCTTCATGACACCAGTTGGCTTCCAGAGGTTACACAAGCAGGGAATTAGCCCCTTTTTGCTAGGTGGAAAATGGTTCTTCCTAAACCATGTAAAGGAATGGTTTCTTTTGGATTAGCCACAAAATTCTTTCAAACAATCAAACTCAAGAACTGCTACGTGGCTCCTTACTACTGGTTGTAAATGACAGCAAATTCACCCAAGCCCTTTCTAACCTAATACACTTCCTCCACACTCCTTCAAAAAGTGTCTTCTGACTTACATAAAATCTTTCCCTACACACTACAAAGCAAGCAAAAGGGAAACGTCAGTGTATGTGGCACAAAAGTCCCCTACAACCAGTGGCTGTGGGGGCAGTCAGTACCACCTCACTACACAAACAACAAAGTTTTGCACAGCATCTGAATGATTGTGGTTAGAGCTGCATAAAATGATTCGGAATAAACATTATCCATGGCAAAATTATGTAACTTAATGAGTCAGACTTGAGCTTTCGGTGGGAAAAACAAAAGAAACCCCAATATCTCAAGTTTAGAAATTCTGTCTTGGGTTTGTTTTGGGGCTTTCCTGTCCTCAAAGTGATACATTTGCAAATTATGTTCATTAGAGGTTTTTGTTGACGTCTAAAAGAAAGTAGGTACATGGCTGAATTTGTAGCATCGTGGGCTATTCTGGATCTTAAGCAGAAGTTTGTGTCTTCCGAAATATGGGTTGGGTAAATATGGTAAACTCCGGGTTGCTGTTCCCAGAGAAGTATACACAACACACCCAGCCTCAAAGGCATGGTAGGGTATGGTGTCAAACTTTCATTTCTGGGTTTGACTTTCAGACATCTCAGTTAATGCAATAAAGAGTTCATAATTTAGTGTAAAAATGGATATTTACCAGGGAATTTACCCAGTAAACTGAGTAACCAGTAAAGAGATTTGTGCTATACATAATTTTCAGAGAAACTTCTATGCTTCCACAGTCTAAACTGATTTCTTAAGGAAACCTCTATTACCTTACTATGCATGTGTGTGAGTCTCTGAGTGTTTCTCTGATACACTGGAGAATAGAATGGAACAGAATAGGATTTTTTATTCTATTACTTTGTTTCATCCAAAATTGATAATAAGATAGAAATCTCAAAGACTGCCCAGTCTTTACAAATTACATGAACACAAGGAGGCTGAGGGCAGAAACGTCCTGAATATGGGAAGGCTGAAATTCTTACCTTAGAGGACCTCAAGAGACATGACAGACCTTATAAATGGTTCTAAGTACAGGAAATATTTTAGCTGAGTTCATTCTCTCTCAGGTACTAAAGACAGTCAATCACAGCAAATCCCCAAACCACCATATTTCATCGGTTCTGGTGCCAACGAGATAGGTGCTGTTAACCACCTTCAGAAGACACAGGAGAACAACTTGATTCTAAGCAGAGAGATTCCAGATCTAAAGATGAGGGAAGCCCGAACCCGCTGATGAAGAAGAAGCAGCTGTTGCAGTTTCAAATCTTCCCTTTTAATGTGTTGAAAGTTTCGTGCTAAAATTGTGGTCCCCAAACCCACAACGACAACTTTGGATAATGCAAGGCAACGTTCTGCAGGCATGTGGAGCTACAGCTTTCAAGCTGACACGGGGCACTGGAATGTTGCGGTATCTCTGTTACATCTTTCACTGGTGATGAGACAAAGGCAAATCTGGCAGGTCATGCACACTCTTGCTGTTCTCACTAACAGCTTGGATTCATTTTTTTGGAATTTTTTGACAGCAGGCCCAGAAAAAAACCTCAGAGTTTAAACAGGACAACTAAAATCAGATTTGAACATGGGTCACCACATTGGCCCAAGCCCACTAACCTTTGCCAGAGAATTGCTGGGAGGTCCTGTATGAGTTCTTGCTTGTGGTGCTCAGGTAGGACTAGATCCTTTCACCACCAGATTTCAGCTGTGAGGTTATCAGAGTGGACGTGATAAAACTGACAGTGTCAGGTTAGTGGTCGGAGCTAGATGATCTTGAAAACCCCTTACAACACAAACCATTCCATGGTTCTACGATCTTAAGGGTCTTTTCCAACATAAATCATTCCATGATTCTACAACTTCAAAAAATCTAAGAGTATGAATGTCTTTGCTACCAACAGAAACTGAGTGTGGGTTCAAATCTCTTCTCTCTACTGACCCTGTTCTGGGGTTAGGAGGTAAAATGGCTTTTGTTACGACTTTTCCCTCTAAGTGAAGTAAATGGAAGCACAGTGTTATGTCAGGCTTGGCATGCCAGCAGCACAACTATTTTCACCGTGGCAAAACGCCTTTTTTCTTTCCTCCTGGATTGCACAGTTCCTTTGACAAGGAAGGGTAAAGACCCTCAAGGGTTCTCAGAGAACATCAATATGTTTTGTATTTAATGTGCTGGCTCGGTTACAGCAAATTAAGGAGAGTGGGCCCGGTACAAGATAATGCAGCCTGCAGTTCCTCACTCCCAAGTTGAGTGGTATACACTGAAAATGATACTCCAGTGTGGAGAAATACTGCACATTACATCCCCCTGCAGTAACAGAAGAGACATTAGGCAAAGCCCCGACTCTTAATGGTACACATCAGGAAAACATCTGAGCTTGGGCCTTCAATCACAAACGCTGCAGGATTTAAAAATGAATAAACTTCACATTGTGATTCTCTTATTTATCCTTTATGCAAATTGTCCCTGGGAGGACACATTATGTTCGCTGCATGGCACGGCACAGACCCACATTAAAGCGTGGAGGGCCACTCTTATGTAATGCACAATCCTCCCGGCCCCTTCGTGCGGTTTGTGGTGCAAAGAGAAACAAACACACAAAAGGAAAAAAACAGCCCCAGCCCCCAAACTTAGAAATATATTCTTCATTGACTGCTGAAAATATCCTGATATTAAGCAAAGAAGCCGTGCAGAAATATCCTGCTCCCTCTTCCTGGTTATCAGTCTGTGACAGAAGGAGATGGCAAGAGGGGAAAAACCCCTCTTTGTAAACTAAAAATATAGAAGCAAATATTCTGAATCTCTACAAGGTAGCTTAGAATTATCTTTATACAAATAAAATGCATTAATTCACATGGTCACAGCCCCTAAAAGCCAGCCCATTAGCCAACCCTTCTGTTATTAGCTCCCCGTTCTCAATGGGACAGAGACACAATAGAGTTGATGGACATTATTTTTCCTGGGCAAAATCTCTTGCCCCCTTCAAGCTTTTCATTATTAGCACAAATCTTCCATGGTGTCCTTGAGCAAGCATTCACAAGATGACTGGATGGCAGAGAAGCAAACAGCCCTACACATGAAAAAGGAATGGGAAGAGAGTTCAGGGACTTGGCCACAAAATTAACTGCTTCAAAAGACACAGGGAAGACCTGTTAAGTAGAGCTCCAAGGGCAGGCTACCAGGTGGGTCAAAACACCATAATCACAAATCCATCCTCTTTAACATTATCCGAGCAATTTCCTAATAGTGCCTCCTGCCTACCCAGGATACAACAGGGAAAGCAAGGGGTCCTGTGTTTAAAGCCATCTCTGTTCTAAATAATTATGGCTGGCAAATAATCCAGGCTGAACAAACCTGTCATGTCAGTGAAAATATACATTGACTATGATCTCCACCTCAGTAAGAGCTGCTTCTGAATGCAGGATTTAATTCAATCTTTTCTTCTCCATCAGAGTTGTACCCCAAGTGGGAAAGATGTGTGATGTAGATAGAGAAAAATGGGTATTGAGTCCCGTCTCTGCCCATGACATGGTTTTGCTGCTGGTTGGATTCTTCTGTCATGTCTCCAGTAGTAAAAACTGGTATCGCAGGCCAAATCACTGTACCCTGTAAAATAAACTCAAGTCAAAGCCAGAAGAGACTTCTCCTTACCTGTCACTAGGAGGGTGGTGAGGCCCTGGTACAGGTTGGCCAGAGAAACTGTGGCTGCCCCATCCTTGGAAGTGTCCTAGGCCAGGTTGGACAGGGCTTGGAGCAAGCTGGGATAGTGGCAGGAGTCCCTGCCCATGGCAGGGAGTGGAATGGGATGAGTTTTAAACTCCCTTCCACCCCAAACCATTCTATGATTCTGTTATGAAGGCAGTTGCAGAGATACATCACCTCGAGAGTTTAGCAAAATGCTGGGGTTTTCCACATAACACTGATGAGCAAGCAGGGCTGTGAGCAGCCTAAAACCCATTTCTGAAATCTCACTTCCTGTGATAAGCATATTTCTAATTTTGCTCCTCTGCACAGTTGTTTTGGAGTATTTTAAGCCCAATCTGAATATTTTAACAAAACTCATAGGAACAAGTGATTGAAGGTGAGAAACAGCTTCAAAAGCTCTCGTAGCAGGAGGAGTGATTAATTTGAAAAAGTGTCCCATTTCATTAGGAAACAAGCCTAAAAACATCAGAGAACATTTATAAATCCAATACAACAATAGAAAATTATTTCTGATGTATCTCAGAAGTGTATCTGGTTGGAGACTGGATCCTGGTTGAAACCAATATAGCTACTCATGGAAAATGGTGCAGAAAATCTGAATTTTTCAGATAGCAGCAGACTGGGAGGCATTGCAAGGAAGGAACAAAACAGTTACTTTATTTTGCTCCTGTGTGGTATGACATTTACTGTTGCCTGTTCTGAAGAGAAAGATGGACAGAAATACAAATGGCAAAAGAGAAAATAAAAGTAAGCATAAATTACCAGGAGAAATACAGATGGGCAGAGGTTAGGCTATATCTTTGCTAACCCTTACCTGGTGTCAAGCTAAAGAAAAGAAATATGAAATGCTTTCACCACAATATTTTTAACTATGTTGCTTAAGGAAATGAGGCTTATAACTTCTGAAGCTGTTAAACAGTTTCAGCAAAATATGACAAAAGGTTAACAACCACAAATATTTCAAATATATTGGATTAAGTTATTGTAAATTTTTTTGAGGGAGGAGGAAAAGATAGCCAATGAAAAAAAAACAAACGTGAGGGCACTAAATCATATTGTGTTCTTCTCAAAGAAAGGCCTAAGATGAACTCAACCTTTTTAGACACAGAAGGGCAACATTAGGACTGAGAAAACAGGTTTCAGAAGTTCTGCTACTCAAGAACCAGGAACAGCACAGCCCAAGGAATCACAACCAGAAATGGAAAATTTTGACTCAATGTTGTTTTTAACAACACGGCACCTGCACAGAACAGATTGCCCAGAGAGGTGGTGGGTGTCTAATCCCTGGAATCATTCACAATCTGCTTAGGCAGGACTTTGTGCCACCAGATCTAGTTGAAGATTTCCCTACTTATTGCAGGAGGAGTTGGACCAGATGGCCTTTAAGGGTCTCTTCCAAGCCAAACTACTCCATGATTTTATGTTAGATGACATAAACACCAACAATATTTGACAAAAAATGAAGTTCTGGTGTACAAAATTTGCAGAATGGAGAGTGACCTCATCAAAAAAATGTTTTGTGGCATTTTTAACTTTTGGATGCTACTCAAACATCTGATATGACTTAAATCAAGCTGGTGAGTAGCACTTCAGCAATTCCCCAGCAAGGGCAGGATTCCCTGAACTTAGGCTGTATCATGTACCTACCCAGTGTGATGTGAATTTTGAAAGTAAAAATGAGTTGAGTGGTTCCTCAGGCATAACAAATTTTATGCCTTTCTTCCTGCTTCCAAAGTGTTCCTAGGTTACAAGTTTCTCCAGTGTATTTGTGAATCAGAATTAGCTGCTGCTGTGTTTTGCAATTTATAATTTAAAAAAAAAAAAA
Organism: Serilophus lunatus; assembly: GCA_013399895.1. NCBI lineage: Eukaryota > Metazoa > Chordata > Aves > Passeriformes > Eurylaimidae > Serilophus > Serilophus lunatus. Next base: position 789,412 of record VXBA01001792.1, on the reverse strand, counting down.
AAATCCAACTTGTCCTTATTTGTCACGCCTGGATTCCTTAAATCACACTGGATGCTCAAAGTCTGCCTGAGCTCAAGGGGAGACAGATAAGCTCTTGGAAAAGAATAATTTGCACACAGCAATGGTATTTAGCTCAGGTGGATAAAAATATGGAAATTTGGGGGAGCTGGGAGAGGCAGCATCATGTACACTGGATTAGCCTTCCAATTTGTTGATATTTTAAAGATGATAGTTGGACTAAAACTCAGGGACCTTTGAGTTTCTACAGCTCTGCGCTGTGGTGGGAAGTGGTGCAGGAGAAGTCTGCATGCAGTAGACACCAACACCATCCATGTGGATCCTACACCCCTCTCTGGTGGATATTTCTGCTTCACCAAATTTCCTTGTGCAAAAATAACTGCTGGCTTTCCTTCATGGGATTCTCCATAATTTTTGTAGCAATATTGTCCTGTTTTCAGCTGGGACAGGGTTCATTTCCTTCTTAGTAGCTGGTGGAGTTTTGTTTTGGATTCAGTATGAGAATAACATTGATAACACCCCAATGTTTTGGTATTTGCTAAGTAGTGCTTAATTCAAGGACTTTTCAGTTTCTTATGCTCTTCCAGTGAGGAGGCACTCCAGAAGCTTGAAGGCAGCAGCCTCAATGCCAATCTGTAGTCATAAGAAGTATTTTTGTACTCCTGAATATCTTTGTTGGCATTTCAGTTGTTTGTTCCCAAGTAGGTAACAGAAATAATTTAGCTTGCTGTTAATCCAGTAAAATTTTCATTAAAAACTTCTGGGAAGAAAAGAAGACCTCATTCATTTTTAAATGAAACCTGAAATACTTTATTTTTTCACTTTTTTTTTTTTTTTTTTTTTAATTTCACAAAACAATGTTTTTGCTTTGGTTTTACATCTACAGAATGGCACTTTCTGCAGTGTCCTCCCAAGGATTAATAAAACAGCATTCTTTCCCTTTCTGGTGGCTTTGTGTACTTAGATGGCCCTCAGTTATCTGTAATATAACTGTATCTGTGAGGGAAATCTTGAGTGCTGGGGAGAAGGTTGAAAGGCCATCTGAATAGTGCCAGACCTGAGCCCTGGTGTTTGCAGGGAGGATGACTGGACCTGTGGTGGGCTATGTCTGCTCTAAGTGCAGGTCATTTTTATCAGCAGTAAACCTGATTTTGAGGGAATATTGTGCACATCATCATCAATCCCTCCCTCCCTCAGCACCATCAGCTTCCTATCGAGCCACCAGGACCTCATGCCTTCACCCTACTCATGTCCAGGAGTTTGTATAGCTGATAATGAAGAGGAAATCCTGCACTGGTGATGTCAGTGAGAAATCCATTCACCCAGTCCCTTGGAGCCAGCCCGGTGCTGCAGTTTTGGAGCAATGCTTTTAGTAGTCAAACATTACAGAGCTCTCTGGTTGGCTTTTGATTCCCATTTAAGAACAAGCCACTCTGGCAAATGGTCCTATTGACCCATCTGAATGTTTCACTTACTCCATCCTGCTTAGACAAAGTCCCAGAAATGTTCTGTGAAATAATGCTTGTGTGGTAAATATTTAACAAAGAGAACGCCTCCGGCCTTCCGTGTGCCCTCCATGTATTCAAGATGACTGCGATGCTTTATTTTGGAAATGGAAAGTCTGTTCTTACCCCCATGTCCTTTCCTCATTTCAGACTTCTGTTATGAACCAGCTTGCCTTTCTTCAGGGACCATTAATGATTTACTACCACAAACTGCTGAGTCAAAGCTGGTAGGTAGAGGGCTATAGTCATGAAGGCCAGTGATGCAATTTAGCTACCACCTCTCAGCTAAATGGAGCCTCCTTCCCTTAAGAAACTGATTCACAAATGGAGACGCTGATGCTGCTCCAGTAAAACCATTTCCCATCCTTTCTGTTTTTGTTTGCTTTATTTTAGTGGAATAAGAGTGAGCCAGTGGTGCTGGATTCAAGTTTTCTCCAAACTTGATTCCAGAATGTGGTTGTCACTCACAGCCAAGGTGCCATCTGGGATACGATCAGAAACTCTAAAGTGAAGCATGTGGATAAGACAATGAACTGGAAGATGCTTTAGCAAAGTTATTCCAAAGAAGATACAGACTGAGAAAAACCAGCTGGGCTGCAGTAAATCAAGGTAAGAATGCAAATCATGTGCTCATGAGATGTGCAAAGAATCATAGAATATTCCTGATTTGGAAGGGACCCACAAGAATCCTCCAGTCCAGCTCCTGTCCCAGCACAGGACACCTCAAAAACCTCACCCTGTCCCTGAGAGCATTGCTCAAATCCTCCTGGAGCTCTGGCAGCCTTGATCCTGTGCCAGCAGCCCTGAGAAGCCTGTTCAGTGCCCAACCACCCTCTGGGGGAATAACCTTGTCCTTAAAGGCAAGTAGCAATTCTCTGTACATTCACACAAAGGATGACAAGGAGTCTCTAAGCTCCAGAGCTGACCTAAAGACACTTACAGCCTCCTAATTTGCCTTTATCGTGAAAATGTTCGTTTGTTCCAGGTTTCAGTTGATAAATCAGTCAATCAGTAAAATCAGTGGGCCAAACCAGTGGTAAAACAGGAACTGGGAGGTTTTTAGTTTGTTCTATTACCTTGTTTCCAAGGAGCCTGGATTATGAGATAGATCCTGAGCAAGGGCTGAGAGGCATCTCTTACCTTAAAAAGTTATCCCGTTTTGTTTTGGGTCCTTGCTAAGTAATTTCTCTACTTTTGGATCCCAGAATGTTTTGGGTCAGATGGGCCCTTAAAACTCATCTAGTTCCAACTCCCTGCCATGGGCAGGGAGACTTTCCAATAGACGAGGCTGCTGCAAGTCCCATCCAACTTGAACATGAACACTTCCAAGAGATGGGGCAGTCACAAGATCCCTGGATGAACACTTCCAAGAGATGGGGCAGTCACAAGATCCCTGGGCATTGTCTTCCAGGATATGCTGGATGTTAGACTATGCTACTAAGGACATAAAGCAACAGCAGCAGAAAGAAAGCAGAGAGATACATAGTTGAGAAGCATTTGAGAATTGAGCTTCTCCAGTCAGACACTCACTTTAACACTTGAACTGGTACTAATGTGGAGAGAGCAACTAGACCAGAGTCAGAGCCCCAATAGCCAGGAAACTGTGCTACACAGAATGTCTCATCCTCCAAAACTGTTTATTCCTCTCTCTCCACCCACCATCAGCCAAACAAGATAGGCCCTATGAGACTGACTTGCCGGAGCACCCACTGTGCCTAAACCTGCCAGTGTCCATGACAGACCAGTATGCAAACACACTGCCAGAGAGACCTGGTCCTCGAAGCAACCAGCATGCTGCTAAGACAAGGAGGATGCTCAGTAGAGCATGGGGTGCTCTAGCCACAGCAGCAACTACAAAATGGGATTATTGCTTAATTCCACGATTAGTGCTGGCCCCAGCTATCATTGTCCAGCTGTATCTCAAGCCCTCATTTGTTTCAAGTTGTTCCAGTCAGGTTGCTGTCTCTGAAAGCTTTTGATTTGATTCCTCTAGCCAGCCCTGTGCTCTTATGGGAAACAGTGGGAGATCATTCCATGCATGGGAAAGTGTCTTTGCTCAGGGCAAAATGTGCTGGTTGGTGAACCGAGCTGCATTGCCTTTGTGTCAGGATGATTGGAGGGCAATGTTGAAGCTTTAACAATGCAGAAAATAAATTCATATCTCTCTGTGCATCTTCCCGTGCACATTTTTGTGCAAGGGGGAACTGCCAAACTTGAAACACGGAGGAGCAGGGGAGGTTTTATATAAAACTTCTGCCTGGGTGGAGAAGCTCGTTTGCTCTAACCTTCAGAGATGAGGAAGAAAGAACTGGGGATCCCCATACTAGAGGCCACCATGCACCAGCAGTTTGAACTGAAATGGAAAAGAAATAAATCACTTCTTTGTTGGCAGAGAGCAGAAATGAACAGCCTGAACCCTTGCTCAGCAGGAGCAGGAGAGGGAGAGCAGCCCTCTGTAAAACGCCACAGGAATAAGGGCAGCCTTCCCCATCTGTGGTCCCTTGTCTTGGTAGATTGGTGAGGACCAGCCTTGGGATTGTCAGTCAGGAACCCTCAAGATCTCCCAGTAATTGCTTTTAGGAAACTTCTGTGAATTCATCATCCTTATCCTCAGCACCATCAGGAAGGCACTGAGCACCACAGTGAAGCCTGTAACCATTTTAGGGGGACAGAAATGGGATCAAACCCTCGATGACTTTTAGTGACCAGGAAGCAGAGTACAGACCTCAATGTCATTATAGAAGGCTGGGGAGGGAAAGGGGCACTGGTGTGGAAGCAAACCATACAACATCCCTTGTCCTCCCTGCTGGGGAGTGGGTCTGGTGCACTTCGCTTGCTGGTAAAGGCACAGTTGTGCTCAGTGATGGCAAAATATTTTACATCCTCTGTTCATGAGACCTTTATCTCTGGGCTATAAGAAGAATCTCCTGAGATACAGATGCATGGTCAAGTTTCCCTCCCTTCCTTCTTTCTTTTTTTTTTTTGGCCTTTTCCTTTTCTATTTTCTTTTTTTTTTTTCCCTTTTCTTTGCTTCCCCCTTTCTTTTTTTCTTAATGCAAAGTGAATATACTCTGCAATGATTTTTTTTTTTTAATATTTCACTTGAATAGTAGGAGGAGAAACAGAGGGAGATGTGCCTGTGTTTTTTCTTCAGCATGAGCTCCTAATTCCCATCCATGCTAATGGGACTGGCACGCATGCATCAAGGGGAGAAGAGACCCCTGAGGGTTCACAAAATATGCAGATGACTGGTTTTTAATGAATGCAAAATGTAAAACAAAAGAAGTATCACAGTCAAGCTGCTCATGCATAATAAAGTCACCGGGAAAAGGGAGCAAATAAATAAAGGAGTCTTCTTGGCTATAACCATCCTTAATATGCAATGGACAATTGGGAACAGCAGGCCTTCCGAAACCCACATCATCAAATAGCAAGTACATTTTGGCAACATGAAACCAACTACGACAGCATTTCTCAAGCTCCATCCCACCAAGTTATGGGAAAAATATTCAGGCCTTTCCCAACGTACATATTTCAGGGAAAGCAAGAAGATCTCCCCAAGGAGGATGGAGAGCTTTGGCAGGATATTTCATTGAGGCAGTGAAGTCAAAGCCTGTGGTGAGGGCTGGGTGCTCATTTCTGCTTGATCTGGGAGGGGTTTCACCAGGAATTTAGCGAGGCAAGGGCACAGACAGAGCAGTCACACTGCCGGGCAGCATGAAACCAGGGGGTCATCCCACCAAAGCCAATGCAATTTCTTCACTTGCTAATTTGATGACATTCTGGGCAGCAGACTTAATTAAACATAGTTTGGGAAGTCCAGTATGCTCAGAAAGATGCTGCTTCCTCCTCCCCCCAACAAGCACATCCCCTGCTTCACATCTCTGCACCACACAAAGGCCCTTGTGAGATGCGTCTTCACTTTGCTGCTGCAACTAAACAAACACACATGTACATGGTAGCAGCATTATTCATCCAGGTCCAGAAATCCAGGTCATGCCTCTCCTTCTTTTTGTGCCAGCCTCCAGTCCTTGAGTCCTTATTCCTCGATTTGACCCACTCTCTCAACCCCAAATACAAAGTCAAAGAATCATAGGATGGTTTGGGTTGGAAGGAACCTCGAAGATCACCCTGCTCAACCTCATCCCGGCTGGGAGAAATTCCTCTTCAGTCTGTGTATGGCACCTTACATGTGAGCATGGAAACATCCTAGTGTTTGGGCTTAGTGTTTCCTTGTTAGAGGAATGTCAATTTTTAAAGTCCAAGTCCTAACTAGATATGACTGCTAGAGGTTAGATGTGTGTACTCTTTGCCTTATCTCGAACTCGAGGGGGCACATGACCGCCTAAAAATCCTTTTTTTCAAGAGCTAGGGAGCATCAAATGCTCAGATGGAGGCCAACATGGCCAAACTCCTCTACAGTGAGAACACTTATCCTGAAATGAAAGCATCAGTGAAAACACAAGGAAGGCTTACCACACCAAAATACAGTGTTGCAGAGCTGAACTTAGTAAATCTCAGAATAAAAAATTAAACCTTAAAGTAAACCCTCTAATAAAACACTTTTCAGCACTTAGAAAAATCAGAGGAATTATAATGTCTGTTCTCTGTACCAGGCAACTAGGGGAGAGATTAAAGAGAACACATGTATAAATGTCATTAGCATGCTAGCAGTGATATAAAAAAACCCTCCAACTTTTAAAATAAATGAGCTGCTACAAAATAAACTACCTTACGACAAAATGTACGTAGGGGATATACAAAGTAAATTAAAAAACAGATTAAAGCAACATCTGTATATTAACATCCTCATAAAACAACATAGTAGCAATAGCAGTGGCATGCAAAGGTATTATAAAATTATAATCTATCCAAGATGTTATGTCATCTTAATGAAACTGTACATCCAACACATCTCAAGTATTATTCTTTTATGGTTCAAAAATATCCTGTTCTGCAGGTCTGCAGAACTAGGCCAACCTCAGTCCTGGTGCAAGAGGCACACCTGCTCACAGGCTTGCACAAGTAACAGCCCACTAGTGACTCATTTGTCTTCTATGCACTTTTCTACCTTCACAAATTCCATTTTGCCCTTTTCTTATGCTCCTAATTTGGGAGACAGAGCATGAAAACTTCCGTTTGTCTCTGGGTTTACATCAGGGTTGCCCATGGCACACACAGGATGCAGCAAGTCCTGCTCACCAGGTAAGTTCTGGAGAGGAACAGGGCACAATTCTCATTTCTTTATAGAAGTGTTTTTTTCCCACCATTTCATGCTCTGGCATTCCCTCCCACTGATGTATTGAGCTGAAGACTCATCTCAACTGGTAAAAACTCACAACTTGCTTCCATTCCTGTCCCTTTTCTTGCCTTTCCCTGCTGCCTTTGTGAGGAGGTGAAAAGTAATGGATTTTTGCATTAGAGAACTTTCACCACCAATGGCTGGTAAAGTCTATTTCTCAGCGTTGCTTGGCTGACTAAAAATCAGACTCAATGATTTCAGAGGTCTTTTCAAGCCTAAATGATCCCATGTCTCCATGTTTTTGAGGGAAAGAGGTGGTGAAAAACATAGCAGGGGGTAAAATGGGAATCTCTGAGTTCCAGGGCAGACTGAGGCCACATTCACATGACTAACTTGACATCCATAAAAGAAACACACTTTCCTGGATTCATTTCACCTAAGAGGAGGTGATTAGAAGACACAGTTTGCTTTGGTGTGTAATAGTCTCATGCCCATCTCTCCTTGACAGAGAAAGACCTACAGAGTGTGACTTGGTCTCTCCTGAGTCTCCCATCAAATGCCTAAAATGGTGTTTATAGACATTATGGATTTCTGAAAACATCTCACAACCCCAGCATTCCCAATTTCTTAACACTTACCATCAGCTAAAGGCCACCTACAAGTTGCCATAGGAGGGTTATGGATACTTACTACTCGTTTCTGTTATTTACCAGCTGAGTATTGGAATAGTAATGTGAGTTCAAAATCTCAAAAAAAAAAAAAAAATACAGAAGAAAAATACTCTAAGACATACATTCAAAAAGTACAACAATTTATAGAAATACACAATACCTACTATTGTGAGTAACGTGCTTTAGGAGACACTGCTCAGGGCTGGACCTGTGGCAGCTGAGGACCCAGAGCCAAGGGGTTTTGGAGGCTGAAAGACCATCCTGGGCAGGAAGTCTTGGTGTTTGCCCTGTTTCTGTGTCCTCTCCAAGGCACTGAGTGTTGGTCACTGTTGGAAAGTGGTCTGGATTAATCTTTAGCTGTTTTGTTCTTGTGCTACAAGCCTTACAAGCAGCACAGTGAGCCAGCAAGACAGAAAGAGATACTCATCCTGCACTTGCAACTTCCCATTAATTTTCCATTACACGACGCTTTGGCAGTAGAGGGCTGAAAATGTCTCGCTGGATTAGGACTAAAATCTCACAGATATTATTAGCATCACACAGCACAAGAGTCTGCATTTGCTGCTATCACAAACTTAGCACATTAATGACTTTTGTAGCAAGGCTAATGTTATAAGAATTATGCAATATATATCATAATTGCTGAAGCAACCGTGTAAAGCTAATGAGAAAGCAAGGAGCCTGCCTATGTGATACAAGGATGAAAAATTCTGGTATCATGTGCCTACTAGTTTTATGCATCTTGTTTGCTTTCCAGGTGCTTATGGGGGATTGACAAAACAAAGAGGATGGGCAACTTTTACATGGGCAGATAGTGGTAGAACAAGGGGAAATGGTTTAAAACTAAATGAAGAGAGATTTAGATTAGATGTTAGGAAGAAATTCTCTACTAGGAGAATGGTGAGGCCCTGGCACAGGTTACCCAGAGAAGTTGTGGCTGCCTCAGCCCTGGAAGCGTTGAAGACCAGGTTGCATGGGGCTTGGATCAATCTGGGATAGCGGAAGGGAGTTGAATGAGATGAGTTTTAAAGTCCCTTCCAACTCAAACCATTTTATTATTCTATGCCTTCTCCCTTACTCCTAGAAAAATGGCTGGAGGAAGCAGAGGGGGCAAAAAAGGCTGCACAGCAGTAGATGGGAGCAAAGGGGTTTGTGTCTATTGAAAATATGTTTCTGCAAGCATCTCACAACTTACTCTCCTTAGAATGTTCCCTGCAAAAGTGGGTGGAAGTAGGTGTCTTCCAGGAAATGGGGTTTAGTTTCTTCTATTGCCTTGTGGTCTTGACTTTGCTTGGGAAACCTTGTCCTGAGCCACCTTGGGCTCAGCAGTCAGCTGGAGCTTCCAGGGTGGACATGGGAGAGCTGGGGAGGGACAACAGCCCTGCGAGGCTCCACAGAAGCCGTGAGGGACAGGCAGAGCTCATGTTCAGCTCATACATTGAGTTTAGCTGCTAAAGCTGCTTCTGACAATGCATCAAATTCACCTGGATAATATGGCTGCAAATCTTGGCAAGGAGCAGAGTTGTAGCAATCCATACGCACACTGGGCAGATCCTCACTGAAGCAGGCTCAAAAATTGGAAAAGCAAAGCACTACTCACTTATCAAGAGTCTTGAGTCTAGGATGTCTCCTATTCAATTACAGTTTGGTGGTGAGTAAACCAGACAGATATTACTTGGCTCACCTCTGTTCTGCTCTGCAGTGATGTATGCAAAAAATCCCAACAAAATCAATCAACCAAAGAAAAGAAGGAAAGGGAAAGGGAAAGGGAAAGGGAAAGGGAAAGGGAAAGGGAAAGGGAAAATAAAGCATCTCTAAAGCCTCAGCTGTGTAACTGTTGTCAATGCCAGGCAAGAGAAATGCAGGAAAACCACCTCTCACAATCACAAACCCGAGCTCAAAACCTACCAGCCTTGGGTGCACCTCTTCCAGTGCCTCCTGCTTCTGCAAATGCATGCACAGCCATGCAGAATCTCCTCCTGCATCCCAGAGATGTACACACACCTCTGTTATAAGCCGTGCTCTGAGTGAGAGCCACAGGTATGTTTTGTGTAGCTCCAGCCTTAACCTCTTTCAACACGCCCTGCTCATGCTCCCTCCACCATGGACTTTGTGACCATGGTTGTTTGGTTCTCGTGTTTGGTTTGGTTTGTTGTTGTTGTTTGTTTGGAGGGGTTTTTAATGCAATGCCTCCAGTGAAATGCAGAAGTTTTAATAAGAGAGGAACAATCATTTAGTGGATTTCACTGCAGTGGAAAGAAACCAAAAAGGAGGGGTAAAAAATGGGAACATTTGTAGCTTATGGCAAGGGAAATGAAATATTTAATAAGCAAAATGTTGTATGTGCAAGGAGTGCTCCCCCAGCCCCCCACTTTCTTCCTTGGCAGAAATTAAACAACTTTTACACACCACGTAGTCTTCAGTACAGTATGCTAATGATGTCCCTGATGCCCTCTTCATCTGATCAAACTTAATTGTCTGTGTCAGGCTGCCAATTAACAAAAGGATCTCCTAGAGTACCAACTTCCAGAGCTACCTTAAAGGTTAATTGAATCATGTAAGCCCAATGCTCTGGCGGACTCAACTTCAGGATCCTATTCTAACCAGGGGTCTGTAGGGGTAACAAATAGAGGAAAAGTTTAATTGCTAAACCAGCCAAATCTAACAGTCACATTAGGAAAGAAATGATCTTTCGCAGCTCTCCCTCTCCCCCTCCCCTCCTACCTTTTTTTTCTTTTTTTTCCAGACCTTTAAAATAATCTTGGGCTTTTTATATGTATCAGGCAGTTTCTAAATATCATTATTGGGGTAAATAGGAAGAACCAAATTTTGCTCTTTGATGTATATGCAAACTGGGTCAAAGAAGATACCCAGGTAGATCCAAAAGCATGATTTTTTTTTTTTTATTCACTATTTTCTGAAATGTTCCCCTACCAAATGCAAAGTGGCAGCGGGTGGAGGGTCACAGAATGAGAGCTGTGGGGATTTGGAAGCAACAGGCACTGCCGTCATTCAAGGCATCAAAGCCAGCTAATGAGTATCCCTGTTTCCTCTCCATCTGCCTCCTCTTCTAAGGTGTTTGCTATTACCTATTTCTTTTGGTTTCCCACCTTTTTAATAAACACATTTTTAAAGTGCCTGTCTTGCCACAAGGGATTGGCATGGCCGTTTCAGAGGGTGAGCTTAATATTAACACCACAAGCAGGTTTCTTAATATAAAAAACAAGTGTTGTGACTGGGTTGAGGGAGTTCCAAAGAAACAGATTGGAGCCGGGATCTACCATTCTTCTGAGGTAATTACGTCTCTGTTGAATTCTGCTGTTTGGACCAAGTGTGGCACCGTCTCTGTTTGCCTTTGTACCCCAGAGCTAGGGTTTTAGTTGGGCATCATCTTATTTCTCTAGTTCCAAAGCCAGTATAAGGCTCTTCTGGGCCAAAAAGCCTACAAAACCATGAAGTAAGTGGAGAGAAAAAGAGGAAATTTTAAATTAACTCCATGGGTATGAAAAATACTCAGAAGAAAAAGTAATCTATCATTAAAGGATTAAGACATAATAGGATAAAAAATGTCAAATAACAAAATCTTGCCAGCAAGATTTTACAAAGACATCTAATGACCGTACTTAGCAGATTTCACTTTCCTTGAATCCTGCTCACCCCACTGGGCTACCCCCAGAAGGACAGGAAAGTGACTGGTACCCCTCATAGCCAAAACAAATGAAGTGAAGAAGACAGCAGTGCCAGGGGAGGTAGAGGTGTTATAGGATAGGGCTGGGAAACTGTGCCTGCCCTTACCCACTATCCCTCCTCTCATCCTACATGAGGTTTTGGTTTCTCCACTCCCTCTGCACAGGAGTGACCTGTGGAGGGATTCAAGGATGCTCATGGACCACACTTCCCGACAGCTCTGCAAGGAGGAAGGAGGAGTTTCCTACAGCTTCTCTGGGGCAATTCTCACATTTCCCACAAAAAGATCAGCAGAGTGACACATCTTGGCCGTTCCCTGGATGTGCTGAGAATCCCTTCATGTCCTGAACCACAGATGAGCTAAGACAAATAAAACCTTCTGCATCCACTTGCAAAAAAAAGAAAAAAAAAAGAGGAGCAGTCATAGTCCTGCTTCCAGGTCCTTTCCAACCCAAGCCATTCTATGATTCTACGATTCTGTGAATGCATTTTAAACTGAAAATTCTAGGAAAAAGGGCTGTAAAGCTATTATAGACATTGACGATATAATCCTGTAGATTTTTATCCAGAATTAATTCCCAAACTCGTTTCTTTGCAATTTGACCTCTCCATCTTTCCTCCCCCCCCCCCCCCCCCCCATT
>VXBA01001792.1:744075-763701 GCA_013399895.1 Serilophus lunatus | reverse complement strand
TTAGACAGGGTGGGGGGTGGGTAGTGTAAAAAAAAAAAAGGCAACATAAATCTCAGAGGAGAGATTTTTAAAAATGATTATCAGATTTGGGTAAGATTTATCTTCCTCTTTAAAATAGCTTTTCACAATCATAATATAAATGCATTAGCACAAAAGCAGTCTAAACTCACATTCAGAAAGATACAGCACTCTGATACAGGGCTTCTTTAGCAGAAAGTACCTGGAACATGAAAGCAGCTTAACTCTTTGCCTCCCAGGTCTTCACTCAGATTTTGCCTTGGTTTATACCCAGAGATACTGAAAATTCAGTATTTCAAGACACAATAATTTGCCTCAGTGGAAGGTCTATACCAAGAGTTTGCAGTGCAGTAATTACACTGGCTGCTGATGTACGTGAATTTTGGGATGTCTTCCAAGCCAATTTCTTATTTCCAGTAATGTGGAACAAGCCTTTTCCTGGATTTTGGTGGGAAATGTGGAAACATCACTGTTTCAGCCTGTCACTGCAGCTGGTCAGTACAACCAGCTCACTGGCCCTCTACCAAACCCATCTCAGAGCTGATAGGTGTCACAGCCTCAGAAGGTGCTCAGATGCAGCTTGTTTAGTTGCTCTTTAGTGCTGCTGAATAACTGAGCCAAAACACATCGCTTCTGCAACCACAGAGGGGGCATCTTCATGCTCTTTTTTTTTCTTTACTCTTTCTTTCCCTCTCCCTCTAGTTACACTCTAAGAGTCTTGCTCTATGTGGTGCACTACTTGCTTTCTTTAGCAGCCTTGGTTTCTTCCCTTCTTAGAGCATTGAAATACGCTGGGTTCCTTCCAATAAAGATCATTGTGTAATTTTTAGGCAGTGCATAGGAGACAGAACGAAGCAGGATTTGCTGCACTGGATATCTAATAGGGTCACAACACGAGGGTCAGGATGTCTTGGTTCTTCTCTCAGCAGTTTGGGGTGAGCCTTATTGTGTTTCACCTCATTTTTTCATCTAAAGAGGAAAAGGAATACTGGTGAATAAAAAGATTACAGCTGCTGAAGTGACAAAATCTGAATCCACAAATATTATACTTAAATTCTCTGCTTCAATATGTGATAAGTTAAAAGGCTTTCCAGCTAGTTCTGTTCTCACTAACATCAATTGCAACTGAGAGCGCCTTCATTCTGCTCCGCATTGGAAGAAGCCACAAAAAGAAACACAACAAAAGTATCTGTTGCAAAGTGTTTTGACAAAAAGTAGATGAACCCATGACCAGTATCCAGTGTTCAAGGGACATGAAGAAGAGGCAAAGATCTGCATAATTATTCAAAATTCTTTGTCAGGTTCTGCAAGACCCTTCCCCTTCATCCAGAGCTGTTATTCTGATGTCAGTTATTAGCAGATAGATTTTGGGTGATCCCTGGTCCCATAAATTCTGTTTTTCCTCCATAAAATGTGTACTTCCGTCCTGATAATCCTGCAGAACAGCCCACAAGTTTCCACCTGTGCCACCATGGTGGAGGGCCATGACATTGCTTGGATGCTCTCCTTAAAATGCACAGCAAAAAAACCAAACCAAACCAAACCAAAAGAAAAAAAACAAAAATCAGAGAGGGAAAATATTTTATAATTTGGCTGGCACTTATGTGCCAAAACAAAAACTCAGAAAAAAAACACACTTAATCCAATAACACGTAAAGCGCTTTAAAAAAACCCCAACAGTGTGATCTTACAGGCAGACCTGGAAATGCGATTTTCTGCGGCGCATGGGGTTACCATCCGTTGGTGCTTACCCAGGTTCCTGTTCCTGTGTACAGATTTTAGGGCTGGCAGCACCAAAGGAAGAGGCTGGGGCTCAATCTGCGTCACTCCCAGCACCGAAGACACAGAAATCTTTAAGCTGACGCATGTTCTATCCTGGCATTCAACAGAGAGCGACGCCAACTTCTGGAAAATAGAAGAGCCCCAGGGCAGGCTAATAACAGCACTACTTAAGAACGTAAGACAATTATTACCTCCAACTGTGAGGGAGTCTGAGTAATTAAAAAGGGTTCTTTATTTTGATTAAAAAAGATTCCTTTCAGTCTGTTTGAATCTTTAGTAAAAGCCCCGAACGATATTTTTAGATACCAGAAAAGAGACTCTCTAACTGATGAAAGATGCACGGCAAACTCATTTGAAAAATTCTCCTGTTATCATCATATTGTCCAAAATCAATTAATTTCTCATTCTTTCACCCACACCACTTCCTGGAGAAAATGCAGATCTAACTCAAAGCTTCCGAAACCTTCTCTGGATTAACAGAAATCCAAAATTAATTGGGTTTAATTACTATAAATTTCCTTCCCAATAAAATCTCAAGAATTTCCAATCATGCTGATTTATTTGAGTAATTAGAAAGCCATTCACAGATGTCACACTGTTAGGTAGTGTGGATAATGTGGGGTTTGCTTAACTGGATCCTGAGACCACAGCACTGTGAAGAATGACAACTAAAAAAACTCCACTAAAAAGCATGAGATTAAGAGAAGGGGAATGGCACAACCTCAGGCAGCGCATGGAATGCCAGTGGCTTCCCACAGGAAACTACCTTCTGTTCCTCATGCCCCCTTGAGTCTGCTGCTCCAAAAGTAACTTGCTCTGGTCCTTACATTATGAGCACCAGTCGTTCTTGAGGGGCTTTGCAGCCATCCTGAACTACAGAGGAGGAACTCAAGGGTCCTGCAGATGATGCATCAAAACCAGGATTACCCCAAGGGATTGTTTCAGGATAAAAGAAGAGCTGGAATTAAGTTTGGAAGGGGTTTGGGCAAGTCCTACTTCTCCACAGGGGCAGGTGATGCAGGCACAGCAAACCCTGTTTCCCCACGTTAAATAACCCCCAGGTTATCTCCTATAGAACCTCTAGAACAAATGGGATTGAGGTTTTTTGGCAAAGTTATTTAGCAAAGCAGGTGATCTGTACATGTGCCAAGGTGCAAATCATCCCGCTTTCTTCCTGGCATTGATGACTGGGCTGCTGGGAGCTGGACTGATCACTCTGCCCGTTTGGTGGAGAAAAACAGATTCCTAAGGGCAAGTCCCTTGATCTAGAGTCCATTGCTCTACCTGTGGAAAGGCTGAAGGATCAGGGTGAGTCTCCAAAAGACCCTTAATTTGGTTTTTCTTCCTGTTTATTCTTGGCAAAGCAAACACTCTGTTCAGCTGGAAGACCGGCTCTTCCTTGGAAGAGAAGAGTCACTGGATTTTCTTGACTGTCCTTTGTAAAAGAGGTTCAGAAATTTAAAAACTTGTGGACAGTAACACAGATTTCAGGCTCTCCTCCCCTCCAAGTGAAGAGGGAGATTTAACACACTCTCCCACAAATGCAACACAGTTATTTCATTAGAAAGGTAATGAGTAAATTAGAAGAAAGAGTGTCAGGGTCACACAGCTTGAGAAGAATGATTTAATTTGGTGCCATAAACATAAACAACCGTTTACAAGTGGGGGAAAACACATTTTTAAAGACTCAATTGTGAGCTGAATCTAACGGCTTAAATCTGAGCCTTGACAGTGAATTCCCTCATTCCTCAATCCTCTCCCCCCAAATTATCTTGGTTTTATACATGCCAGTATTTGACTAATAACATAATATTTAAATACCACAGTAATCTTAGCATCGTAATCCTGACACTCACAAGTTATCTTAAATAAGGGTCAGCTGAAGAACATGGTGTTGTCCAACCCCCCTGGGCTGTCAGACATCCTCAGCCACAAGAAAATCATCTTTACTTTTGGCTTGAGCCTTTAATGGCTCTGAAAGCTGCTGCTTTTGTCTAAATACATACATTGTGCAGCAGTTTAGGAAATAGGTGAAAAGGCTTTAATGGAGAGATTAGTGCTAGACATTGTGAGGCTGCAACTGGGTCATAAGAGATTTCAGAGGTCAGGAAATTTTTATAGGGCTTAAGTGTTTTGTAATGTAGTTTAGTTTGCCCCTGGACCAGGGCATAATGGATGCTTCAAAACTTGATTTGCATTGATTAAAAATAATCAGGCTGCTACTCTGGGCTTAGAGTCACTTGACAAACTCCAGCATGCACCAGCAACTGCTCTGGTTTCTGCAATCATTTTAATGGGTTGGGGTCAGGTGGGGCAGAAAAGGCATTTCTTGCCAAATGAGAGGCCACCAAAGTCAATGAATCAGAAAATCAGACAGTTAACAAAACCAGAAGCTTTTTGTCCCTCTTGTGTAGTCATAGTTTTCCTAGTCTTCGGTCGGATGGATTAGGGAACATCTCATAAAAAAATTATGTGCTAACCATTTGAATAAGGTATTCATGGGGAAAGGAGGGGTTTAAGTGCAGAATGAGCCTTCCGTGTAAAATCAATGCTGTTAAACTCCATTACACTATCTTTCCTCCATGCCTAAGTAACCACCTTTCTGATACCAGCCAGAGCATAAACAATGGCCCAAATCAGAACCAGCAACAGGCAGGAGAAGAGGGAATTCATCTTTCAGAGGAAACATTCTGGAGGATTAGTTAAAAAATAGTATCTCAAAGATATAAGATCTTTGTCCTCTTGTCCCGTCCACTCTCTTTTACCTCCTCAGCAAAATTCACCTATTTTCTACTCTCCCACATTTGTGTAATTCAGCAGAGATTAGAGGGGAAGCAGCAGAGTCACACCAACACAGGTGAAAAATTATATCAATCAATGTTATATCTGTGAGAAGCTACTGGAGTCAACCAACACCACAGGTGTGGTGCTGTGCATCCCTACTTACATGTCTGAAATGGCACCTTGGTGCAAATTTATTTGAGTATATAAAGCACGTGGGTCATCAATAATCCATAGTCATTGCTTGAGAAAAGTCATTCTGAAATTTGAGGGGGAAACGTAAGATGTGCTCATAAACAATAAAAACAGCACCTCTCAGGGTATTGTTTAATGTCCAAAGGTAGGTTTCATTTTGGAGCAGTTTCTCAAAATATTATCTTTGAAAAATTGTGGATTGGATAAAAAAAAAAAAATCCTTTGCAACAAAAACTTGTCATGAGTCATAGTCACTCTGGAGAAGGACTCAAGGCTGAAAACACAGCTTTTATGCACTAAGCAGAGACTGATCCTGGAGTCTGATCCTGGGGTATTGAGTACATTCCCCAGTCCTAAAATAGATGAAATGCAAAATTGACTGAGATACAAGAAAACGCCCTAAAAAATTTGAAACTGGACAAAACTTCTGATGGAAAGCAAGAGCTCCATGCATTTAGCATATCCCAAGAAAGAGAGGAATTAGTACCCTCCATCATGAGATAAAGAACTTGCCCTTCCCAGGAACAAAGTACAAGTAACTAGACAAGATCTGCAAATCTACCAGGAAATGCACAACAAAAACCCGTGGCTGGAAGCGAAAACCAGGAAAATCATGGCATGACATTAGAAATCACTGGTAGTTCTAAAATTAATTAACACTGCATCAAGTAATAGCAGTGTACCGAGGGATATGATGGGTTCACCATTGATCAATATCTTCCAGCCAAAAATGTGGTTGCTTCCCAGTAAGGATATACTTCAGGCAAGCACAGGTTCTTGGCTCAGTCAAGAAGGTCACTGGACTGAGATACAGAGCAAGCCAGACTGGCTGATGCATTCTGGCCTTCATGAAAATCCAAAATCCTTCCACAGGGACTTGCCATGGGATGCAAAGGGTACACAGACTAAGGTCAAAGTGTTGGGTCAGACATGTAGATCTTTGGGCATGACTTCCCTCCCTCCTCCCAGCCGAGAGAAAGCAATGGACGCTGCATCCATCGAGACGAGGAGCAGTTTGGTTAAAAACACTGATAATGCACTTCCAGTTCTTTCTTCGGAAGATCATGCGGTTTCTCAATGTGTGAGGCCAAAAAAGATGTGTGGCCCAGTGCACTCTTGACAAAAGCATAGATTCAGTGAAGCTTACAATTAATATTTAATACCAACAAGTCTTCTGTGATGCTGTGCGGATGTAAATAAGTGGAGAGAATGTGATATTTACCCCACTATAAAACATTCATGAGAGCTAAGCTATTTACAAAAGCTAAATACGACACTGTATTTACTGTAGGTCACCTCCTAGGGTTAGAGATGAAAAGTTTTTGGTCTAATGGAAAGTAACATAATACACCATAATAACACAACCACTGTCTCGTCTGCAAAGAAATATCTCCTGGCTCCCTCTTTCTATTGCAATTACAGGTGGGCAAAGCCACTATATAGGGAAAGAAATAATGATAATAAAAAGAAAAACAAAAGGAAAGAATGCCTTAAGGAGACTTGATACCTCAAGCTTTAAGGCCACTTGATACTTTGGGCTTGTTATACTGTGTGCTCTCGATGCTCATTATCAAACACCATCATATTCATGCAGGAACTCAAGTCAGTAGACAGGTAGGTGGGATGACTTCACTTTAATTGAAGTTACACTGTCTCAGGATTGCCAATTAAGTGTCAAAGTGCATTGACGTGATCTGGGGCTTTCCTTCTACATCAGTGGAATTCAAATTCACCCTGAAAAAAGTTCCTTTGTATATACATAAACCTGCAATCAATATAGACTGTTAAATGGTATTGTCAAAAACTTAAAATGCCAATATGCTAAAAGTGAATTCACTGATGAAGGTCTCATGCCATTGGGTTTAGGATTTATAGACCAGAATATTTAGGAATTTGTTTTCAGAAACTAACCCTCACAGCGGAGTCCCTCAGCAGTCAGATGCATTATTCCCTCTAAGTCTTGGAAATCATCAAAGAATTGTCAAATCCAAAGCAGAGTCCTGATTCAGGAAGCATTTGGGTGAAGTTGTATTACAAAGACTAACAAAAAAAATTGCTTAAATTGTCACATTTATCTCAGAATCCTGGATTGTTTGGTTTGACATACAAAAGCAATCTGAAAAATGATGTGAGTAATTTCTAAGGTGATAGTCATTTCTGGTGGAGCAGCTATAAATGGAAAAAGGGAAGGAAGCTTCAACCTTCAGAGCATATAAGAAGGGAACGTGTGTTATTGTGAGCAAAATAGAAATGGCTCAACACCACCTACCTCCATTTAGCCCAAGGCAGCAGTCACAGCCCCGGGGTGCCAGAGCTCGAGGAGTGTTTGGGTAACGCTCTCAGAGACAGGCTGGGATTGTTGGAGTGTCCCATGCAGGTCAGGACTTGGTGATCCCTGTGGGTCCCTTACAACTTAGGATATTTTATGCTTTTATGACCATTTTGCAGTAGTGATTTACAGATAACAGCCTTCAGCCTTTTAAAGCTTTTCCAGGGAATGCAAAATTAGGATGGTTGTATGGGTTGTTTGTTTAACATTAATTTAACAGATATTAAATGAGAGATAGGGTCAATCTAAAAATAATGAAATCACAAGATCACAGAGTTGTTTAGGTTGAAAAAGACCTCCAAGGTCACTGAATCCAGCCTGTGCCTGATCCCCTCCTTGTCACACAGCTCAGAGCCTCATCCAGTCATTCCTTGGACACCTCCAGGGATGGGGACTCCGCCACCATGATTCACGAATAACTCAGTTTGAAGGAACCTACAAGAATCTACTAGTCATCTAGCCCAGCTCCCTACCAAGTCAAGTTAGACTTCCTTGTGCATCAGAGAGAATATTGAGAAACCAGTCATTAGGAACAGACGTAGTAACTGGTGTCTTCTGTCCTTCTCTCCTCTAAAATGGGCTGCCCCAGAATGCACTTTTCAACAACCCTTTTAGCAGAAATCCCTTTCCCACAGGTGACCCAAGACACTTTGTTCTAACGCACAGAGGAACCCCAGTGTCACTATGGATGTGCCCAAGGGACGCCTTTTCTCACTGCTCCTGCCTGGGACCTACAGCCTTTCGACCTCCTCCACCACCAGTGGTGGAATCTCAGGTGCTGAAAGGGAAGTACACCCTGAATTGTGCAAAACAAGCAAAAAGCCCCACAATCTGCCATCCATGTCAACAAGTTTGAAATGTCAATGTATTTTTAGTGATCCAGGAGCCCAAGTTGACTCCATGTGTTATTAAGCTCTGCTCCCTACACAACCATCTGTAGGTCAAACCAATGCTGGAACCAGTAACAAGATAATGAATAGAGGCAGTGGTCTTTAACTAAGGCCTGAGATCTATCTCTGGGGGATGCTCTTGGGAGTAAATCCTACTATTGATATGCTCAGTGTGCACACTTCAGGATTGATGATTTATCACTTTGTGATATCTACTTACTGAATTCCCACGGAGACTCATGAAGTTTCAATGTGATTGATGGGATAGAATCAGTCAAAATAGGGAGGTCTATGCAGTTTCAGAATTACTTAAGATAAGGTGGCTCACCTCATTGCCTCAAAAATTTTCACAAGGATTGTAAGGTTATCCTTTGGTATTCCTCAAACCATGGGCAGAGGGAGATGCTGTGCAAGAGCCCAACAAGAGAGGTTCCATTACTCACCTCCTTCGCAGCCCAAAGGTGGTGTGGTTTTGGACTCAGCTACAGCTTTTGAGACATTTGGGCCATCTGGCAAGGTGGTGCAGGAATTTTAAGTAGCCTTGATGCTTAGACATCTCACCCACTCCACAGTGATGGGTCTCAATGCAACCTCCAGCCAAAAGAGGTTGTACAAGGCCAAGTTGCAAAGGAGATGGGAATGAAATTCCCAAAAAAAAGCTACCAAGTGCCAGATGCCTTAAGACTACCCAAAACATCTCTAGTTGTGGTCCATCCAAATCTGGTGACTCAGACAAACTAGGGGGAAATTCCTGGGCAACAAAATCCATGGGAAACTGTCTTTAAGAAGGCCGGTGCCAGAGACACAAGTACCACAAGGATTTGTGGTTCCTACCTAGAAAGCACTACTCTGTAAGTTTATAATTTATTATATACTCTATGAGTTTATCATTAAAACACATTTCCTAGAAGCAATGCACTTCTAGCAAACACATAGAGATTGTCATACCTATACTGGTTGCAGCAGGATTTTTATGAAGAATAGGAAAACTTTTTGAAATACTGAAATGTTTCCTTTCAATAATTTTTATTTCCTCTCAAGACGTATTTTATTTCATCTCTTCAGTAGGGGAAAAGAAACCCTAAATCACCTAATTTAAATTTAGGGTGTGTGTGTGTCATTGAAATAATTATCAGCTGAGTTTTTCCCAGACAGTACCAAAATATTTGCCTTTATCCAATTTTTATTTTTTTAACCCAAATTTGGTTAGATGTGAATTTTGAAAATAAAAGTTTTCAACAAAATTTAAAAAACATCTTTTCTCCAACCTACTTTACACACAAAGCAACTCCCCCAAAACTGAGATGCTCAAAAACATTTTCACTACTAGTTCTTGACCCAAGGCCCTTTTCTGGGATCTCATTCCTCCCAGCTTACTGTCTTTCTAGCAAAAACTGCTCTGAAGTACATTCCTTTTGCATCCCTTCCTGCATTTCCAGCTGTGGTGTCAGGAAATTACAGACAAACACCAGAGCTCTCATCACTTATACGCTTTATTTGAAAGTATTCAGAATGGAAGTTATTCACAAGGAAGGAGAAATTACCCTAAATGGAGTGGAGGAGATGTTTAGCCATAAGTGCTGAAACACTCCTTTTAATGCCAACACAGAGAGTTTCTCTAATCAAATTTCTCTGACAGCTACAGTAAAGCAACACTTCTGATGATGTGTAAGAGGTGAACAAATGGGATGCTGGTGAGGGTTTACTCAGCATCTGCCCTGGTTGTGGACAGCCTTTACCTGGGAGCAGCCCCTGCCAAGATACAGAGATATGTGAATATGTGGTGCCTTGTGCTTGGACGTAATCAGTGGTGATAAAAAGCACACAAAAACTGTCTGGTGGATTAAATGCTCTTCAGCTCAGAAAACCAGGCCATGAACTTAGGCTCTACTGCCATGTGCAGCCTGTAGAGATGATATGCAAGATTTAGTCTCACCTCTTTTCTGTTCTCCATCTTGACACCACTCTGCAACAAACACCAAAGCTCTGCTCCTTCCCATGAGAGAGAATATTTCTCCATTTTCCCTGGCCATCAACACCATTAGGTTCAGAGCTACCAAGTTATTCATGCAATGAAATGTCTTGTGAGAGACATGGATGGAAGAGAAGGCATTCCAAATTCTAGTTCCACCTCCAGTATATGGAGAAATCATATTTATTTTTTTCTTTCCAACCCCATCTTCCTTAGTTTGCTATCCCATACAAAGATTGAAAGGAAAGCCACCCGCTTTAAAAGACTGATGACTAGAAATTTGACATTGTGAAATTGATAATGCAAAAAATGTTTAAATATCCTCCCTGCAGAGCTGTGCTGAGTAAGTCAGGTAATCACTAAGGGGTGCACAACCATTTTATGCGTCATCAAGTGATAAAGCTAATATGCTGCTTAAACTCCCTGGGAGAGAGGTCTCATTTGGTTGCATCAGGCCATTACGCAGGGTTGTAAAAAATGCAATTGTTTGATTTGCCTAAATACAGGTGAGATGTAATAAAACCCCTTATTTGCCATCCCTTGCTGTGTTATGGCAATCTCAAAGGAGGGACTGACCTTTTTATTTGTTTATGAAACACTATTCTTACCTATAGTACTGTAGAAATAAAACTTAAGTATTTGTATGTGTACACATAATCTATTAACAGTTTGTCAGAGGAGGAATAAAAAGCAAGAGGCTTTTCCAAGATGAAGCAACACAGATCAGGAAACATGATTTCCTCGGGTTCACACCAGTATCTTCAGGCTTGGGGGAAGGGAGGAGGAGAAGAGGGAAGGGTGGTGCTCTCTTGGTTAATAGGAGAACGGATCCAAGCATCCCAAACACTGGAGCAAAAAGGTCAAAGAGTGAGAAATAAAAGTGTTCACCAGTGCAGCGGGGGAGAAAGAGAAAAAGAAAAGGACCCCGAGAGCATTACATCTTGATCAAGGAATGACTGATAATATTCCAGTGCACCATCTTTCAGGCCCCTCGTTTGATGACAAAGCACGGCCAACATCCCACATCCATTATCCGCTTCCCTCCCCGAGGCGAGCGCATCAATAACGCTCCCTCTGCCTCTCGGTGCCGCGTCCCCCCGTCTGTGAGCGGCCGCTGCTGAGGGCTGGTGGGCATTTCCATACAGCCCCCGCATCATTACAACCCACCCATCTTTCACCACTCGTGCAGCAGATCCCGCTGCTACACAGGAGCTGCGGCTTTAACCAGTTCCTGTCCTTTGGGGATGCTCCGTCCGCCCCAGGACGGTGGCAGGAGGAGTGCAGGGACTGCTGTTTCATCACATCAGGCCCATCTCTCTCCTCCCTGTGCTCCTGATTGCAGGTGCTGAAAAACCTCCTGGCGTTTTGGCACAGCCGCCCCTGTGTTTGGTTTTGTTTTGGTGTTGTTTCCCCACACTTTTAATTAATAAACAGGAGGGCTCATCCAGGAGGGCAAACAGCGAATTTGAATGCAAACATCTTCGAACTTGTTGCTGTAATTTGGCTGGACTGACGGTCTGGTTTGCTCAACCACCTGCTGATATCCAGGAGCAGAGTAGGTTCTTGGCGCACACGGTCCCATCAGCCTGCACACCACGGTGGGGGTGGCCTTGCTTGTGTTTTGATTTCTTCCCAAAACCCAGCAATGGGCTCCAAGACCCTCTGAAGTCAGGACCAGGTCTAAACTCCTCACCTACCAACTTTGGGTGAAGACTTCATGATTTGGCTTGGGAAGGAGATGAGTTAGACACTGCACAGGAACCTTGCTATGGATGTACTCGACAGCATTTCGGAGGAGTGCCCAAGCCTGCAAGAACCAACAGTGACAATTATTTTAAATAATTGGCTGTGGACCCTATCCAAAACTGCAGATGGAGAAAGCTGAAACTGAGGTGTTGTCAGTGTGATGGAGATGAGGAAGTTACCCAGCAAGAGGAACAGATTCAGGAGATGTGTTGCTTACAGCTCTGAATAGCACAAGGTTAAGAAAAGATCTGTAGCAGACTCTCTTACCTGCCTGGCTTTTCAGGAGCCTTGAGTGACTCCTAGAAGTTGTTTCTGCAACTATGTTTTCCATTTCATAGAATCTTAGAAAGCTTTGTGTTGGAAGGGATCTTAAAATTCATCTTTTTTCCAGCCTCCTGCTGTGAGCAGGGACACCTTCCATTAGAGTAGGCATTTATTCTGGCCAAAAAGGTGCAGTTTCAGGTGTGGTGAACATGAACATGGAGACAGGAGTCATCTGGATGGAGCTCTAACAGAGGCAGCTTTCCCACCTCTGACATGCTCAGTCCAAAAACAATTCTTCCCTATGAACTGGAGCCAGCAACAGTTCCCATTCTCCCTCTGTAGGAAGCAACCACCCTCTGCCCACTTTGCCTGTTCATTATGGGTGACCCAACAAGATGCTTGTGGTGGAAAGCAGAGCGCACCTAAGAAAAGCAGCAGAAAGCTTTGCTTCAAATTACTGGTTCAAATCCCAGTGGGATCAGTGGTGGATTTGAAACTAGATCAGATAACTTCCAGGCAGCTTCGTGAGCCGCAGGGAAAGATTACTTAGTTCAAGTCCTTTAAAAATGAAAACTCAGCAAATCAGGAAAATTTCCATCTCTTAACAGAGCTCACCATTTACTGCTAGGATAAATGTGAGAAATTCCAGGCAAATCAGCTGGTAACATCTCTAATGAACCTTTGACAGTTATAAAAAACATAGAGATTCTTAGAAATGGAGCATCCACTATAATAAGAAAGAGAAAAAAAGTTCCTAAAAAACATCCTACACCAAACAAGTTTTTTGTTTTCTGTGCTTTTGAGGGTATGATGGGGAGCTCAGCCCGTTTCTCCACTCTCCCCTACCACAGGCTTCCACTGTCTACATGCTACAATTGGAGCCAGGGCTCAACCTTCACACCAGCAGCTCTACACACCCCAAATCTTTCCCCTCTGTCAAGAAAAGGTATGGTATGTAGGACTAAAACGTGTAGTTAACACGGAGGGGTGACAGCCAGGCACTCTCCAACCTGTCACCTGCTCCAGGAAAGAGTGGGGAGGGAAAGGTCAGCTCCATCAAAGCAGCCAGAAAAGTAACCTGGTTAATAGCAAACCTGTTTCTAATTGCCCACTGTATTAGAGCTACACCTTTCACCACCTGAGACCGCCAGGAACCCATTCAAAGCCTTGCTTCCCAGCTTATACATAAGCCTTTCATGTTTTATTATAACCCTGCCAATTTTTTACTTTCATTTATGTGCAGCAGAAAACAGCTCCTTTGCCAGCCTCACACACAAGGGGACTTTTTAAAGCCTTATTTCCACATACATTGCTTCCAGAGCCCCCTGGCAGATCCCCCCTGGATTCCTGCAGTCTGATGCTCAGTGCACAAATGGCTGGCTGTATGTGCACCCTCAACAGCAGGTTTTTCATCTTCCTTCCTTCTTGTTCATGTGGGCAAGGAAACCACCCCAGTGCTCTTCCCATCTTGGTTGTCCTGTTTTTCAGTGCAATTGTTTAAGTCACCTACCTGCACGACTGCAGCAGCTGCCATGGCATGGAGGAAATACTCCAGGGAGTTCCACAAGTGCTCCCTGTCCAGTGCCCCTGCTCCCTTGAGAGCAGCTCCTCCCAAGCAGCTCCTACAATGGCCTCTCACTCATGCCTAAATCCGTGCAACCTCATATGACACCACATGTGTGTTCCCTCAACCCTACCCCAGGGGAATTCAGTTTCCCTGCAATATGACTCAAGAAACGGGTCAGGAAGGAGTGGGGATGCAAAGCGAGGGGAGCAGCTCGGCCCTACAACATAGGACCATCACAGAATCACAGAATAATTAAGGTTGAAAAAGTCTTCCAAAATCACGGGGTCCAACCATTTCCCAGCACTGCCAAAGCCACCAGTGTCCCCAAGTGCCACATCCACATGGCTTTTAAATCCCTGCAGGGATGGGAACTCCACCACTAACCTGGGCAGCTTCAGACAGGGCTGGACAACCCTTACAGTGAAGAAATTTTTCCTAATAGCTAACCTAAGCCTGTCCTGGAACAACTTATAGTCATTTCCTCAAAGTATGACCTTGGGGCTACAGGTCCTGTAGGATGTGCCATGGCCATGGTCTCCTTTAGTTCCCTGGGATCCCAAAATCTGGGCTACACAAACCCCCCACATTTCTTTTGTGAGATGGCAAGTCATGGCCAGGCATGGGAGAGAATTTTATGCCTTCCACAGACAAAGTCCCTGGTACTGGGCACCTTTCCCCTGCCTGATTCACCTTTCCCGTGACAGCCTACACCTCTGACAGTTAATTCCTCATCACTGACTATTAATATTTCATGGCAGCAGCCAGCACCAAGTCACTACCACAACAGCTGCTTCAGAAATGCGGGCAGACCATCCAGAAAGACTCATCTCTAAATGGGTTAGGGTTGTTGCAAGGCATTTTTTTGGCATGGCTCAAGGTTATGGCAATAGCCACTGGCCAACAGCAACACCTTGCCCTTAGTTTTCAGGAAAATGTGGGAATTCACCAAATTATAGCCAAACCCAGCCATGCTCAGTGTTTTATCCTGGCTCAGCTGAGCCCCAGCCACCTTCCCTCTGCTCGTTTTGTGGGGTTTTTTTACTTCTTTTTTTTTTTTTTTCTCTTTTCCCTGTTATTTAAATCATTTTGAGCAAGAAAGTAGGCCATGAAAAAGGGGGTAGCATTGTTTTAATAATTAGCAATTACGATCTCTGCAATATTAATTGCATATTTCCATAGCAAACACCCCCCTGGAGGGGAAAAGTGAGCGGTGGTTAGAGACCGCCGAAGCCTAAAACTGGAATTCCTGGGAACAGGGAGGGGACAAAAAGGGAGAGAGAATATGAACTTCTTACATTCAAGTAAATTACTACAGGGATTCCTCAGAAACCTTTAATTAGCCCTGCTCTGCTGTCGCATTGATTGGTCTGAAACTCATCAATTATTCAACGGCAGTGGCTCTTTCTCTCTCTTGCTTTTTTTTCTCCCTTCTTTTCATCCTTTAGGTGGAAGAGCCTGTTCTTAACCTGCTGGGGCGTTTCTGTTTCCACGCCACTGAGCCACGAGCCAGGAAACTCAGATTGATTTCCAACCTCCAACCCAAACCCTACATGGACATGGTTTGATCTTCACACCAGAGGTTCTATGCCCTTGCCAGGGTTGATCCTCCCCAGAGGGGCAAGTACAGTTAAACATGGCCCATGCTGGTTTTTAGGGATCACTCACCATCCCTGGCTGCCTTCCAGCTTGGGTTACTGCATACCAGCCTCCAAAAGTGGGGTTTTCCAGAGGGAAAAGGTATTCCTCATGCCTGGCATGTGGCTGCCACCAGAGGGAAGGAAAGTGTCATATGCACCTCTCAAATGAAGGGTGCGCTTCCACCTGGGGAAAGCGGGTTTTAGGGAAATTAGAAAAAATGAGATCCAGCCGACACTCCCTCGTCAGCTTTGAGGTGACCTGGATTTAGTTGCTGCCCAGTCAAATTTGGCCTGGCAAGATTAGAGTCTTGCATGCACAACAATGTTTGCAAGTTATTTTTTCACCGGCACATGGCTGGAAAACAGTGATATCTATCGCAGATTTGCCACTTTCTCCAAAAAGCCACAGTTTCCGCATCTTCGTTTGCCCCATCCCTGGAAGTGTTCAAGGCCAGGCTGGATGGGGCTTTGGGCAACCTGTTCTACTGGAAGGCATCCCTGCCATGGCAGTGGGGTTGGAATGAGATGGTCTTTATGGTCCTTTCCAAGCAAAACCATTCTGGGATTCTGTGGTTTTTCCAAACGAGGCATAGCCCTTGTTGGCTGCCCCCTCTTGCACCAGCACTGTCCCAGCACCACCTTGATGGGCTCATTTATCCCATCAAGTAGCAAACCCCTGTTCAGTATCTTTTTGGCCACCAAAACCACCATAGACCTGATCCTCCCAAGAGCACTGAGCACTGGCCACAGCGCCGGAGCATCGCGGATGAAGACGAACATCCAACAATCAGAATTCATCCCTGGGCTGCCTTGCTCTGTTTAAACTGTTGGGAAAACAGCTTTTCTTACCATGTGTGTGCACGTATTAGCCTGTGCGTTTTTCAATCCCACTTATTCTTGAGAATTCTGTCTAAAAGCTGGCTTCTGGAGACCCCTACGTATGATGCAGGTTCACAGACTCCCACACGGCGCAGAGGAGCAGCTTGCTCACCTTAGTGCTTAGTGAAGAGACAAGCTCACGGGAATACACACCGCAGGCCTAGGCAGGAGTTATGTTTTTCAGGATTCAGTCTAAACCAGAAGCTTTTCCTTCAAGAAATTTTGGGTTAGCTACACAAAATTTTATTGATGCTAAATATTTTTTTTCCTTTAATAGATTATTTTTTTTCTTTCATGTTTAGCCCATGCACACTTTTTAAGGGATGAAATGAGGTTAAGGTTTGCTTTCCCTGGGCTGCTTTCCCCCTGTAGTCCTTTATCTCATCCTACAAAGAAGACAGAGAAATACTTTTTATGAGGGAATGCGGCTACAGGACAAGGGGGAATGGCTTCCCATTGCCAGAGGGCAGGGTTAGGTGGGATATTGGGAAGGAATTCCTGGCTGTGAGAGTGGTGAGGCCCTGGCTCAGGTTGGCCAGAGAAGCTGTGGCTGCCCCATCCCTGGAAGTGTCCAAAGCCAGTTTGGATGCACGTGCTATGAGCAAAAATTTAAGTGCCAAAGCGTGACATCTCTGTGCTTTTACCTCCCCTCCTCACAAAAAAACCCCCAAAAACCAACCACAACAACAACAAAAAACACACAACCCCCCCAAAAAACCCACCAAACAAGCCATATTAAAACTAACAGGAGGAGAAAAGGGAAAATCAGGGCAGGAAGAACCCCTTCGCTGTCTACTGATGCTGTAGAGAGCTGAGCCACCCCAGTATCCATCCTTCTCAGAGCTTTCCATGTCCTTCACTGTCCCATGGATCAAATTGAAAGTCTCTCCCTTATTCTCCAGTCCCTGCAAAAAATGAGAGAAAACCAGCGTGTTCAACTCATAAGCAAATAGTTTTTATTTTTCTCTTAAAGATAAGAAAAATTATTTTAAAGGATTGTTTAATGTAACCCTACTTGCTTCATTTATTTTTTTTCCAGGACAGCAGTGGGGATAAGGGCTTCATATTTTTAAAGTAATTTTGGATGGCTTAAACATTACTTAGAAATTTAAAATTTCCATTTAGAATATCTTATAATGATACTTTACCTCTGAATTTTTGAAGCATTTTGTTTCTAGTCAAAATGTGTTTAATTTGATTGTTATACAGTAAATGTTACATAGCAAATTTGTTCATCTTTTGACATAGGGATGATTTGTCTTCTTTCATTCACCTCTATTATGCTCCACAGCTTCTTTAGAGTTAAGCTTGATTTAAAATTTGCTATTTAAAGCAAAGAAAGGAATTAGTAATTTGAGTTGACTTAAAAGAAAAATTACATTATCCAAAATCAGGACTTCTGTTGCCTCACAGGAGCCCATCCCAAGGCATCACAGATGTGCCTGAAGACCCTGGGAAGGTTGGGACGGTCCCACCAGGTCTCTCTGCTCCTACTCTCATGCTCAGAGATAGCTGCAAAGAAGTCACTGATGAATACAGGCAAAAAAAGAAATCCAAACCAAACAAAACCTGAACCCCTTGCCCCAAGAGGGGGATAAGAAATGATGTATTGACTATGAATTTCATTTATCTTCCCACCTTCCTCGGTCTGAGCAGTTGCAGCAGCGTCGCTCGTGGTGCCTGTACACATATTAGCCCATGTATTTCCCATCCTACTTATCCCCTGGAATTTATTCTAAAGCTCGCTTTTGGAAACCCATAAGTAGGACATAATTCGGAGGATTTGATATTCTGGTCAATGTTTCTTTGAGTAGTTATTCTGCAATCCCTGCTGTTGTGGAGAAATACGCTCTTAAATACTTATATAAAAATATAATACATACAAATGTATATATAAAATTTTCTTTATGTTGCATTATAACATGTAATTATACTACATGAAATCGGTGTATACAAATCACAGACATTCAGAAACACGGAGGACATTTGGTTTAACTATACTGAGCAGGTATTTCAAACATGTTTTACCCTAAAACAGGTGTGAGTGTGTTCCCTTGCTTGAGCCAGCTCTTCAATCTCACAACATGCAGTTCAGGCACGATTGTCACACCCAGAATTGGCAGAAATTTTGCCAGTTAGAAACTCTTTATTATGGATAATAATTTTAATCCCTTTATTGGGATCACATGCTTATCCTGGCACATCCTGAAGGTGATGGGATATGGGAATTGCTCTGTATCTTATGTTAATACCCAATATACTACTGTAAGAAGCCATCAAAAATATTCATATTACGAGCTTTTTGAAAATGACTGGATTATTTTCTCTAGTTTTGAGGGTAGTAGGAGGAAAAAGGTGACAACACTTTCCTGGTTCTCCACGTCCCATTGCCCTCATCTGCTTTCTGAAAGCAAGGGAAGGGGAAGAAAAATTGAGAATAATACTTTTCCCTCATTTTTGAATTTTTGTTTCTCTTTTCGATTCAAAATTCATGTGGAAAACATTACTGTTTTCTTAGAATAAAGAGGAAGATGCTCAAATTCTGTCAAAGTCATGATGCTGCTTGAGAATTGTCCAAAGAGAATTGGTGAAAAAATTAACCAGAGCCACACTTTCCCCTTGACAGTGAATACATAATTAAAGGGGAAAAAAATAAAAAAAAAAAAAACACAACAAAAAATACCAACCCCAAACCTCTAAGGTGTCTTAAGAACAACTATTATTTTAGGGAAAGTACCTAATTGGACTTTTTAAGAGATATAAATGTATTTTGTATGTGATAGCAAAAGAAATTTCTTCAAATGCTGATTTGTCTTTTTTGTCTTTGCTGCTGTAATTTAAATTTTTTGACTTAAAAAAAGAACTCTAACAGAAAAGAAGTCAAAATTTTGGTCTTTAAATCCCTATCCACTCATCGGAGAGGGGTGTAAGGATTTAATTGTTGCTAATTTTGTTAATCCCCTGATCAAGCCACCATTGATCCCAACCCTTACCATCAGCATCGCTGGGATGTAAACCCTACACAGGAATAAGAGTTTACACCCCAATTGCACAGGGGGAGGATTGTGTTCGTTGTGTACCCGCAAGACACTTAGGAAAGTGGAAAACAAAAAGGGCTCAGACTGAAAGATCACCTTCTCTGCCCCCAAAGGAGACCTTTGTTCCCCCGGGATCAGCCTTGACGCCGCAATCTTGTGCTGCAGTGCAAAGAGGGACACCAAACCTCCACCTGCATCACGATTTCCCCCCTAACCTGGATGGGTTTAAGGTTGGAACTCTACAGTACATGAGAAAAAGCTTTTCTTTTGATTTTTTAATTTTTTTTTTATTTCCCCCCCCCCCCCCCATTTCCCTCCCTATCACTAAGGCAGAAACACGTGTACCCATCCCTGCCTTTAAGAGAACATGGGTTACTTCGCCTCTCCCCTCCCTGCCCCCCCAAAATTCAAGGAGAACGTACAGCTCATGAAAATTTAATGCCATATGTAACAAAGCAAAATGAATATTTAATTGGGGCTTTTATGTGAAACCAGATAACAAAACCAGTTACACACCGGGGGGGGGGG
>VXBA01001792.1:694474-744054 GCA_013399895.1 Serilophus lunatus | reverse complement strand
GGGGGGGGGGGGGGGAATAATATTAAAATTAAGCCACTCTAATGTTTGATAAAAACTGGTACTGAAGCAGTTAAGCTATTGGCAACAAGCGGCTCCTAATAAACACTCAGCTAATTCTGTAGGAAAAGCACTAATTAGAAAAGCAATAATAATCGGTGTAATTGCTCTAAATTACCCTCCTCACAGAGAAGTGTGTTTGGATACTGCAACGCAGCTGCTCCTGCTCCATCCAGGCACTCGCAGCCAAGGATGCTCCGCTTTTCTCTGCTGCCCTCTCCAGGTACAAGGAGGTGGAAGACCTGTCAACTCTCACATCCCAGGGAAAGACAGGGGGGAATCCCGCACACTGAGCACCCTCGGGTGTCCCAACCCGCTCTGGTGGCACCATCTGACTGTCAAAGGCTCCAGAAAAAGCAGCATGGGGCTCCAGAGGCTGGGTTTGGGGTGGCTGGGGAATCTACAAGGGAGGCTGGTAAGTCCTTTCTGGGTGTCCAGCTGCTTATTTATCTGCCCAAATAGAAGTAATATAGCTAAGTGATTTGGGTACAACAGGTCGGGTTTTCTTTGCTATTGCTTATAGAGTGATAGGGCTTGGAACAAGAGCTGGATCCTCCTTGGGGATCACCCTCTCTCCCACATCACATGGATAAGGGGACCCATGAACATCACAGAAGGTGTGAAATCCAGGGCTCTCAGATACCAAAACACACCAGAGAGCCCAGAGCTCAGCTCTCCAATGCACAGGGTGCCTGGAGCAGAAGTCCATGAAGACCCCATGTCCTCATGGTGCACTCAGCAGGCACATGAGGACTGGCTGGATGGGGCCCTGACCAACCAGCTTTAGGAGGTGACATCCCTGTCTGTGGAAAGGGAATGGGAACTACATGATCTTTAAGGTCCTTTCCAACCCAAACCATTCTGAGATGGCCCTGTGCCTGAGTCAGCACTTCCTCTACAAGGGTTTTTCAGTAGTTTATTGTACAACTCGTGGTCAGGAAGATGAGGACACTGAAGATGCTATGTTTTTCATTGTTTAGATTGAGCTTAGATTTTGGACACCAGGAGTCCCCAAATGCTCCCATGCTGTATGCAAAGAACAGAAATTACTGGTGCAATGATGGTCTATTGCAAAAATACTTTTGATTATTGGCGAATTTGTTTACAGTACTTTAAGTAATAATGAACAGAATAACGAACTTCCACTGATTGCGTGTCTGCACCAGCCAGTGAGGCTGCACTGGAGCTGGTAACTGGCATTTTCAGAGCAGGAAATTACCTCCCTGTGCAGTAAAGCTCAGAGAGACTGGGGATGGCCAATATACAGCTGAGGATTTAGCTTCCCAGCTGCCCCACTGAGATCTTCTTTCTCCCAGAAAAAGCATAAAGTAGCTGCAGACAAAGAAGCTCTCTGCTTAGTTACCAACCTAAACACCTGAACAAGTCAAAACCATTCTTGACTTGGTACTTTGCTGGCACGGGTGAAGACAAACAATCCCATAAGCATCCTATGGAGCCTCACAGAATCACAGAATAACTAGGCTGGAAGAGACCTCGAAGATCATCAAGTCCAACCCATACCCTAACACCTCAACTAGACTATGGCATCAAGTGCCATGTCCATTCTTTTTTAAAAAACTCCTCCCTGGTCTCACCAGCTTTAATAACACAGATTAATTTAATCCAGCAATAAACCCAGCAACATGCAACTATTAGCTGATAAAATAGAAGTATTCACCTCTTCGCCTGGGAGCTTTGCCTTTGTTGGTGCCAGGTTGGAGACTCTGACCCTGTTGCTGAGTGGTCACAGCACAGCTTCCAGACAGTTAGCTAAAAGCAGCCCAGTGCCAAACTCTTGTCCACCAATGTCAGGCCGGACAGCACCTGGAAAACAGCCCTGAAAACTTGTTTTCTGCTGGCTGTGGTCTGAATATGCTTTTTGCACTGCGAAAGGACACACGTCATTCTGCACTCTCAGGGACAACTCTGCTCATATTCCAGAGGTCCTCCTGGCAGCAGAATTTGGCTCTTAAAGTTAATTTTTTATTTTTCCCGAATAGATCAGCATCATGTCTGTGTGATAGAACAGATTTCTCAGAGAAGCTGTGGATGTCCCATCCATGGAAATATTGAAGGTTGGACAGGGCTTGGAGCAACCTGGGATAGCGGAAGGTGTCCCTGTCTGTGGAAGGTGGTCCATGGTAGTAGGGGCGGAATGAGACCATTTCAAGATCCCTTCCAACCAAACCATTTTGTGATTCCATGATGTAAAGACTTTGATACATAAAAAGGTGTGTGGATGACCTCAAGGTTGGGGTTTTTCTAGCTGGAGGCAGGGATAGTGCAGCAAAGCCCCTGGCAATTTGTCTAAAATTGTCACTGAGTTCCCCTTTGGTCCTTGAATCTACGGATGTCAGACACACTAGGCAAACTTAAAAACTTGCAGGGAATTTTGATTCATTTCAGTTCCAACAACTCCCATGGCTGTAGAAGTGCTGATCTTTTTTTCCCCTTTTAATTTAATTTCACTGATCTTGATGGAATCATTACAGAAGAAGTTATTCCAGGAACAAGGTAAAAAGGTCAGAGCCTGTCCCCAGATCTTCTCTTTAAGCAGAAGAAAAATGCAGCAGCCTAAACCAGTGTTTCATAGAGTCAAACCCCTCCCGAGCCTGGTTGAATCCCCTCACTGCCATGATGCTGCTCACACTGCACTGCAGCCTCAGAGAGCGGGCAGTCACGCTCCAAGTTTCCCTGTGTAATTATGTTAAAATCTTTGTTGTTTCCATGCGTGCTTCAGTGTTATTTATATTGGTTTAATGATCCATTAAACAAATACTGTACTTTTGGAAGTGCTACTTTGCTTATGAACAATTACAGTTTCTCCAGCGTTCAGTGATGTTAACCACAAGAAAGAGGATGATGGTGCAGAACTGGATTGGAGTAGAGGCTTGGGGCTTTTGTGGGTATGGGGAATGGCTTTTAGCAATATTAACATGACTTTTCTGGGGCTTTTTGTATTTAAAAAAAAATATTTTAAGGACATTCAGACAGATTTCTTTGCAGTTGTTTATGTCTGTGTGTTTGTTCTGTTTTAAAAACCTCTCTCTCTGTAGGAGCCCAAATTAATTGCAACCCGATGGCACTCAATAGAAGATTTGTAGCTGATAGGATTTACTCCACCAGAGCCCAATCCTACAAATACTTCCAGAGGTTTGGTGTGGTGGACAGGCTCCAGGCAGCGAAGCACATCGCATGAGATGCTTCACCTTCCTCATCACAGATGCTTCATTTCCAGCCATACACATTGAAACACATCCCACGATGGCCAAGAAGGGAAGATGTGCCTCTGGCCCCTGTGGCTAGCAGCCTGTCCTCAGCCCTGGGATGACCATGGGGTGGGAAGGAGCTCACAAATGCCCACCCAGAAAACAAGTTGCCCCAGGACCTCTGGAATGGGGAGCATTATGTTTACCTAAAGGGGGGCTTTGAGGGCAAGAGGCACAATGAGGGAAATCCAGGTGTAAGGGAAGAGATGGGATTCGGGTCACTACCCTGCAAGGGCAGATTTCAGTTAGCTCAGCAGTGAGATTTAAAAGGGATGGCGGTGCCTTGCAAGCCCATTGTTTCAGGCCAGGATTAATTTAATTGATTTTCTAAAAATTTTAGATGGTCTTCAGTCGGGCAGCTGAGCTTATTTTATCCTTCCAGTTTGCTGAGCAGAGCACAAGGAAGGAGAGTGAAATGGAATCATAAGCTGTAGGTGAGCAGAGACCATTCCCTGGCAAAGTAGTGCACAGGGAGGATTTGAGGATATCATAGGGGCCACAGGGACCTCCCCACCCCTGGCAGCTTTCAGGGCTCTCAGATGCCACAAGTGCTGGCAGCAGGTTGGGTCTGCAGGAGCAGGAGGACAGTTTTGTGTTCCACCTAATTAGGGTGGCTGGATCTGCCTGAAACTTGTGCTGCCTCTTTCATGTGCCCAGTCACCCTTTACTCTTTACCAAAGTGGTCTCTTGTGTCTTAAGGCCTGTCTTATTGTGCTTGGTCTGGCAGAGTGGAAAATTTAATTTTAAACTAATTAGTTTCTAAGTTGCTGAATATCCTCAAATTACCAGGCATCACCTTTCCCAAAGGGGAAGAACAACATAACTCACCTGTATCCAACATTTGACACTGCTGGAGTCAAGAGCATGGAAACAAAGGATCCCCAATTGCTTATTGTCTTGACTCAAAGGTCAAGAGTCATTTATGACAAAGCTCTAATTAATAGTTTATTACCCGCAACTGACCATAGTCTCTTTTGTTAGCATTTAATATTATTAGCTAAAGGTTTGCTTTGAATGCATAATGAGATTGTCTTTGAAATCAACTTGTTCAGCTTTCCTTGGTCTTCAAACAAGGCTGCCCTCACTGCTCGTCACTGCATGTTCCTGGTCTCCACCTGACACCAAATCATTGACGTGCCTTTGTTCTGATTACTTGGTCACTGAAAGGTCATATGGATATAAATACTACTTTCCAATTATTCTTGTAAATGGGCCAGTAATCACACAAAGAGCATCTAGCTCTTCAAAGCTAACAAGAGCAGCAATTACCTTCCACGTTTATTTTTTCAAGTTCATACAACACCTATGCTACTCTGCCAGCATAAAACCATGGAATTGTTTGGATTGGAAAAGCCCTCCAAGCTCACCACGTCCAACTGTTCCTCGAGTATTTAACCATGTCCCCATGTGCCATGTCTACACAGCTCTTAAATCCCTCCAGGGGTGGGGGACTACCCCGAGCATCCTGTGCTGGGGCTGGACTATTCTTTCCATAAAGGAAGTTTTCCAATAGTTTTCAATAAATGGAATAGTTTACAAAACATTATATTGGGTTTTGCCTTTCTTGGGTTTTGTTCCTTTTTTTTTTTTTCTTTGTCTTTTGAAAGGTACTAAAAGGAGAGCCCAGGCATCAGGGTGTGGACATGGGATTTACCTTTGGGATGACAACAAGCTTCTACTCCCTGGTTGGGTTTGGAAGGGGATTTGGGCTGAAGCAGCCCCATGTTTTTATGGCATTCTCTCCTGGCTGGTGACCTGAGCTGATAGCAATTGAGGGGATAGTCTAATGGGATCTGAGGAGGGAAGGTGCAGGAGTGGCTTTGCACTGAGTGGTGCAGCACCCAGAGAGTGCTTTTCACTTTCACTGTGTCTCTGCAGAATCAGTTATAAGTTTAAGACACTTGCAGACGAACATTGTATGTAATAGGGGGTGGACATGCTGCTGACTCTCACTTGAGACCTCCTGCTGCCACCACAACATGAGGGAATCCATGTAGGAAGGGATTGGGCAGAGCATGTTTCAGGGGTAGCCCTTTGGCCAGAGACCTTTCCTGTACTAGGAAAAGCCCCAGACTCGCCCCTGCTGTGTTGATGCCATCTCTGCATGTGGGACCTGCACAGGGTAAAAGGAGGGAACAATTATTCTACACAAATAAATAAATGTTACCATTCTGTGCTCCACCACTATCCTTTTTCAAGTAACTTCATCTCACTTCTTGAAGCAATATTACTTGTTTAGGTGCTGAATATGTCACAAGGTCCCAATGACAATGCCAATCCCTGCAGCTATAGAGAAGATTTTCCATTCCCCAGCAATTTAAAAAGATATTATAATAGGGGGTATAATAGCAAAAGTTTAAGAGTTAAATTGGGAGTCAAAGCTTGTTTTTCAAATGGAGCACTTAAAAGTATATTTATCCCCAAAAGAATCAAAATCAAAATCAAAAAATTTAAAGAATTATTTTGCTTTGAGAGTGTTCCTTTGAGACATTCCCTGAAGCTTTTGTTAAATTCTCCTTCTGTGACCCAAACAGTTTGGCAGAACAGATGCTAAAACTCACAGAATTAGGGTTATTCTTCAACAAGGGTTTCAGTTAAGGAAGTCACCCCAGGTTTCCTTCAATGCAATGTGCCATGGATGGCCACAACTCTGTGGCACATGGGAACGCCCACAACTTTGCCTATTCCAGTAAACCCTGGAAAGATGCTGGTGGTATGGCCAGAAAATGCCCTTTGTGCTCTGCAGAAAGGTCCTTACTCTAAATCGTGGTCACTGGTCTCACCCCTTTCCCTAGACTGCCTTGGTACCAATCCTTCTCCTGCTTTTAAATTCTTTCATCACTTGTAAACAGCTCCCCAGTTTTGCTTCATGAACTCTCAAGCCTGATCACCTCAGGGTAAGCTCCCAAATTCCCTGTTACATCTATCCATATTTTTTGCTCTGATGCTCCTCTTGTCACCTCGTGACATATCCAGAAGCGGTGCCCATGGCTGAACGGACCATGACTGGATCCAGCATCACTTGCAGGAGCAACTAGGGGCAATCATCCTGCAGCTGTGCCATCACAGCCCTTTACACTTGGATTCTGGAGGTGCTGGTGCTCAGCAGAAGCCGCTCTCCAAGGCACACCAGGCCTTTCACGTTGCTCCCCAAAAGTGGTACCTGAGCCCTGTATCGCCTTCTCCTCTCCAGGAGGGCACAGAGATGATGTGAGTGAGCTTTCCCCAGCACAGGGGACATGGGCTGTGGCCACGGAAAGGCCACATCACCTAAACGCTCTCGGCATTTCGGGAACCCCCGGTGCAGGCTGGGCACTGTGTAGCTGGGCTGGCCATTGCCCACCCAGCCCGGGATCTCCCATTCCCTGTTCTCTGCTGCCATCAGGTGGATATTTCCCTTTATTCAACTAAAAGCTGCAAAAATCCCAGTGTATTTTCCCTGAGTTTTACCATCTTGGACACGATCAGTCGATTCCCTGGTCTTTGGTTACACAGGCTATGGGGGGCCTGATAACACGGAAAGATCCCTGGTATTTTCCTGCTTCTTGGAAGAAAGCTCATTTTTGGACACCACACAGAGTTACCAAGACTGGACAGGCAGCATTGTTAGGTCTTGTTCTGGGCTCTAAGTCAGTGCTTTGGATCCAACTCCACCCAAGAGGATGGTTTTGTTTGTTGCTCCCCTTAGCCAGCATCCCTTGCAAATCCCAGCCCAGGAGAGGAAAGACTTTACACAGTGCCAGGATTCAGTGCTAGCACCCACCTTGGCATGACCCAGGGGCCAGAAGATTTCCTGCACATGTTTGTTCTGGAGTCACCAGTCTCCAGCACAGATCACCACAGCGTCTGGGAGATGTTCTGGTGCTAAATGCACTGAAAGTGAAGCTGCTGGCAGAGAAAAAAAAAAAGCAATGCCCGTCTTGATCTCCTACTCAGCAAAAGCTGCCCCAGACAAGAACTAACTGCCGTCTAAAACAACAAATGCATTTTCTTCACAACATGCCACATATCTTAGAATCATTAAATAGAATTCACAGAATGATTTGGTTTGGAAGGGATCTTAAAGCACATCTCGTTCCACCCCCTGCCACAGGCACGGATACCTTCTACTGAAACAGGTTGCCCCAGGGTTCACAAAGTGCTCGTGGTCTCCAAGTCCTCTGCCAGCTCCTATATTCCCTCTGCCCCTAAAGTAAATAGGATGCTCAGGTGTTGACAAAAGACTACCAGCAGAAATCAAGGTTAAAAAAGCAATAATTCAGCCAGCTAACTGCCATCGCTGTTCCTCCCTATCTCTGCATTCTTGATAAACAAGATTTTACTGCTCTCTTCCCTGGAGCAGTCTATTAGTCTGTCGTTCTACATGCACTACCAGTCAAAGCCAAGCTCCCACAATACAATATCCCTTAAAATTATCTCCTTTGCATTCGCTGTGATGTAATTATGCTAATTATCCAGCCGGCTTTAATATCCTCATATTTTCCAGGAGGTTTATGATCAAACCTGTTCCTTTAATTTACTTTCCCTGCCATTGGAGCTGGGGTGTTTTGATGCACTCTGCCACACGTACATCTCTCTGAGGGCTTGTCAAGGCCATGGGGAGCTTAGACATAACTTAGTCTCAGCTGACAAGAATTATAAAAATTACTTCTCCTAACTAGCACTTAGCCAATGGCTTCTCCCATCTATGACATTATGCTGATAACACCTATCACATTTCAAGGTTTCACAGTTTTTTGGCGTTTTTTATCCCCTTGCAATGTAGTGAATTCCCTGGGAAACCTTCACGTATTTACCCTTTCACTTGAAATGAGAGCCTGCCTGTTAGATTAACATTTATCTGTGAAAAAAAAAATAATAATAAAAAAAATCAACCCTAAACCAAAGAAACAATGAAACTTAGAGATTTTGGAGGCTGGGTCCTTGTAGCTAGTAAAAAAAAAAAAAAATGCATATTATAAAATAGATATGACGACTCAGAAACTGTCCTTTGAATGTCTAGAATGAATTGCTTTAAGTAATATATATTTGAAAAATACAATTTGACATAAAAATCACATTATCTTCCCTGCTGCCTGAAATACAGCATGGTTCAGGGCCTACCAGAGTGGATCACAGAAAGTCCTCCTCATTCAATGAATATTAGCTTACTTTTCTTTCATGTTTATAAAGTTTCAGTGCAAGTGCTTGGTGGAATACGGATTTCATTACCTTTTCCATGTAAACTTTTGCTGTGTGCTTTCTTTTCTTACAAAAAGAAAATTAAAAAAATCTGAATTTTCATGGCTTGAGGCTATCATATATTTTTCTCCCCATAAAATGTGATTTAAATAGCAAGAACTATTGGCTGTAACCAGAAGAAAAAACGCAAACATGACCCAGATTCCTTTTCTAGAGGTTTTGTGTGTGTGTGTGTGCATGATTTCTGTAAGTTTCTAGTGCATGTAGTTGCCTTTACTACTGTGTAATTCAAAAGTGTTTTCACTATTTCCTATTCCTTTCCACCCTCCGCTACCATTTAAATGAATTGCCTCATAGAATCAGAATGGTTTGTGTTGGAAGGGACCTTTAAAGACCATCTCGTTCCAACCCTCTCTACCTCTATCCCAGGTTGCTCCAATCTGGCTTTGGACACTTCCAGGGATGGGGCAGCCACAGCTTCTCTGGGCAACTTCTGCTAGTGTTTTACCTCTCCCACTGTGAAAGAACCCTTCTTGCTTATATGCTCTTTGTAACATTTTACAGACTCATTCACGGGCTGGGCAGAGATGCTCTGCATCTCCTTGCAACAACCCCAACACAGCTCTGGAGACATGGAAATGGTGAGGTGGTTTCAGAGCCTGGAGCAGCACCAGAGCTACCCAGAACTCAGTGCACGAATGAACGAAGGTCCATCACATCTCTTTCATTTTCCTCTCAGATACAGAAACACAGCTCCAGCAGACTCCACACACACAGGAGGGAATGGGCTAAGCAATGTGTACAGCTGTTTTTCACTCATGCTGGACCTTATCCCCATCTAATCCCATCAGTTTCCATATGTCACTAATTGAAAGGGCAAAGCGGTCAGTCCTCCACGCCAAAACACAACCGTGGAGCTGCTCAGCCCAACACTGCAGGTGCCTTCAGGGCTTCATGAGAGGACACTGCCTGGAGAAGATGTGGAAGATGCCAAGATCAATCTTCTAGATGAATTAGACACAGGTGTAGAGGGCAGGCTCTGAACCAACCCTCCTTCCCTGGAGCTAAACTGCGCCAGCCGTGAGGAGTCAGGTTTCTTCCCTCCTCCCACCACAGCTTAAGGAAGTAAATGAAGGAAACAGATGCCCAACCCACAACCAGGCACGTGGACAAAACAGATCCTAGGAGAGCCTCCCTTCAGCTACCGACAGGCATTGACGACTGCTTCACTGGCCAGAATCATCAGACCATCGTCCTGCATCCTTCAGAGCTTCTCGGAGAAACAGCAAAGCTCAGGAATCACCGAATATTCTGAGCTGGAAGGCACCCACAAAGATCATCAAGTCTAACTCCTGGCCCTGCACAGGACATCCCAGCAACCCTACCCTGTCCCTGAGAGGGTTGTCCAAACACCCCTGGGGCTCTGGCAGCCTTGGGGCCGTGACCATACCCTGGGGAGTCTGTTCAGTGCTCAACCACACACTGGGGAAAGAATCTTTCCCTGAGATCCAACCTAAACCTCCCCTGATGGAGTTCCTTGCCATTCTCTTGGGTCTTATCACTGTTGACCAGAAAGAACAGATCAATGCCTACCCATTTGCTTCTTGAGAGATTCCAGGAGTGTTCAGCAATGCAATCTGCAACACCTCAGAAAGACCCTGGGCACAAATGTAATCAAAAGGAGAATCATCCAGGTTCCCCGGTCACATGGGAAATTAGCAGGCTGGTTTTATTTGCATTGGGCTAACCCCACATCACATGCCTTTGAAATAAGTTCAAAATAGATCCCCTGCCTGCAGGGGGAAAAAGCAAAACTCCACTCAATTCATCTCCTAAAGCGCTCAAGGACAAGCAGGAGGGGAGTTACAGGAGGGGAGCTGCTGAGACAAGCAAATCCTGTTGTCTTTACACCAAACCCACAGGGAAATCGGGACTGCCTGACAGAGAAAAAGGTAATCTTTTTGATATAGCAAACCATGGTTGACAGACCAGAAAGCTTTGCATGAATGCCTTTTAAAACAGCCCAGAGCTTTAGGGCATGAATGTGAAATTTCTGTGTCTACCAGGACTATGCCAAGGCTACTGAAGTTGCCTGTATGAGCTACTCGAACCAGAAAAGATGGTGTTTGCTAA
Organism: Serilophus lunatus; assembly: GCA_013399895.1. Lineage (NCBI taxonomy): Eukaryota > Metazoa > Chordata > Aves > Passeriformes > Eurylaimidae > Serilophus > Serilophus lunatus. The sequence goes on along the minus strand of VXBA01001792.1, from coordinate 733,414 downwards.
CACTAACCTGGGGAGAAACAGGCTTTTGTTCCCAACCACCAAACGAGTCCTACCACAGCACTGACGGTGACCAGGTTGTTGTGGGAAAGTCTGGCAGGAGAGTAAAGAGAGCACAGCTCCAGCTGGGAACACCTGAAGCAAAGCTTGTAGATGAAAACCCAAGTGAAGAACAAAGACCATGTGCCCAGGAGTGACAGACACCATCTGACCATGGCAGTTGGCTGGGATGTCAACAGCAGAATCAAATTTATCAGAGTGGAAACCATCCCCACAGGAAGCCAAGTTTTTCTTGATAGGGAGTCACAAGATGCTACAAAAAATTCCATTCTCACAATAACACATGATGCCAGTTGAGTTTGGCACCTTCCTGAGGCCTCACCATTTTAACTGCAGCCACCGCAGGGTGTCTTTGAAACATGTTTTTGTGGCTTTTTCCCCCCAAATTCTAGTTGTCCCAAGCTTGATGAGACCTGGAGCTTTATACAAACCATCTTGAGAGGGGAAGGTGTCACCTGTCAATGACATGGATCAAAAGATTTCACCCCCAGACTGTAAGATCATGAGGCTGGGCTGTTAAATAATAATATAGCATGGACAACTTCTGGAAGACAGGAGAATCCTACTGTTAGAAGGCAGGGAGAGGGATGAAAACCAGGAGGGAGTTTAGAAGTGGCCTGAATTCATATAGCAGATTTGGGAAGTGCTCCCATCCACACAGAACTGACTGTGCCACACATAACAACAGCTGGAGGAACTTTAGAACTGAATGCCCACCCTATGTGGAACAACAGATCATTTTCATGTTATATGGGAAAGGAAAAATCAAAGTGAGAAATATTCAGCAGAAGGGTTGTCAGAAAATACTTAATTTTGCAATAGCTGGAGACACATGGGGGGACATCAGCTCAGGGGGGTTGCCTGGCTTGAATGATGACCAGGGGACCAAATTGTCTGCTTTGCTTTTATTCAACAGCCCTGTATAATAAACACTTTTTCACGTAACATTTTAACTTTTTTTTTCCCCCCTCCCTCTTTTTAATTCAAATCTAATGAAATTTGTCTGTTTCTCTTGTGTAGATTGAAAACTATCACCTAGCACCATTCAATGAAGTCTTTCTTGATATTATAAATTCCTTAAAACATTTTAATCAACAAAGATGCCCTCATTATTTTTTAAGGAGAAGTAATTTTCGAAGGATTGAGTTACTCTCAACACAACACTAAAGCCAAGGTGCTAATTTGCTTTCATCCTCTCAAACTTCTTTACTCTTACAAGTATCAGGTTATAAATAAAACACAACAAGCAGTGGGGTGAAACAACATGTGCCACTGAACATTTTCACCCACCTTCTCTGTGAGGTGAGAAGAGCATAGATTGTTTATCAGATCATGTTGGAAATATGCATTGGGTTGGTGTCCAAGGTCAAATGAACTTCTCTTCCATAAGGAATCAAGGTTTTATTCAATATCATTATTGATGATCTGGATGAGGGAATGGGATCCATTATTGGTAAGTCTGCGGATGACACCAAGCTTGGAATGAGTGTCAAGCTGTCAGAGGGAAGGAGGGCTCTGCAGAGAGACCTTGACAGGCTGGATAGATGGGCTGAGTCCAATAGCATGAGGTTTGATAAACCTAAGTGCCAGGTTTTACACTTTGGCCACAATAACCCCATGCAGAGTTATAGGCTGGGGTCGGTGTGGCTGGAGGATGCCCAGGCAGAGAGGGACTTGGGGGTGCTGGTTTATAGGAAGCTGAACATGAGCCAGCAGTGTGCCCAGGCGGCCAAGAAGGCCAATGGCATCCTGGCCTGCATCAAGAATAGTGTTGCCAGTAGGACCAGGGAAGTTATCCTTCCCTTGTATTTGGCACTGGTTAGGCCACAGCTCGAGTACTGCGTCCAGTTCTGGGCCCCTCAGTTTAAGAAGGATATGGAGTTGCTGGAGCGTGTCCAGAGAAGGTCAACGAGGGTGGTGAAGGGGCTGGAGCACAAGTCCTGTGAGGAACGGCTGAGGGAGATGGGGTTAGATAGGTTAGATGATGAACTTAGTGGTATGGTTTAGATGGTTTAAATGATTTAGATGGTATAGATGTCAGACTGATGTTGGGTAGGTTGTTAATGTAGGTAAAGGTTGGACTTGATGATCTCCATGGTCTTTTCCAGCCTTATTAATTCTGTGTGTAATTCTGTGTGTAAGGTCAGTGAAAGTCCTCAGCCCCTGTGCAAAGCAGCTTTACCCTTACGAGCAAAGGGAAGTGTGTAGTAGTGTCACATCTGCAAGTTCCAAGACTATTAGGAACAAAAATAGTCAGTCAACTGGTGTACAAATAGTTTAATAAATATCAACACCTGTTTCTCATTATTTTGCCTCTTTGAAGAAGATATTTTCCCATTCCAGCTGGTCAGAAGGACAACTGCATCTTGAGTTACAGTCTGGTCACAGCACCTTCATCAGTGTCTCACTAACCAAGGACAAGAGAGACACCCTGATGGGTCTCACTGGGCAGAAATCAGAAGCCAAAGGAAGGGAGACACAAGGCAAAACAACTCTGTAGTCACAGATAAGTCACTTCAAAGTTTCAGTGCCTCAGACCTATGGGCTTCCAACGGTGGTACCCTGTCAAAAAAATACTGTGGAAGGCAGGAGGGTGTGGGGTTTGATGCTGATGCTGCAGATGCATCCTCAGGCAACAGCAACCAAGAAATTCCACAGGAGTTTAAACTTCTCTGAGAGTACAAAGGGCTCACAAACGTGAGAAGTACCCAAGGACTCCATCAAAAGAAGGGCATAAAACATTACCCACTGATTGCACTTACCTGCTTTCCATCTGTACGCAGATACTCTTCATCATAGTCTGCCTCCCTTGGCACTCCTTCACACAAACTTCTAGCAAATTGTTTTCCCTCCCACAGCTGTGGAGATTTGATGCCCTGCATTAAGAGAATCTGATCCCTCTTCTGTATAAAACAACACAAATACCTTTTAAGGGAGTAAGGCTGAGAAAAAAAGATCTCTTTTTTTTTAAATTCTGAAATTATGATGCTGCCTCTATCGTAGTCAGCATTTTACCCCTTTTTAATCGGCACATTTAATTAGTTCTTTTCTGCAGGGAAGATGCCAAGTGACTTGGCTTGTCACAGAGATGACATTTTCTTGATCACAAGGATAATAAGAACAAAATGTGCAAAAAAAGATCCCATATTGCCCAGTGGAATGTTGGGTTTCATCAATACCAGCTCGAGCCCAGGACAGTAAAGCACATCAAAAGAGGAGGAATATTTCCTGTACACCTCAAAAGGCACATCTTCAGCATCATTAGTTTCAGAATTGGCTCAATCACAGCTGGGAAAAAGTCTTATAGGCAGATCTCCGTGGGCTCCCCAATATTAGTATCTGATTACGGGAATTTTGGGTTGAACTGGGTCTGCCACTTAAACATCTCATGGGAAGAAATCAACAAATTCCTCCCTTGCTCCTCTGTTGTCGTAATCCAGCTCCATATTTCCTTAACTAGATTACTTTCAAGCTTATAACCAAAGAAATGTAAATGCCTTTCAAAACCCAGCTCACACATGGAGCTGGCTTTTGAGAGGGTCATAGCAAAATTGGGTATGACTCTACCAAAACGGGGTAGGAGCAGCCTCTGCAAGCACACTGGAGCTCAAGCCACAGTCAAAAATTCATCTGTCTTTATTTTTTGTTAGACACCCAGTTGGACACAGCAGTTCATTGTTAATTAGCAGTACTACCAGTGCTACCTACTGCAGTGCTAATTAACAGGACATTAGTTCCTCCAAAGGTACTCAGATCTTTTTGAGAGCACAGTTATGGGAAACTGGGAGAACACAAGGGGAACCTTTGCTTGTCTCAAGGCAGAGATTCAACTTCCCAGAATTCTGCTCATACTTCCAAAGTCAGGATAAATCATTCTTTCTGCTCATGTGTCTCAGCTCTTGGAGCAGCCTGGGGAAGCCCTGGGTACAAACAGATCCCAAAACGTTAGTCACACTTTGGTTGAGCTCAAGGATTTTGGCACCAAAGTGTGAACTCATGTAAACTGATCACAGGAGGTAGAGTGTACAGTGAACACACAAATTATGATTATTGTCATGTAGTTATGGTATTACCACAGCAAGCCTCTGTTAGTCCCCCTTGATTTCAACAGGATGATCAGAAATAAGGTCTGAGAGGGTACATGTGAAAATGCAGATGAAAAATGGAATTACTGATCTTTAGTTTGTGCCCTTGGGGTGGTACAGAGATCAGAACTGCCTTCCAAAAGGCACCAAGTTCATTTCTACATCACAAAAAATCAATAATTCAACTGATGAATGACCTGTTTCCAAGTGAGAGAGGACACCTTTGGCACACTGCTTGTCAGCCAAACTAAACTACATGTAACAAGGATGTATATTGACATTGCAAACTAAAAATACAATACATATTGTGACAAAGTGTCCTATGTTTGAAATTAAGTCTCTTCAGTATTCACTTCTGCAATGCTTTGGTCCATCAGCCAGACAAGTTTCAACTCAGTGCTCTCAATACAAACACAAATTATTTAGACAGTTACTTGCATGCTAATACCTTCCTACCTTCCCTGCCCTGTTTTTAAGTAGGAAACTTTGGAGCTGTTGGGTTTTTTCTACCCCCTCTTCCAATAGGACTTCCTGCTATTGGCAAATAAGTATTTTAGAGAAAAATTCCTGTTTAATATTCTTCCTCAGGGCCTCAGAAGAACATAGAGTTTTCTCCATGTTTCACAAGCATGGCTGCTATTTTTCATGCAGAACTCCACTGGCTTTGGAGTTAAGTGTTTTTAGAACAAAATCAGGAGACAAAGAAGTCTTTCAGAGTTTTAATCAGTCAGACTCTCCATAAAAAATAGCCCTCCCTCCCAAAAACCCACTACAAAACACCTTCACTCCAAAGGATAACATGCACAATTTGCTGAGGAGCCACTTGAACACTCCCAAGGGCTGCCTGAGGTTTAAAGAAAAAGCAAACATGTCTTCTTTAGAATCAATATCTATGCAGATACTACAGCAAACCTCCTCCCATAGAGGCTGTGGGCTTTTTATGACTATTTAAGACTGCTTCTCCTCGTGGTCAGCTAGCTACCAGGACACAGGACAAGTTGTGTTGGTTCTTTTGGCTCAAACTCAAGTCACTCTAGAAGGGATTTTGGTGAGCCTTGGTTTTGACAACAACAGAGATGCAAAACTAGACTTGTGCTCCCCTCAGCCCCACTCCCATTAAGCCTGCTCCTGTGCTGCAGCCATTCTTTCAGTACTGTAACAAAAGGAAAATGAGTTTTATGATCTTTAACTACTAGCAGACACGTATCACAAGTGTTCAAATAGCTGCTAAGGGTCCTTTTGTGACCATGGATCATAACTGAAGCTGAGCATCAGCCACTCTCTTTTTTTTTCAGCTCAACCACTTTTCCTGTTCTGCTAAACCTCAGTATTTTTCAGCCCTGGCTCTTTGCCCATTTTAATTTTGTACACTGCACAAACCTCAGAGTCTGAGTACATTATGAAGACATTTTCCCTCACATCAGTGCTAACATCGGTGTTGCTAATAGCTGTGGTTTTTTCCTCCCGTTGGACTCCCAGACTTCTGAAGCTGTAAAAGAAAAGTGTACTTGTCTAGAAGGGGCTTACTGTTTCTAAATTTAATGTTATTATTTCCAAGGCCTAACTACAAAAAGAGGAGATGCTGGCATATGAACAGGGCTGTAGGTACATCCCTTGTGCAAACCAAGATCCTGTTAGGAATGTCCAGCCTGGAGGTGGACACTCTTCAGGACAACCACAGTCCTTCTCAGCCCACAGCCTTCCTCAATGGTCAACAGTGTTTCCATACTGATGAGACTGCTTAGCTCTTCAAATGCAGGACAGCTCTTCATCCAAAACACAATTTCATTTGTTCCCCCACTACAAATACATTTTTTCTCAGTTCCTCCACTGCCAAACTTAATGTCCTTTGCTATTCAGCAGGCCTCTTACAAAAATACATGGCAACTAACTGTGAAGATCTTTCTCTAGTATTAAGCTAGGTAGTGATTATTAATTCAACGCTCAAGTGGAACTTTTTGAGCTTTACTCATTTATGCTTGTAGGAGAGACCAGCCCAGGCTCCATCTGCTTGCATCAGCTTTGGAACCAAGCAGGTGAGGAAGCACTGCACAGATATACAGCACAATTTGTCTGTGCACAACTTGGCTGCACCAGGTCAGTATGAAATCTCACTTGGATTTGTACCCTCTGACAGTACACTGTCCTGTCACATGGTATTACTCAGTGGTGTAGTTCTCCTCCCAGCTCACAGACCTCAGCACTGCCTGCTGCTGTTTCATGGCAAAATCAGTGTGGTTCTTCTCAGAGCTTCAATATGATCAATCTTGGCTTCTCTCCCTAAGAGCCCTCCTCTGCTGCCTGAGGCTTTTTGCTTTTAGCCACAGACTCCATCAGTAATTCCACAGGGAAAAGAAAAATACACCAACACACAGGTGTGAAAGCCCTAGGGAGTCCATGCTGAATAACCCCCACATGAATATCACCAGCTTACCCACACCTTTTTCTCAGCTTCACTTTGTGAATTCCACAGATCGACTCTTCGAGGACATGCAACACAACAGAAGAGACAGGACTTCTGAAGTATTTCTAAATTCATCATGCATTAAGTGTTATTTCAAAGTAATCCATGCATCTAGACAATTTAAGTGTATCCGTTCAGCTGTTTGGTGCATCTGAAGAGTTCTGAGGGTGTAGAAGATAACCCTGAGGGGTCTGCAATTCCCTGGTCCAGGGCATGGCTCTACACCTTGACCTACCCACACTCCAGTTTCCTTGGAAATTGGATGCCTGCTTGAGGCTCTGGTCTCCCTGTCTAGTTACTCCTTGATCAAAGGTGACCAAACTTTAGACAGCACCTCTTGGAGATTAAATATGAACTGATGGAGAGCATTGAACTCTATACTCAACTGCAACTGCTGGCATCCTAAGTTTAATAATCTCCTACACTTAGTGCCACAACAGCACTTCTTGAAACTTTACTCGAAAATGAAGAGGAGAGTAAGCAATGCTTTAGAATTTGCTGTCTTGGGTACACATTCCTCATAAGCTCAATTAATTCATGAGACATAAATTTTTTATGATACCTTACTACAGCTTTAGACAAGCAAATAGACCAAAAATTCTACTGTTAACAAAAAAATCAAGAGTGACAGAAGCTTTCTTTTTTCACATTCCACTCTTGGGAAAACAGGAGTATCTATGCCCACTCAGAGTTTGGACACTGTTCCAAAGGGAACAGGACAAGGAACTGGGCTTTATCAAATCCACTCTGACTAGATCTTCTACACGGGGAAAAAGGATCAAGAGCATTGAGGTCTGACATCTTTACATACCCATTGTCGTTCATTTTTCTTCTGCCAACTAACTAGATTTAATCCTGATTACAGGTAATGAAACAACAGCTAATGCAACATCAAAGACTGTTCTCAGCTTTGAAGCCTTGATTCTCATTCTTGTAGCTGTGACAATCCAGGACTGGAAATTTACTCCACACACCGTGCTTTCCCAAGAGAAGAAACAGCAACCTTAGAGAACTTTTTACCCAAGGGAGAGGGAAAAGAGGACCAACATGACTGAAGGTTATTTTTAAATGGCCTCTTTTAATACAGTTTATGAATGTATTTGGTTTATGGGGGCAGGTTTTGGTAGTGGGTGGGGGGCTGGGGTACAGAAGTAGCCGCTGAGAGAAGCTGCCAGAGGTTTCCCCCATGTCCAGCAGAGCCAATTCCAGTGGCTCCAGGACAGAGCAGCCAAGGCTCAGCTCACAGGAGCAGTGGTAATATCTCTGGGACAATATATTTAAGAAGGAAAAAGATTATTGCTCGTAGGTAACTACAGCCAGAGAGGAGTGAGAATATGGGAGAGGAACAGCTCTGCAGACACCCATGGCAGTGCAGAGCACCCTGTGCCTGAAGGACTGACCCTGTGGAAAAGTGACCTATTTTGCAGCAGTTCACGGGGAACTGTTGTCCATGGGATGGACTCACATTGGAGAAGTGCATGGAGAACTGTCTCCTGTGGGAGAGAGCCCACTCTGGAACAGAGGAAGGACTTTTCTCCTTAAGGAGTGTCAGGAACAATGTGTGATGAACAGACTGTAAGAGCTCAGGAAGGATGGAAGGTGTTTTTAGTATTTTTTTCCTCTTCTCATTATCCTGCTCTGATTTTGTTAATAAATTCAATTAATATCCCCAACTCGAGGCTACTTTGCCCATGACTATATTTAGTAAGGGATCTCCTCCTGTCCTTACCTAACCCATGAATCCCTTTGTTTAATTTTCTCTCCCCTGGGCAGTTGTGGAGGGGAGTGACAGAGTGGCTTTGGTGGGTGCCTGGTGTCCAGCCAGGGTCAACCCACCACAGATGGTTATTCACTAGCCAAGCTTAAGTGGTCAGGGAAACACGTTTCATTAGTATTTTCTTAATAGTGATAAACTCTCAGACCAGTTGCAACTTGATTACCTGAGCAGGTCATTCTAGCAGCTAATACATGTGGGATGTTATTTGCTATTTTTGTAATTCTTTTAACAAAGACAGTACCTCACTGATGCTCCAGAGGTAGCACTGAAGCTTCAGCATCCCCAAAATTAGATTATAGTCAAGCTTGTTTTGGTAAAAGGAACACTGCTTCATACTCAAGTAAAACACTGTGTGGGTGGAGTATAGTGAAATCCTGTATTTCACAATATTTTAACTCAAAACCCAGCTGCAGTAAAATTTCAGTTTGCAACGCTAAAAAAAGCTGCAACCACAATGAAATGCGACAAGTTTGAAGGCTAAAACAAAATTCAGTTCACTGTGCCAACAATTCAGAGCAGCAGATGATTATCAACTCCCCAAACTTCACACCCTCCCACTTCAACATGAGAAGTTGGACACATGAAAATAAAAAGCTTAGTGAAGTATAGTAGTTGTGAGTTCTAGCTTTAAGTGTGTTAATTACTTCAAAGCTATTATTCCTAAACTTCTTAGCCAACTACTTTAGTAGCACCCAAGAACCTTTTAAGGCAGATATTCATACTTAATGCATTTAAAACAGGTCCCTCAGCCAACAGCCTAGGGTCTCTAACAGAGAACAATTCAGAGCCCTAAATTCAGAATTTATCTCTCCCTGCTGACTTTACAGGGAGTTTGAAGTTAAATTATTTATGTTGCTTGCCTGCAACTGGTCTCAAGAAGGTTGAGTTCTGACTAAGAACAAGAAAACACCAAAGCCCTTCACTGTGGTCCAGATTTGTGTGGCACCTCCTGGAAGTCAAAAGGACTCCATGCAAAATGCTAAAGTAACTCCAAAACTCTCCTGTTGCAGTGTGCTCAGCACCTAGATAGGAAACATGCACAAAAAAGAAAGGGCAAGCATAGAGAAATTATGCCACACTATTCTCAATAATCACAGTCTAAAGGTGCAAGAGCCAGAGCATTTGACGTCGTTCTTAAAGCTTCAACCCTGGAAGAACTTCTAAATGAAACCAGGTTTTTCTTTGGAGGAGTAGGAGGGGTTTTGGTAAGTCAGCTCTGTGCCTCCAAACTACCAAAAGGCAATTCAAAAGTCATTTTTAGGCTTAGATGTTTACATGAACTATCTGTTAATTACTTGGTTTTATTAATACTCTGAAAATGAAGGTCAGACAAGGCTAGTGTCAAGAGAGAGATCTGAACTCAGGCTCATGGAATCCCAGTCTAAACTTAAGGTAACAGTTACACAGAGTTTTTCCAGCTCCATGCCACAAATAAGCAGCTGACTACCCATACTTTACTGAAAGCGCCTCTATTTGAGTATTTGCCGCTTGCGACATATTTTGCAAAACAGGCTCATTAAAAAAATGTAACTTTTTATTTGTATCTTGGACCTGAGTACTTTGACTGGCAGAAGAGGAGAGAGATGAAGTCACATTCCTTATGTGCCACAGGCATTCTGCATTAAGACGCTTGAGTGGGCACTGGTCAGATTTTGAAAAAGAGCAGAACAGCAGTGGGATAAGTCAGAAAGGCAGTTGATTAAAAAAAAGGAGTAGGTTGAAGTTACTCAAGAACCATCACAGGCATTTAAATAAAAACATTTGCTTGCCTGTATTTCAAATGCAGATAAGTTCTCGTGTGCCACTGAGCTGTGGCTGAAACAGCAATGGGAGAAGAGAATGTTTTGGTAGTGCAGACAAGTGAAAACCAGTGATTTCTACACAGACTGAGAGTCTTGCACACAGGCACCACCACAGGTACTGCCTGAGGGTCACTGAACACCGCTTGGAAGTGCACAGGAAGACAAAGGGTACAGTCAAGGTTACTACAATGTTCATGGCAAAGCAAGTGACACCACCACAACAGAAAGAGCACAGTCAGAAATCCACAGAAAGGAGACCACAGCGTTAGGTCACCCAATTGATTCAAGTTGCAGCCTGCTCACAAAGTGAGCCTGACCCAGACAAGTCCCTCTTATCTGTTTCACGGGTGGAAGTAAACATCTGAGCTAGAAGGATCCAATTTGACTGTGGTAGGAAAAAGCAAGTCCTTTAATATAAACAGGAGTAGAAGTCTGAACCAGTAACCACACACAGATCCAGAACCTCCACAACACCTGTAGGAAAAGTGGTATTAACATCTAAACTCTAACCATTCCAGCCACAACATGCAGGATACCTTTACCAATTACTTGGGTAGGTTAGGACGATTCCTAGCATTTAATAAAAAATATAGACAGCAATTAATAAAAAAATCCCGCAGCCATCATGAGAATTAAAACTTTTATTAGTGTATTCACATATTAGGCAAATGCAACACGCATGAAGCTTATTTCTTAGGTTCACAAGTTCTACCAATACATTAGTCTACTGGTAAAACTAGCACAAACTGGTAACTGCTTTGCCAATTTTTGAAAGGTGTCTGGCCCACTTTTTCAAGGCTTGATTTTTGGTATTGCTTCTATGTCATTATGGCATAAAAATATCCATCACTATCATCAATTCAGTCAAGTGATTAAAAGCTGTAACACTGGCCACATTTTTGTTCTCAAAGCTAAGTTATCACTAGCTGCACTTACAAAGTACAGTACTAGTGTAATGGATGAGACAATGGGAAAACAGACAAAGGCAATCCTGCTACTGCCACAATAACAAAAGAATGACAGACAGCTAGATCACAAGATTGTTAGTAAGATGTGTATTTTTCAAGTTCAGAATAACCCTTCTATACAGTTTCCCAACCCATCCCCAACCCAGACTTATTTGTAGAATATATTTCAGAATATTTTTTAATATGGTGCTGCTGTAGTGTCCAAAGGTTCACAATAACATGCACTGTCATGAAGAACCTAGAAAGTCCTCCTTTGCTGGTCATACCTCAGCAACCACTATCCTAGAAGTTTTGCAGAAGCAACTACTTTTAATAACAAGGCCCATTATGACATAATGAATGCGTGTGATCTGGTGTGTAAGTAAGCTACACAAAGCCACTCAGGTCAGAAATTTAAATTCTGTTACTGAAATATGTTAAGAAGCTGCATCTATTTAAAACTTAAAACAACGAGAGTCTAGTTTACCCTGGATTACCCTGGAAAAGGATTTTACAAGGTATTTGGCTCCACAAACTAAACCCCATTATTTTTGGCGACATCTGTTCAATGAAGAAACACAGATATAAGAGGTAAGCCAATAGCCTTGTGTACTTAATCCAGTATTAAATGCTGCAGTAAATTCTCACTCCATGAGAAAAAAATCCCCAATGATTTCAATGATTCAAGGTACAAAGAGTCCCAAATTACAACATTGCCAGCAACTCTACTGGGACCAAATGCATCAGCTAAGATGAGTATCAGGAATAGTGTGGTCAGCAGGACCAAGGAAGTGATTCTTCCCCTGTACTCAGCACTGGTGAGGCCACACCTCGAGTGCTGGTCCCAGATCTCAGCCCCTCAATTTAGGAAGGATGTTGAGATGCTCAACAGGAGGTTGTAGCCTGGTGGGGGTCGGTCTCTTCTCTCAGGCAACCAGTGACAGAACAAGAGGACACAGTCTCAAGCTGTGCCAGGGGAAGCTTAGACTGGATGTTAGGAAAAAAAATCTTCACAGAAAGAGTGATTGGCCATTGGACTGGGCTGCCCAGGGAGGTGGTGGAGTCACCGTCCCTGGAAGTGTTTAAAAAAAGACTGGATGTGGCACTTGGTGCCACAGTTTAGTGGACGTAATGTCAGGTAATAGGTTGGACTTGACGACCTCAAAGGTCTTTTCCTACCTAGTTAATTCTGTGTGAATCTGTTGGTAGGGAAAAGTAGACTCCTAGTGTGATGGATACTCGGAATTTGTCATATGAATTCATTTTAGGCCCCATTAAGTACATAAAGTGTCTTTAAGATTTCACAGATGAATCTCAAGACATTTCTTTCCCTTCCAATGGAGGGATTTTCTTTAAGAAGGCAGCAAAAAGTTAAGCTTTTCTACAAGGAAAGTCTGCTTTTTATGTTTAGGACTACTCAAAAACGTGCTTATATAAAAAAATATAAAAGAATAAGGGAGTTGAGTCTTGGAATCTTATGAGATATTTGCCCCAATCAAAAAACCAAACGACTATTTATGGGAATAAAATGTAGTACAGCACAATACTGTAATATTTGAGATCATGATACATTATCTGTATGTATACTTGGCTATTCATGTTATTGATAAACCATTAGGACACTCAATTATATACCCAATAAAAACACCATTAAAGAATCTTTAAAACTGTTCCTTCTTTCTGAAGAAGGCTTTTCTATACACTAAATTTTCATCTAGTATCAGAGTATAGGAAACAGAATTCACAAGGTGCTTTAACTGATGAGACCTCAAGTGCTGTTTTTTTTTTTTCCTTTCCTTTTTTTTCTTTTTTTCTATCTTTTTTTTTTTTTTTTGTGTTTGTTTTCTTTTTTAAAAACCTTCTTGGATAGTAAACAGTTCATGGGGACCACACACAAATACTACGACAGAGGAGCTGTTATATTAAGTCTGTTGGTTGGACTCCACATTTAGCCCACTGGTAAAGGAGGAGGGAGTTTTTAGGACATGCTGGAGCAGCGTACTGAAGGGGAGCCCATCTGAGTCAGTACTTTGTCCAGCCACTGTAGAGGTCCGTTCAGATGAAGTTCAATCCAGCAAGGAGTGCTTGTTACTGTTTGCCGCCTAGAAAACAAAGAAATAGGGAAGTGGGAAGTCAGAAAGCAGCTCTGGCTGCCACAAAATCTCCATGGCATGATCAAATTTGCTTCCACTCATATCTAGTACACAGAAAGATAAAAATCTGCAACTATTACTGTAGGTAAACTTTTTTTTTTAATCTTTGAAGGAAAAAACCCTCCCAAAACACTTCACATCGTTAACAAACATCAATAATTACATGTAATACATCAAGAATATTCCATTCTGAATAACAGTATTTGCTTCAACCAACAGCCTCACTTAAAAGAAAAAAACAGGGTTGAAGGTTGTCCAAGCAATGGAGTGTTCACACCACAGATACCTGTAGGCAACCTTCAGAGAGTCTGCATGCATAAAGAGGTTTGATTTCTGTAGAGAACAACTGAGAAATATGGAATAGAAACTCTCAGCTCTGCACTGTCAGCGTGGCCAAAGAGCACAATGCTACAGTGGTCATAAGGCCTGACTTTCTGGAGCAAATAACATGATAAAAGTATAAGGAAACTGGCAGATGTTGTTAGAAACACTACATCAAAATACAGTGTGTGGTTATACTGTGCTAAGTGATGCTATCTCAAGGGAACACCAAACTTTACCTCTGATTTCCTGCAATCTTACACTTCTACATGGGTTTTCTACTGTAACGTCCTCACACAATTTAAGTAAAAATTGTATTTCCCTGGTCTTCTCTACTAACTTGCCTACAATTTTCCACAATAGAAGCCCTTCATTGAACATATAAGCAGGCCTCTGTAAAGCTGAAGGACTGACAGCCATAAAAGTTTCATTTACTCTTCCACATTTCCCTGTTTCAGAGACCAGATGTTCAAAAATCTTCCTTCTCCTCTCCAAAGAAATCAGTATCGAACATACTCTGCCTGAGAAATCCTGTTATTTCACTGTACCTACTCCAGGCATGGGAGTTTTCCCTAACTAGACTGGCAAGACTACTGTTGCTAAGCCAGTTTTTCCTAGTAATTCCAGCTATCCCAAGATTCAAAGGCAGCAGATTAGTCAGACACAAACCCAGCCCCTTCATTTTTCACTCTCAGTGCTGCAGCCCTTCACTTTAAGAAAATATTTTTATATAAACAGAGGAGCTGAAGAGGCAGAAAGATGAAACCAGTAAGCAGATTGATTTCAAAAGTTTCACCTTTTCTTGGAGAAGACAGAAGCTGAGGTCTGTGCTCTCCCAGCACCCTACAAAACAGTTATCTCAGCCTCAAATGCCTATGCCGGAATAAAGTATAATACAACCGAAAAGCAACCACAGGAAACATAATTCCATCTAGTCTTGAACCCTCTCCCAAAGAAGGAAGTTCATTATTCCACCGCTGTCAACTCCCCTACAACGTGTTTCACAACACACTTCCTCAAAATTTTATAACTGGTTCTGTTCAATAGCCCTGGCTTTGCACTACACTGACAAAAATCAGTATGAACAACTGTCTCAAAGCTAAAAACTCAGTCTTTCCTAATCAGGGATTTCCAGTTCATGGATCACCAGTTAACTCTACTGAACTTTCTTCAGAAGACGATGCTAGATCTGGATAGTTCCTGTGCTAAGGTGAACTGATCTGAACTCCTGCCATCCTCAATTCAAGCCAACATCTAACAAGCAAGAAGCTGAAAGCTGTTTTGCCTACCAAGCTTATAAAACCTATCACCTTGCCATACCTGCACGTTTATGCACAGATGCCTGAAGTGCAAGTAGTGCCCTGGCCTTGCCCAAGCCTGTTCTATGAGAAATGTTTTTTCACACAATAATGAAGCATGGAAGTTTTAACAAGAATGATGGGTTTTACAGTGCTTCCTGGTCCATTTTGACAAGTCAGCCTACATTCATTTAAATTTAAGGCTGTGTTTGCTGGAACCACCTCTTCTTGCTTTAATCCCAACTGCAGCATAATTTACGAGTGCATCAATAATTTATTAGCATCATCTTAGACAGAGATGCAAAGAAACTAGTTCAGCATTATGTCAGTAATCAGTTCCTGTGCTATTTTGGCAGTGTTTCCACTGCAGCTTTTTCAATCCTATAATCTACAAACAGTTTATAGGCTGAACTCCAGCATTCTCCCCCCTTAGAAATAACTTTTGTTAAAAGTTTTAACCCAGCACTTACACTCCATTCACTCCAAGCTGCCTCTATAAAATCTGACAGATTAAGCCTTCCTTCTGTTCAGATTTGAATGTTGTATTTAATTATGCCTACGTGTATACATACTCCTTTCAGAGCCAAATCCAATAGCTCTTTAAACCTGAGCCAGATTTTTTCTTGTGTGCCTCTTCCTAACACAGAGGTACCAACTTATTCCACTACTCAAATTTCTCATTTTATTTAATTAGACTGTTACAAAATTGGCTTCATTTGGCTGAGAAACCTCCCCCACATACAGACACTGCTATTTACATTATGTGTTTCAAGAGCAGATAAAGGAATCAAAGCCCCCAGATCACGGTGGAACCTCCGTGCCATTGTTCAACTTCAGAAATTATATGGATTTTAAAAAGAAAATAATTATGTATTGTATGAAGGTATTGATATGTCGTTCCATTCTTTCAGTGGACAATTTCTAGAGAGGTTTCAGGAAACTGCTTAAAACCATGTCTCTAGCTCTTCAAAATAATGGATTCTTTTAAACTGCTCAGTTAGAAGTCAATTCCTATTCTTCCCAAATTCCTGTACTACATTAAAAACAGGCCCTCTCCTCAGCTACAGGTCTTATTTGTGCTAACAGAGAATGCAATTGGAATCTTCTCAAAAGCAGATAAAAAGCTGTTTTTCCCACTCAGAGAACTGTTTTTAGAAGTTTTACTACACAAACACAGTTCCTTTACTCCTGCAAAGTTTTTTCCACTACAAGTTCCAAAATATTTGCCACCCCTTGAATGCATGTTCTCCAGCTACTTCATTCTGCAACAGGCACCCCCAAGTGGCCCCAAGTCTTTCTTTTGGGTACCATCAAACCCCATCCCCACACCACAACCTGAGGAGCTCGTACTACCCTCGGAACAGGAGACCAAAAATCAACTGTATGTCTAACAAACAGCAAGAAATCTCACAGCACAAACTGTGGAACTTCTAGATGTTGTCAGGGATTTCACCACAATGTGCAAGCCAGCAGGACTGAGCAAGGGAACAGAACCTTGACGACGACATTCCTTGCCCAACAGTTGGCTTCAATGAAGCACTAAAATCAGTTTATGGACTTTGCAACTTAGCAGTTCCATGGCTGAGGGGGATAAAAGGGAAAATATGGGTTCAATTTGCTGGCACCATACCCACAAGAACAGGAAGAAGTCTCTACATACAGCTTTCAAGCCAGACAGAAATAGCAAGTTAGTGAAAGAACAAAAATGATTAAAAGTAAAGGGTTCTTTTTTTCCTTACCTGTATTCAGCCCCCCATCCTTTAACAAAGCTCATTCTTATGGTACACATTCTAGTAAGCTGATAAACGGCTTCAAAGCCCTGATTCACTGATTGAGCCAGAAGAGCAGCAAATTCTTGGTTATTGAAGATTTTTAGATTGCATCCTATGAAGAAAGCCAAAAAAGGTACAGTGAGTGAACACTTGTGTTTGCTACACAGAAGCCCGAAACTATGCAGAAATTAAGAAAAAGAAAGCAAATGTCATCCAGTGAATGCCTTCACTGGGTATTTTCCCACGAGACCTTTGGTAGGCTACTAACCTGGTGGAATTTTGCACACAGTTGCAGGATGCCAGCCATATCTTTGATTACAGTTGGGGCTCTGAACAAAAATCGCACTATCACTTAGGCACTCAGCAAAAACTTCTCCACCAATGTAATAGAGACGCACTCCCCTCCCTGTAGCAAAATTCACAGGAACTCTAGTTATGATATGACCCAAAGCAGATTAGGAAACAAGGGAGTTTGGTTTTTTTTTTCAGAGAAGGCCAAGTTTTTTCCCTTACAACAGAAACAGAAATCAATTATCCACAGGACCTCACTGCTGCGCTGACAGCTGTAGCAGGAGCAAACACAATTAACTTGTATTTTTCTCCCACGAATGCACAGTATTTGGAGGAGAATAATACTATTTGGTCAAAAATAATTTTTGGTCAAAAGCAAGACAGAATTTTCTAGCCATATGATAGCTTGTAACCAACTCCAAGCTCGGAAGCAGTGCTCATTTAAACAGAATTAAAACTTGTGCTAATACTAAAGCCCCGTATATGAAGCAGCACAGGCCACCATAGCAAAAGAGGAAAACAAGTGTAACGCTTCAACCCTCTCTGCTTACACATACCCACACTACTTCACAACCCATTGCATAACCCTGTGCTGCTTTATCAAAAACAATAGGACTTCATTTGGCCCTATTACAAAAAAACACCCACAAGAAATACTTCTAAATTGTTATGCTGTTCTCTCTCTGCAACTGGAAAATAGATCTGTATGGGTTATTTCTAGCAGAAGGTAAATGATGTACAACTGATCTCCTAAAGAAAACTGAAATCAACAGATCCTTTTAAAGGCCAGAGTGTCCATTCCTCCTTTTCTTTAAAACAATTTCTCAACAAAACATGAGCTGCTCTATTAAAGAGTAAGAGCTCATTACATTTTTGCTTTTCCTCATCATTGATCATTTTTACCAGTCAGCACAGGCACAGCCTAGGTTTCCGCACATCTAAAATTTTATTAGATAAGCATTTGGATTTGGCATTTGGACTTGGCACAGAGGGAGTTGGAAGGCTCTACTAAAGAAGTTGAAATTTTACTGGCAGTAAAAGCAAGCAAACAAAAAAATCTCATGAATGTTGATAATAAAAGAATCCAGAAAAACAAAAATAAAGGTAGTTTACTGCAGAACCTAAAACCAAAACTGCATTGTGGAAAACAACATTCTTTGACTAACCACTACAAAGATTATCTTAATCATGTCAGAACAGTGTGTTATCTCAGTGGCAGATTTTCCCATTCCAGGAAAGGATTCAAGAAGTACTACCAATGTCCCTTCTGCATTTCATAAACCAGAACAACATGTTTATATTTTGTAACTAAAGCTTAAATTTCATTTTTAATCAGCTCTCAATATAAATGCTGCCCAGGGCAGAATGGTCCAACAAGGAGCCTGGAAGCCAAAACCCTCTCCCTGGGGATGCACCATCCTTTTCCAGAAGACAGGAAGAGCAATGTGAGGAACAGGAATCCCACGCAGCCGAGTGGATTCCTCCTGTGCTGCTCATAGTCTTGAGAGCTTTGTGACTGCTGCTGCCACCAGCTTAGGGGCTACTGACTGAGGAAAGGCAGCTCCTTCCAGCTCCAGCCATCACTGGTTTCTGCAGCAAAAGATGCTACAATTCTCTCTGTTTGCAGGTGCTGTGGCCCATTTCTTTCCACCTCTGTCCTTAGCCAGAGAGATCAAACTCTCAGCCCTGAGAGATTAGGTTGATGTCTGGCAGCACAGGGGCGTAAGGAACCCAACGCACATCTCTACCAGGATTATTCCAGATAATTTACCCAACAAAATGAGATTAAATAGTTAAAAGATCGAAGATCTTCACCTATGTGCCGTCTTGTCATTTCCACCGTGGCATTTCTGTTTACATTGGAAAGCAGACCTAGACAGAATCGCTCTGAGTTTGATGGATCTGTAAAGCCATCTACAGTCAGGGAGGGCTGGGATGCATGGAAGGTTTCTCCCACTCTTTGATTCAATTCATAATATGCTATTGAACACCAAAATGCAGGCTCCGAGTAAGTAACTGGTTGCAAGTCTAAAACAAATAAAAATAAAAACCAAGCTTAACACAGAATTTGAGGCTGAAAGTAGATCGATCTACCCTGCTATTTGTCTCTCCCAGAAATGACAGTGGTAGTCTCCTCAAACTACTCAAATTGTATTTTGCTTGCTGTCCTTTTTACCTACCCCAGTAAACAGAATGGAATTCAATCTTCCACACAAGGGAAGGATGAGGGGGAGAAGGAGTGATCTAATCTGACCACAGCTCATTTAATTCAGCACTTGCATTTTGCTCGGCAAAATGATTAAGCTAATGGTGCTCTGAGTGCCAGACGTTGAGACATTCCTGTTGCCTTTCTGTAACTTGCAAACGTTTTGGCAGCATAAAAGAAAATATTAAACTATCAAACACTGAACAATGCAGAGGAAAAAACAATATGAAAATTCTCTTCGCTTGTGTTAGATTAAATCTCATACTGTTTCTTTAGATAAAGGTACTTCTAAGCTCCTTCTGCTCTCTCCTACTAGAGCCAGTATCTTCCCTGTGCATCTTCAGCTTTTCCTGCACTGCTTCTCCTTTTTACCTACCCTAATTACATACTCAGTGCTCTGAACAGCATTTCCCTGTCACATCCTTGTCACCATACCTTATACAAACCCAGGGCAATCTGATCTTCTTGAGGCATTTATACAGACACACACCAGTGGCACCTGATCAAAGCAGGTGGGACACTAATATGGAAGCAACAACTGTGTTGAGGTTACAGGTGAAACAGTACATGAGAAGAGCAGCACAGCACCCACACATGGGAGAGAGCAAGTCTGCACAGCTTTATGGACAGGCAAACATCCTTTTAATTATTTCTTTTTTAAAATGCTATTCCTGCACACACAAACATATCACTCGCTTTGCTAGGAGCTCAACAGTTAAAGAAATAGAGTAGTTGTTAACAAGTTACTAACCCAGCCCTATTATATTTGACATACAGGAAGCCGACCCAACAGTCACCTCCTAACACAGCTCTTAATTTCTTAAAGTACATTTCCACTTTTAATGTAGTTATATATATAATGAAGGGTTATCACACACAGAGAAATAATTGTAAGTATTTCCATCTTACCCAGACTATGATTAACTGGAGAAAGAGTACTAGGAGACAGCTCTGCTGGAGATCCTGTTGAAGCAATACAGACAGTTCCAGAACAAATGATTTTTGTTATTTCAGATGGGTAGGCACAACCATTACCTAGGTCAGTTCTACATTGGAATTTTTTGGAATAAGAAACCTTAGAAATCCTACAACCAGCTTTCTGGAGTATCAAACACTGACTCTTGAATTAAGACTTCACTCAATTTTCCAGACTTCTGGGAACCTACCCCTCCTTGTAAAGACTCAATTAACTTAGTGTTGCATTTGGCAGAGCTCTCACTTCATGCACTCTCTGTGAACATTGCTTATGCACCTCTCCAGTGAGAAGGCAGTGACTTCCCAAATTCTCTGAAAAGAAAAATCTACTGAAGAGTGGATGAGACAAGCAAGGTATTGCCTCTCTGTTTCCAAAGGAGAAGGTTTACCTTGGAAAAGAGAAGGCTTAGAGATGACCTAATTGCGGCCTTCTTGTAGCTGAAGGAAGACTAAAAAAAAGATGGGGAGGGACTGTCTATAAGAGCAGGTAGTGACAGGACAAGGGGGAATGGCTTCAAAATGAAAGAGGATAGATTCTGATGAGGTATTAGAAAAAAATTCTTTACTGTGAGAGTGGTGAGGCCCTGGCACAGGCTGCCCAGAGAAGCTGTGGCTGCCCCATCCCTGGAAGTGTCCAAGGCCAGGTTGGATGGGCCTTAAAACAACCCGTGATATTTGGAGGTGTCCCTGCTCACGGCAGGGGGTTGGAACAAGATGGTCTTTAAAGTCTCTTCCAACCCAAACCCTTCCATGATTTTATGATTCTATGATCTCCAGAAAAGAACAGCTAGATTTCCTCACTTGAGGAAATTATTCTTTCCCAGAAGGAGGAAGTTAAAAACTCAGAAAAACATGAGCCCTCCAACACAATTTGCACACTAGAAGGCAAAATACAGAGACTCTTTCACAGAAATATTCCTACAATGACTGCTGATGTCAGGCTGTTTTAATTAAGGTATCTGTTGTCAGAGTGGGAAAATATTGCAGTTCTTACAGAAACTTATGCAGTTGATTCCAGCTTGCTAAGAATGGTTGCTAACATTAGCTAACCAAGCACACTCGAGTCTGCCAGCTCACAGCAGGAGGTTCTTATCCAGCACATTAACTGTGCTGTGTCCAAGTCTAAGGTCAACCATATTCTCTAGAAACCCACTCATGCAAAAGCACAAATGCTTAATGTTTCTACTGCTTTTTCCAGAGCCCTCCATGCAAAAATTTGAAACATGGCAAAAGAGATAAGGTTGTGAAGAGTTAGAGACAGGTTCCATGAACACAGACTGTAACTTTTCTGTTGGCCGAAACAAGTTACAGACATTTTGCTTCAATGAGCCTGTTTACCAGTGGATGGTTGAAACAAATTAACAATTAAAATCTATTTTTTTCAGGCTTTCTGGTGAAGACTTAATTACACTTGTATACTCTGTTACTAAACAAACGTAATGTTTCTAATATGGCACAGAATGTTTTTAAAGCAATCCCACAGGAAAAAAAAAATATTTTGTTCATGAAAGACTGAAAGTGGCATTTTAAAAAGAATTCACCAGAGCAAAACTGCCCCCATCTTTGGGCTGAATTAGTGCTCCTATGAAGAGGGATCACAGCTAGTAAAGCAAAACCTTGAAAGTAGTAAAAAACAAATGTTACCTGTATCCATGCTTTGGTTCAACTGCTGGTCACTTGTTTCTCCATCTTCACTGATATATCCTGGAGGAGGTGTTTCTGTAAAAAGAAGAAAAATCCACTGACTGGTTGGATGGGCTAGGGAAAATTTCCTAAGACTAAACACTTTGTGTTTCTGTCATCACATCTTTATGAGCTCTGTGGTACCTGAACACTGGATCAGAATGTTATTTTGCTGCCCCTTTTTCCTTCCAGTAGGACTTCAAACACATTACCTGCCTTATTGTTATGTAAAATGTGTCTTCTCTTGTATGCCAGTCAATTGCTCCAATATGTTATATAATTAACAGATAATCCTTGTTTGTTCCATTTTGAGACAAGATACAGACACTACAATGAGTAACACTTTTGCAATTGTGATCAACAGCTTTCCTATTTAGTAGAATTAAAAATGAAAAAAGCCATCTGGTAACTTCCACAAAAAAAATGTGAGCTGTCTTTATGGAGTATAACTATCAGATCAGATACCCTCCCACACCTTAATGAAGTTATTAGATTTAAAGGTTATTTCTCAGTTGAGTCCCCAAATCCATCTTTCTTCAACACCCAACAGCTGACTTCACTCATTTATAATAACTGTATTAACTAGTTACACTGCATAAGTTCTATTATTATTATTACTACTACTTCTAAACTGTATCAAAACCATAATCTATTCTTTAAACTGTCCTTTTTTGAAGAAAGAGTTGCACCGACTAAAGTAAACTCAGTAGCAACTTTGAAGCATTCTGATACTAGAAACAGTGTCTATTTCCACAGAAATATCTTCAAAACCCAGGAGAACAGGCATTTTCCTCTTCCCCGTTCAAAATATTCTTTGTAATCCAGGTAACGAGTTAACCAACTGCCTTTCAGGAAATAATTTTCTTTGAACTGGGCATATGTCTTTTCCCACATATTATAAGCAAAACCTGGATTTCTTTAGTGAAAGTGATGGTAACTATCTCTACAATCGCCTTATAATTGTCTCTGAAACTTCCATGGATTAAACACTTTTAATTACATTATTACCAAACAGCAGAAATTTAAAGATAAAGACTTTTTGCTTAAGAAGTAAAATAATATCAAATATCATGCCTGAGATGTACAGCAATACAGTAAGATGAGAAGGAAGTCAGCGAGAGGAAACTAGATTAAGTCAGTTGATTAAATTAAAATGAACTGAGAGAATTTAATCTTGGATTCATTCTGTAAAACCAGTGTGCTAAATATAGAAGTGACAAAATTCGAGTGAGAAATTAAACAGACAATTGAGGGAAAACTTCACTAGTAAGAAGAGATACAATAAAAATCACACCTGTATTGAACATTTTTACAGAATTCATTGTGATAAAGTGGACTCCACCCATCTCTAAATCTTTTGCTATAGTTAAACCCACAGCCATGGTAAAAGGTCAATACCCATTCCCAGTCCAACCCACGCCTCCTGCTTCTAGTTGCTAATCTAGGCTCTTTGGCACAGATAATTTTCCATGTCCACCTACTGCTGTGAATAGTTCAGGGTCAGAGGTTGATCATCACCACAGCTGGAAACAAACTCTCAGGTGCAGTATGAAAAAAAATTTTGTAGCAGAGCTCGAGTGCTGCTGGCAGTGTGGACAATGCAGCTCAAAACACCCACAACCTGGAAGGGAATATATAGCTCCCAGACCTGCACCTTCATCATCTCCATCTCCCCAGCTGCAAGTGAAACTGCAGGCAACTGAGACAACCTGGGGGTGCAAAGCTACCGTGGTTAGTCTGACCTGCTGCTAAAGAAAACGGTTCTCTGAAGAAGGCTAAGGCACACAAGGCTTATCAGTAGCTAGTTAAGTGTTCAAGATTAAGCCAGCAAGGTCAAATAAAGCAAGATGCCATGATATGAACACAAGAGGAGGGTGTCAGTGACAAAGAGAAGGAGCCAGGGTGTGGCTAGCTGCATAAACATTTGAAGATCATGTGAATACCTGCAATCACCTTGAACAAACTTCCTGCAAATAACTGCTGTAGCTCATTTCCACAGCATTGGATTTGCAAAAGGTGGCCCAGTAAGCAAATGCAAATGCTATCAAAAGCCCCAGACTGAGTCAAAAACCTATACCTAACATCAACTTCTAGTACCTTTAATTGCTGTTCAAAGGTGGCAACTGATATAGGCCAAATTAAACAGAAGAGATCAAATTAGTTGATTTTTAAATGAAATTTCAAGTCTTGGACATACTTAAGAGAAAACAGAAGCAACATCCTGTGTAATATATAGAGATACAATTTGTACGTCGCACAAATCTGAGTTTCAAGGCAGTCACCTCATTCTTTCAGGGACTCCAGATGTGAATCTGCAGCTTGTTCCTAACACAGATGCAGTAAACATTTATGAGCAAACTTTAGCTTTATTTGGTTTTACACTCCAGGCAACTTCCTGAAGAGACAGGAAACAGGAAGCTGGGGCAGGAAACAAAGGTCACTGA
Source organism: Serilophus lunatus (assembly GCA_013399895.1). Lineage (NCBI taxonomy): Eukaryota > Metazoa > Chordata > Aves > Passeriformes > Eurylaimidae > Serilophus > Serilophus lunatus. The sequence goes on along the minus strand of VXBA01001792.1, from coordinate 709,139 downwards.
TTTCAAGTTTCAATAAGGGTAATGAGGTTTTGGGTGCACTGCAGCAGAGTAGCTTTGGTCTTTGTTTTGGGGTGAGGAAGGGGCAAATATTGTTAGGTTTTCAATAGTCAATACTGTTAGGCTTCTCTGTCACACTAAAAAGATAGAACTGTGTGCAGACAACAGTAACAAGAAGCCAAAGCAGACCTTGACTGATGGTGAACTACAGACCAAGACACTTTTTAAAGTCATTGCTTTGCAACTTAGAAGTTTCCTCCACATACTCCACATGGTGAGATTTGGCATCAGTTTATTACTCAACCACCAATGCACAGCATTTTGCAAACCCTCTATGTTTGTGAAACAGGCTTAAAGCATAAGATAGATGAAGGTCTATTCTGTACTCGTTAGCATTCTGAACCTTAAATAAGATACTGAAACCCAGCTGTTGTGAAACCACAGCAATACACTTTCACACAGGATAGCTCAGTTGGTTAGGGCATGGTATTAATAAAACCAAGGTTGTGGGTTTGACTCTTCCATGGGACTTGACAATCTTTGTGGGTCCTTCTCAACTCAGAACACTCTCGTGGTCATATTCTGCAAACACAAGTGCTCAGGTGCCTCCCAGTTCTAATGGATTGGTGTGTCGTTTCAATTAATTTGATTGGGAGGATGGAATGATTACTTTATTTGGGTGGCACAGTGCTAAACTTACTGCTCACAGCAGGAGTTAAGACAATACCTGGTATGTAATTGCTCTGTGGTTCAATTCCAGCTGGAAAGTTAGTGTTTTCAGGAATGGAATGGGTATAGTCATCGAGAGGCGGCAGCTCCGTGAGAATCTCAGTGTGCCGGGGCACCAGCACAGGAGGCAACACTGGGAAGGCAAAGTTCAAAACATTAGTGAGACCCTCAAAATACACAATACTGTGAGCCAACAGGGAAGAAAAAACATAGAACATCTGACAATTTCTTAAGGTGGTTTGGAATTTTGTGAATATCAGTACCGTTAGTACTACAGCTACACTGCTAGTTACTGGAAGAGGTAGGTTTGTGAGGTGCTTCAATTAAGACTGTTCCACATTAGTAAAGGTAAGTTATTTCGGTTCTCCTGTTCAGTCTGGATCACACTTAGCCAGCTGGAAACTGCTAGCAGGCCTGGAAGTGTTTATCAGGGATACTCAACAGCTGTATCTCTAGGAATTCTATACTTCTGGCAAGAGGGAGCATCACCTTTCCCCTACTCTTCCTTCCGAACATTACGCTGAACAAGCACACACACAAAGTCAGAAGCAGTCTTCCTACCTGGTGTCTCCACTCTCTGGTAGTGGTAAGGGTTTACACATACTTCATCCTTTTTAAGATTAAAAGCATATTCACAGTTTTCAATGGCTTTAAGTTCATGGTGGCTGTGAAGGTCTGGCCAGCGCCACAAGCGGCAGTAAATGACGTGTGGCAATCCTTTGCGGTGGGACACCTGCAGGCGGCCATCGAGGGACCTGCAGGGGAGAGAGGTGCAGAGGCATTTACAGGCTGTCTCTTAATCACTCAAGCAACAGAGCAGACACATGGGATGGCTGGTTTATCCTCAGAATTCAGCGCATTGACACCGCTAGTGACATTTATACTCTTGTTAACAGGCTTCAAATGCGATAAAAATCGTTGTATCAAGCAGTGTCTTAACTTATTTTTGAGATGCTCAAATTATTGCCAGTGAATTTAGAGTTCATTAAAAGCCACTTTATGTCTAACCAAGTATTTAGGATGATTGCCTCATATGCATTTTTTTTTTTTAAATGCAGAAGACAGTTGTTATAAAGTAAAACCACACACTTAATGGTCCCTTCCACTGCTAAATCTCAGGGCTTTGCTGTGGCATGGATGCTTTATGGCTTTAAGCACAAGAATTCCCACAGGACTACAAATAAGCCTATAAGCAGTCAGCTGCCCAAGTGATCCCCATGGCAGTATAACTGTAATGCAAAAAGCATGAATGCACATCTTGTAAAGGCTGTACATTTTATCTTCTTCACTTCATCTGCCTTGCTACCAGCTGAAAACGTTTTGCTAGTTTTAAGACAGGCTGCATATGCTTACACAAATGCAGATGTTTATGATTGTTATGGGATGGGAGACAAACCTCAATACACAAATCAAGTAATGTGACATGAAAAAATAAAGATCCTGTTTAGAATTTGCCCACCATTAACTACTGAAGAATTTACAAACAATTCTTTAGTCGCTGGTATCTGAGCCAATTAGCAAGATTTAACTCAAAGCTTGTGGCATACAAAGCAGTTAAAACACTTTGTAAGATTAAGTCTAAAGAATTAAGTTTCCCAATTTCATTTATATATATATATACACTAAATCACATTAAAGCTTGCATTTAACAAGTCTTCCCATTCTTTCAGTAGCACTGGCGTGAAAAAATATTGCAGAATCAGAGTTTCATTGGTCAAAACATCAGCTAAGAACACTACACTGGCAAGGAAATATCTTAAAATGCTGTATCATGAGAATGAGGAAGCATTTTAGTCTATTTTACTATTTTAGTCTATTTTATAACTAAAGCACCCCATTACAGACCCTCCAAAGCCAATCCCTCCCACAAGATTTTTAGGATGCGAGAGAGGGCAGAATATTCACCTGGTTTGTTCAGAGAAGCTGTAAAGGCCTGTTGTATCCCACTGATCTATCGTGTTTGGTGTACTCAGTCCCCAAATTTCAGAGCAAGTGCTGTGCATAAATTGAAAACAAAAACAAAAAATTGATATGAATATGGAACATGGTTATTCAAAACACCATGATGTCAAACATGGAAAAATGTACAGAGTAGTTCCTTTCACATAGAAGATAGAGCACTGTTAAGACTTGCATTTAAACTGACATCTCATGCTATATTTTCTATATGAAGGAGGCTGTCAAAATGGAACAAGTGACTCAAGGTAAATGATAAATGTTTTTTAAAAAGTGAACAAGTCCTCAGGTTTTAAGTAGCTGATACAGTTGTAATGTTCCTTAAAACAGGCAAAACTTCCTCAGCCTAGTTCTTGACAAAATTCTTTTTTAAAAGGTAGTTTCCAGATGAGTTTTTTTGGTTTTGTTTGCTTTTAGATATAAACTGCTCTCGGGCTTCAAAAAAAGGCCATGTGCATCTGAAACTGAACATCACAATCTAACCTTCAGGTACCACCACTCGAGCATTAGTCCCATTCTCCATGCACATACCAGTTTGCTGCTTTTCCCAAAACAGGAAAATTCAAACCCCGAAGAAAAACACATTATTGCAGATACTGTTTTTTGTACTGTCCTGGATCAAACAGCTAAATATCGTTCCCCACACTATACAAAACACAGATTGTTTAACATAGTTTTACAGTGTAGCATTTTAAGATACGTCTCTAGAATAACAAAACTTAAAAATTCAAGTTAAGCAGGAAGGGAAGGAGAGATAACTAATTCTTTACCAAACTGGTTCAAGGACAAGATCACAACAGCAAAGATACAGGAACCTTCAGTAACAGACACAAACTAAAAGCAGTGGCAGAAAACAGCACAGGACTGTAAACAAGACTTTCGGAAGCATAAATTAAGCTCTGTTCTATCATATACTTGCTCTGTGGCCACTGCAAAAAGGACAGTTTATTTTATACAAGTAACATACCACTGGAACTCCCTCCTTCAGAAATGAAGAGAGTTTGGTTCATGAGCAACTTACATATTTGCTTCCTAATTATGCAGCCCGAAGCTTGACTGGCTGCTACATTACCTTTAAAATGAAAAGCTGCAACAGAAAGAATCCAAGTTCATCAAACTCCTGGTTTTAAATACAGGTGTTGTGATTTAAATTTAAATTACAAAGTTGAGCTGATACTTGACAAGTTTGGATTGAGTGCTTAAGGGAAGAGAAGTGAGGTAGGTGTTTTTATTTCTCCTTCTGGCACAGGGAAGATTTATTAGTGTCATGAAACAAAGGAGCAGAGAGCACACTGGACTTAAAACCACCTTCAAGGCTGACAAACACCTCAACTTCACAGTGGCTTTAACAAAGCCTAAGTGTGGGCTACTTGGGAAGGGAGTGAACGGGTCTTGTGCCCTTCTTGCCTGAGCCACACACTTCACCTCTAAAAGCATCCCAGGGAAGCTAAAATTTCCATGGAACTGAGCAGCAACCCGAACCAATCCACTGGCTACAGAAGCACAGAACACACGGCTGAAAATAGGAGTTTTGAGAGTTATTTTTCAGTCAGATCACTTTTATTCCCCACAGAGTTACGTGAGCACTACAAACAGAAGCAGGAGTAATTGTGGGCAGCAGCTGCCTACATTTATCACAAATTCATGTTAAAGAAAATATGGTCTTTACTGATTATAGACAAAATCCTGTATTAGATGACTTTGTCTAGTAGAGAGCAGCAGAGAGCCAGAGATGAAGGCCCATTCTCTGACACAAAAGGGCCAACTCTCCTGAACAAGATGCATCCACCTCAGACACAAGGAGCACCACAGCTCTCCAGAACGAGCAGGAAAAGAGGGATCCTGACCATCACTGCACCAGCAGAGCCTGCAGCCTCTCTCCTTCACCTTCCTAAGGTGCCCTCCAGGAAGATGGGCTTCCAGCAGCTTTGTAAGGACTGAAATAGTTGCCTGAAGACACACAGGCAGCCTCTGGGACACCAGGGAGCATCCCTGCACTGTGCTGTGTCCTTAAATATGCACCACTACTGCTGGTAAGGCAGATCATGGTGCACCTGCAATTAGAAGAATGACCAGCAGACACAAAGCCTGATGCATATTAACTGACACAGTCAGCTCTGACAGCTCAGTACCTCTGAGCAGTGGATCCTTTACACGAGGCAGTGCAAAAAGCTGACGCTGTCACATGGATTACACGTTCCCAAAATTGTGAGGTGCACCACTGGTGCGAGCACGACATGCCACGCATTCGGTTTGCAGGGGTTTTGGGATAACACGTGCAAAAGTAAAATTTCACAGCCCTTGACAAAGCAGGATGAACGGGAACAGTCTTTTATATTGCTAACCTCTTCTCCCTATAAATATTCGAACTATCCAAGCTGACAGCACATCCCACAACCTACCGAAAGACAAACAGTATCCTGAGGCGACTGTGTTACAGAGACACAGCTTGGAAAGAAGCTCAGGACACCATGGAGGGAGGAGAAGCCAGGAGGTACAGAAATATCATCAATTAGAGCAAAACTGCACCAAGAGTCAGCAGCTAACAGGATATGCTACATCCTGGGATGTGTATTTGCTTGGAGCTGGGATTAGTGTCAATGCTTTACTGGCTATGTGAGGACTATACTCCAACAATCCATAATCAAACACTGAAGAGCCTGCAGGAAATCATTCTGTATGATCAATAAAGTCAGCTCAACACAGCTTTTACTGTTCACTGGAAGAAACCAAGTGGTTTGTCCACTCCCCTGCTCATATAAAAGACGCTTTGCCTAGAAGATGCAAGACTGTCCTCCTCACCACATCACCCAGGCAACAAATTAGGACTCTTAATATTCACACACATGCACACCAAATCAAAATGAAATTCCTCACAACCCTAAAGACCCTACTTCATACAAAGTGCTTCCATGAAAGGCCACAGTATGTTCATTCATACACAAGCAACTGCCTGATGGAGAGCAGGCACCACCTACTCACCCCAGCAAGGTGGTGCTGGAGAGGTGACTGAACTCTGAAAGACATTTTTACTCACCTCTAAAACCATCTGAAAAGGAAGACAGGAGGTACAGATGTTTTAGTAGTGCAGAATTACTGCCATGAAGTAAACAGGAGGCTTTCACTCCTAAATCTACCTTTCTGAAAGCATTCAAACCCCCTTGTGATGCCAAGAGCCCTTTCTGTGTCTCGGTCCATAAAGATTTTAGGACTAACATCTGTACTCCTAAGTTAAGCCTTGTCTGGAATCATTCCCAGTCCCCTTGGAACATGGCCATGGGTGTGCTAGAAGGCAGCTAAGGACATTTCCCAGCACCAGTCTGTGCCAATGAGTGTTCTCCCACACAATTCCCAGGTCTGAGACCTGAAGACCATCGGGACTCCTCGCACTGGGCAGCTCAGACCCCCTCCTGCCCTGGTAACCAAGAGTTGGGGAGTATGGGGAAGGCAGTCCTGGAGCCAGTTGGATGTGGTGCCTGGGAACGTTCCCAGGCACATTTAATTTATTAGGAATGAGGCAGCCAAGAGACATCAGCATTTCACCTTTAGTAAGCACTCAAACTGAAGTCCAGAAGCACACTTCAGGCTTTGTGTTTCACCAGACAGGGGGGTTTGATAAGCCATCATTGTTTCCAAAATATAATTTGGCTCCTGTGTCCAAGCTGTATTTAAATCTTTCCTGTGTAGACAGCCCTTAAATGTACTCCAAAATACAAGCTTAAAGCTAATACACTTCCCCTCACCAGAGCAGACACTTTCATTCCAAGAAGCATTTTCACTGCTGTTCTCAAAACAATTTGTCTGTTGACAGAAACAAGTCAACATTTGGTCAACAATATAAAAAGCTAGTTTTTTTATCTTCTCAACACTAGCTCAGAATAACAAATCACCACGTTCTATGGCCTCTAGCACTCCCAGAGCAGGCCTGCCTGAATACTAGACTGTTACTTTTGCAGATCCCACAATGTAACTGAATTTATTATAAGGGACTTGAGGGATATAAAGCATCAATTTGGCTCAGTTTCCCATGTGATCTGAAGGTCTAACAAAAGAAAACTATTTCCTAGAGAAAGGAGAAATGCTGAAAAAAAAATACTTGCAAGGAATAACAACTATTCTCTGAGGCCCAGGGATTTTTAGAGAAAAGTCAAAGTCTAGCAGGTATCTGGTTAAGCTGCTACAGACTAAGCTTAGGACAGCTGGGGTTTGGGACTTTTTGGGACTGACCAGACAACCGATGCAGTGAAGAAAGTGTCAGACAAATTCATACTGGGTGGAATTGAAGCTACTTGTCTCAGAGCCTTTCCCTAAATGGAAAGGATTGTAAAAGCTGGTGTTTCAACCTGGCTTTTTATCTGCTTATAAGGAGCAGCATCTCAGATCATATTGTACAGTTTTGGCAAGAAGAATCTTTAATGTGGCTATCAGCATGCAGCAGCACACAGTATGCCTTCACTTCTTCCATTTCATCATTTCCTTTAACAGGAAAATCTGAGTTCCAAAAAACCATACTCTGAGCAAGAAATTACCCAAACAGCAAAGAGCTGTGGCAATGCTTCACAATTTTCAGACAAAATGCCAAAACTGTCTCTCCTAAGTAAGACAGAAAATACTGACACACAAGAGAAAAATGTGGACACAGGAAAAAAACCCGAGTATTAAGGGTAACACAAAAGTATTTCTGTTCCCTTATCTACATGACACGGATGATGTTCCCAGTCAGCATCACCAATACAAACCGTCTTAGTGGAATAACAACTATATCTAAGCCTGCTACCAAACTGGACTAATCAAGTCCTGGTTTAATTACTGATCTGCTCATGGAGAATGAACATGGACAAATGTGGTTTGTGCCACACTCACAAACAAGCAATATAGTTGCTTTAATGTTGTGTATCCCTATTGGAGGAATTCACATCCCCACCAAAGCTCCCAAGAACCAGATAAAAGCTCTGTGGGATGAAGCAGTCTGAAGTAACACACTGTACTGACCTTTGTGAGTCCAAAAACACAGCTGGACATCATATCAACGGGAACACACTGCCCAAAAAACAAATCCTTGTATTTGTGATATGATTATGTGGTAAAGGACCCTGCAGGATCAGGCTGGACAGGATGAGATGGCCATCACCAAGCAGCACATTAATGTGACAGCACAGCCCCATCTCAGTGAATACAGGAGGATATTTGCACCTTGGATTGCAGCTGCAGTTAATTCTAAACTAGAAACTCCAGCAGCTGGAGGTGCAGCTACACAGAACAATCCGCAATCCCCTCACTGATGTCCAGATGCCAACTCTTAAAGCCTATTGGTACTCAACCTAGGCCTCTTAATCAGGATCAGTTTCCCAATACAGCTAACAAGCCAGATGTACTGGCTGGCAGATCCAAGCCATAATCCACAAGTACTGTCCAAATATTCGTGGTCACAGCTCCAACCTGGTGCTGCCCTGCATTGCACACACTCCAAGACATCCCTGCACTTTCCACAAATGCATTTGCAAAACAGAAGGTACAACCAGGGATAAAGGTGGTAGGTCTTGTCAAAAATACTGATTTTTATGGAGATGTTGTTTAATTTGAGGCTGTATTTGAAAGAGCCAGAAGTCACCAGAGTTTTAAACCAACTACCACACATGTGCTTAAGCTGGTCTCTCTGTGTTACAGGCTGTTGCTGCTATGAATTTATTACCAATTTTTTACAGACAGATTGAATGAACAAATAATTCTCCTACCACTATATGCAGTGCTGGCACTGCCGTGTGCTCGAGATGTTTTCTGTACTAAATGAAGTGCTTGCAACAAGCACAACATCAGATGAAAGAAGGCAGAACCACTTCAAAGATATTCACATATGAAGTACCAGAAACTCTACACAGAAGTTGTTAAATATTGTCACAATTCATATATAACTGCAGTTGCACTTTCTTCTTCAGAGTGTTGCAGAGTGGAACAGCTCCTGAGGAGCTAAAAGGCACAGAGTTCAGCTGACAGCTTCCCCTTCACCTGAAGTGGTAGCACCAGAAATATGACAAATAAAACCTGAAATGCAAATAGCACTGTGCTAGGCAAAGACCACAATATACAGAAAACATTACAGGATGGTCTTGGACGTTTAATCTGCTTATTTGTGAAGTATTACATTGAGGGCCCTAACATTCTTCCTGAATATTTCACATCTTTCAGAATCTGCAGCCACTAACAGGTTTGCCCAGTTCACGTTCAAGGCAATCTTTTCCATTTGTCTTTCTCCTGCATCTTATAACCATGGGCCTTTCTTCCACTGCATCTGATTTGTGTGCCCCTACATCTTCTGAGGCATTTGTAAAGCTGGAGCTGTGGCTGAAATTGAAATTTTCAATTTCAGCAATCCGTGAAAATACCCCATTTATCTGTTTTAAAGCAAGACATGAGAATGAAAGTTAGTTTTCAAATTCTACAACTGTCATGCCAAGTCTTCCCTACAGAAATGAGCCTGGCACTGATTTTCACTCACATTTTACTCAAAGACTAAATGAAAAATGCAAAAGCAGCATAAAAGATGATCAGGTTTTTCCCTTGAACTAGAGAAGTTACTTAGCACAAGTACTCAAACACCTTTAAACCAGTCCAACACTTTGCTAGACTGACCTGACTGCTATTTTTGTCAAGGAGCCAGAAAAGAGGCACAGAATTTGCTTCAAGAGCTACACCAAGCTCTCCAAACTGGAATTAGTTTGTCACTGGTGTACCTAGACTGAAGTTGCAGTCCTGTGGAGATACTGGAATTGATGGATCAAGCGACAGAATCCTTCTCATTCCAGTTATTTTCTTCTTGATGTAACTGAAGTTGAAGAACAACTAAGAATGAGACAGACCAAACTTTTGGAGTGAGTCCACAGAGGGTCTCAAAGTCTCCAGTAACAGGAAAGACTGAACTGAAAGGCTTAGGTGTAACAGAAATGAAACAAAGTCAGCAATTAAAGTTCACTGGCTTAGGTACAGCATTCTATTCAGCACAGACAGTTCCTACCAAATCTGCCTGATTATGGTTTCCTTAATTCTGGGCTTCAAATGGAAGTGTGTGTAGCTGCTTTCATATTTTGACTTGACAGCCCTTTCTATTACCATTTTTCACTATTACAACCTAAACCACCTACAAACCAGAGAGCAGCAAAGCCAATTTCATTCCCTGGAACAAAACCTTACTGTAAAAAGCAGTCTGACTGGCCCAAATGTCTCAACTACTGAAAGGTTGTTTCCTTTCGCATGCTGGGGGTGACAGGGGAAAGGTTATTTGCACTATGCTGACTCAGAAAATACCAGCGCATTCCTGCTTGAGAATGATGTGAAGTTACACAGGGGTCCTGATCTCATTTTCTTTGAACAGAAAACGTGAAGATTCAGTAACTCAGTATGAAAGAATGTGTTTTCTTCCAAGCACCTCCTAGAGGGAGGAGCAAATAACAAATGTCAAATAAAAAAGCTAAGCAGAAATTATTTACACAGATCTACAGTGGAACTTGTCCTTAGGAGGAAACGGACAAAGGTTCTTGGACAGACCCTGCAACAGAAAAGCAGAAGAGTCCTGTTAATGGGTAGTATTGGCAACCAGAGTAAATAAATATTTACACCTGGACATAAGTACAGGTGGACAGGTAGTCTGCCATCTGATTCTCCCATCCTTCAAAGGAGAAAGAGAGCCTGATAAGCCTAGGAAAGGAATATTAAGCAATGTCTTTCCTGAGCAGAGGGAAGGAAGTTTCCTGCAGAACTGAAAGCACAGATTTCAGTCTCAGCACAATCTCAACAGTAAAACTGGGAGCTGGGCACCCACCTCCTACAACTACAAATGCCTCCTCAAGGGTCTCCAGTCCCTTATTTAAGCAACTGCCCTTATTTTATTTTAATTTTTTTTAATTATAATAAAAAATGTTTTCCTTCTCTCCCAGAATTCAAAAGCAGGCCTTTATTCTTCAAGCATATGCAACACTTGCTCAAAATGGTAAGTGAACCTTCTCTTCCTGCCTCTCTCCTCCCCACGTACACATTTGGGGCATATACTACATCCAAGGGAAAAATATTTATGTATGTGCATATTTAGTGGAATATAAATCAGGAACCATCACACAACTTCTCATCTCCCAGAATACTTTTAAGAATACAGTTTACATAGAATTTTATGAAGTATATTCAAAATCATTTCATCAAATACCAAATGCAGCACCTGAACCAAGGAAAACGACTTAATAACTTTCCTTGTAAATGGATGCATGCTAAAAAATTAACACATCAAAATAGCCAGAAGAGCAGGAGTCACAGGATACAATCAAGCTCTCTAACACTGTGGGAAAAGAAAAAAGTCACTCAATATCTCCCATTTAACTTCAGATGAAAACTTCAAGGATGTCCATGGGGGACACAAAAGTAGAACTTGATGCACAAAATATAATCTGTTACAGCCCAAAATTTGAGCTGCCCAGGGCTCCTTTCAGGGCCAGGGGTTGGTTTCCACCAACGCTGCAGAGTGTCAGGCCAACAAGTCACCTTGGTGAACAGTCTATGCTTCTGCTGCCTTTTCTAAAGGCATACTTTTTCCCGGTCACACGTGCAACAAACTGCCTACAAAGGCACAAATGCAGATATAAGGGATGTCTCTCTAGAGCATCGGAGCATTTTATCCTGCTCCCTTCTCTCAAATCCTGACATGCCAGCCCAGTGCTGTCAGACAAAACAAAGCACCCAACCACAATCAGTAGTACCTTTATTTTTCTCTCAATGCCAGGAGATGCTGGAAAGGTGGCATCTCAAAATTCAAGAGCAGTTTTCCCAGGATGCCATGGACACCAAGCTGAACTAAAATATTTATTTTATTTGTTGTCAATATGTTCTATTCAGAGGCAGACCCTATCAAGGAGTCTATTAACTCTCTTTTCAAGGTCAGGTAGGGAGCAGAGCCTGAAAAAACTTCTGAATGGCAAGGCTGAGCAGCAGAAAAGGACTGACAAATAAAAGACATGCAGTACAGCTCATCCTCCCCCTCGAGACTCGGCAGGGAGCTGGCCACGAGCCTTATGCTCAGAGACCAAAGATGTGGACCACGCAAGAGCAGCCCAGGGAAATCACGAGCTAAGAGCTTCCCTGGGAAACTTGCCCTGAAGTTCCCCCCTCCTGACCAAACACCACAGCTTTCAGCAGCTCTGTATCTCACAAGTGCTGAAGCAGTCTTACTGGAGATAAGAACCAAGGCACCAAAATACTCCCCCCTCAATCACATGTACAAAAACAGCCACAAAAACCAGTGACTCCTAGATGCCCTGCCTCTGGTGAAGATAAATATACAACAGCAGCTCTCCAACCAGGCGAGGGATGGAGGGAACACAACCTGAAAAACAACATAACAAAGAAAGAAAGCTGTTATCGTGTGCACCCACCAGCTGTGAGGATGTGGATGTTTATGCTTTAAGATGGCATTCTTGAAATGTTAACTTGGAATTCCTACGCTGCTCTCATTTGTTACACTATCATATCTCATAAAGGTTTTCCGTCAGCTGCAGTTTCTCAGAGTTAACTTCAGAAAATTAAAACTATTCCATGGTAATATTAAGCAGTGGGTCGAGATGACACCTAGTTTTAAAGATTAATGAATGCTCTGTGTTCTTCTTAACAGACCTTTAAGAGAATCAGAAGTATGAAGGGACAAAGACATGTCCCTCACAACACTGGCTGATATACCCACAACAGATTGGTTTGCCAACAGCAGAGAGAGAGAGATCTCACAGGAGATCAGACATTAAAAAATGACCTTTATCTGAAGTTCGGTAACCACAGTTAGTCACAGCAGGCGTGGTGAAAGGTTTTCCCACAAGCTCACAGGTACAGCTACCGAGCAAGGGCCAAGTCAAAGAATTTTTCCTCGAGGAGTCCATGGATCCCAAGGGGGTGAGTGGCTGGTGCTGCCAATTTGTGTGGGCTGCTCTGCAACTGATGGGCAGCTGAGAAAATACGAGACATTGTGATTACTCTTCTCAAACTATTATGTTTTGGGGATAGTCAGAGGGAGAGGTGAGCTCTGCAAGATATTTTCCTAAAGCAGAGAATACACTGACCTCAATACAGGTAAGTAAACAAGAGACTACCTCTAGGAAAACTCAAAGAAATATGAAAGATTGTAACATTAATGCATATGCTGTTTCCTGTAAGGTATTTCAAATTAAAAGTTTGAGCCTCAGAGGAAGCTTCCTCTAGCAATGTACTGAGGAAGAGAAGTGAATGGTGCTTCTGCCACTGCTGTTTGCTAAATAAATACAAAATTACGTCTGACAGCAACGTTATATGGACACTCACAATAATGTCCATATTTTATGAGGAATGCTGAAGAAAATCCACAACTAGCAAGGAAGCAATAAAAAGTTCTCGAAGAGTTTTCCCATTCAGATACAAGAAAGCAGTACTTTATTTTCAAAATGCACTGTCACATTTGCCAAGATACCACACTGCCCTAAGTGCTTTTGCTAAGGCAAAAATCAAGAAAGCAATAGCAAAGGTGCCTGAGCAGAGACCTCTATCCCCCTCAGGCCCAGGGAGGACACAGAACCCCATATTAGAAAAACAGGAGCATGCAGGGACTCCCCCAGGACAAGAGCTCGGGCACAAAGGATGTGTAAGATCACAGCCAAGTCCTGAAGTCTTTGACTTCTTGCTCACGATCCACACCCACAACACCCATCTGAGGACGATCCCCACAAGGGCTCTTGCCTCACAAGCACTTGCTTAACCCCTGAAGTGCTTTCCCAGGACATCCCACAGTTTATTTTCCTCGCTCCACCCACCAGGAGTCAGCCTTGACCTGCCAACACCTGTCCTCTGCTGAGGCGGCACTCGTCCTGCTCCTTGTCCTGGGGCAGCCAAAAAGATGGGAGTTTGAAAGGCTTAAGGAATATTAATGTTCAAGGAAACGGTTCTGTGGCTTCTTGCTGGAAGGAGAGCTGCTGAAATCCTTCCTGGAATGCGTGTGGTTGGCCAGAATGCTGAAGGGCTCCCACGAGATACACAAACACACTGACACTGGACTCCAGTCAAAATGTTTTCCCACCATCCAACAGAATACTTCAGCAGTTTTTCATGACTGCCACCAGTTTGGGTTGCAAAAGGTTCTTCTCACCTGATTTAGCACAACAGGGGACAGTAAAGCATTGGTTTTTTTGGTACTATCTGTGCTTAGACAAGCCATCAGTCTGCAGGACAGGTAAGTGGGGCAAGCAGAACATGAGACACTCAAAATTTAAATTTTAAAGGAACTCAAAGGCATTTTCACTATTAGCCTTGTGGAATTCATCAGTATGGACACATCTGAATGATTTCCCTGTTATGGCTGTTAAGTTTATATTCAGGTTCCCCCCACTGTAAGAGAAGACTTATGACAGAAAGACAGTAAAGAATTATCAATGAGCTTTGGTGATTGCAAAGTTCAGAAGCCACTCTTGGAAAATGTAGTTGGAGTCCAAAAGATGACTATTTGAATTGTTAAAGAAAAAAAGACTTTTTCAACCAAACACTTGAAGAGTCAAACACTGTGTGTGACCTTCCACATCCAAAGACATGGTCTGTTTACCTACAATTCTGACCAAAGATTCTTAAGTGAAAATTTTCCACCCCTTGATCCACTGCAACCTGCCCTGTACCCTTTACAATGAGAAGCCACAATTTGGAGGACCTTTCTTTTGAACAAAAGCTGAAGACAGATTAGTGTGCAGCACTTGTTGGAGAGGATTTCCCCAAGCTCATTGTTCCTCTGCCAGTTTTGAAGCAGATGCAGCGAGATGTGAACCCACCCGGGCTCCTGATTGTTCTCCAGCAGGCCCCAGACAATGCAGCCTGACAGGAGCCACAGAAAGCTGCTCGTGATGAGACCAGGGCACTGCACACAGGAAATTTTAGGAGTTTCCCACCAATCAGCACTGTGGCCAAATCACAGCAAGTCAGGGGAAGAAGAAAAAAAAAA
>VXBA01001792.1:675884-689436 GCA_013399895.1 Serilophus lunatus | reverse complement strand
AGTGGCTTCCCGGGGCGAGCAGCGGCCTGGGGCCACGGCTACGGGAAGCCCCGGCGTCCCTCCGGGACAGCGGCTCCTCACCCGCACCCCGGAGCGCGGGCAGCGGCACACAGCCCCGGGCCGGCGTGGCTGGGAATTTCAGCACCACGGCTGCTGACGGACAGCGATAGAGAGCTGGCCCTGGCACCATGTTGGCACTGTGGCATCTCTGAGGTGCTGCCGCCATGAGAACAAAGATGGCGCCAAACGACTGAAGCCATAAGTTCCTCGACGAGAAAACACCGGAATTGAGGCGGGGCCCGACTGGCTGGACGGATGGGAAGCCGGCTTGGCCAGGAAGAAGGCGACGATATTCACGCGAGATGGAGAAGGCTTAAAAGTTGAGGCACGGCCCCACCCCGCTCTCTTTTTCGGCGGCCGCTGTGAGGAGAAGGATCAGAGCCCCAGTGTCCAGCACCTGCAGGCCTCCACGGTGGGACTCTGCCCATTCCTCTCAACCCCGGGAGCTGTTTCCAGCTGGCTAGCAAGTATCCTTCACAAAAGGTAGGGAGGGAACTGTTTTTCACCTGTGTTTGTGTTTTTCAGAGAGTTTGGAGGGTCCAAAGTCCTTCGGAGAGAGGGAAAAGAAAGAGACACCTTTTCCTACCCTTCCTCCCTGTTCCTTTCAACTAGCCATCTGGCTGAAAGGAACAGTTCCCTTTCTTTTTTTGTTGGGGTTTTTTTTTTCCTTTTTGTGAGTTTTTTCTTGTGTGTTGGGGGTCCCTCAATATAATCCTGGTGTCTTTGGTGGGTTACCCCTACCTCTCTCATTCAAATTCCTTGTAACAAATTGTTCTCCTGCTGAACATTCTATTCAGTTTTCAATCACTTTCATTGAACCTGCCCTCTGAATGCTAAAAGGTGGATAAATCACCACACTGCCCTGGAAGCAATTGGTGCATTTTACCTGAGATAACTGTAGTGTGACTGATCACACCAAAATACTGGAGTGCTGACACTGGTTATTTGTGTTTCCCTACTTTTGGATCCAATACTTTGTGCTGCCACCACTGAAACAACTTTTTGAATAACCGAGACGGATCACGAAGGGTCCAGTTAATTATTCACTGCATGGCGTGGTTTGGGTTGTTACGTGCTTGGGGTTTAACCATCACCAGTTACAAAGTATTTATAGACTGGGTTCTGAGGAAGCTCGTCTAGTGGAAGATGTCCCTGCCCATGGCCATGGCAGTGGATTGGAACAAAATAATCCTTAGGGTTCCCACAGGATCCCATGACGCAACAGGGTGATAAGGAAAACACTGCTCCATTAAAAAGGAGGATGTTCATGCTCTGACTGCTCTTTGTGCCCATTTCAGAACTGCAAGGGAAAGGCAGGATCTCAGATGCCACCAAACCCATTAGGCATTTCAGAAAAGTGAACTCCTGTGCCAACATTGAGTCTCAGAATACACTGGGATTATGTGATTAGAATCCTGCTGGCTTGCTGGGAGGATTCAGCAAGATAACTACAAATTACTCAGAGGGCTAGTGTCAAGAGGACCTCTGTACTGATTTAGCCTCTGCTCTAGATTACTGACCCACTTATGAAGAGCTAAGCACCCCGGCTGTGCCGTGCCAACACCCACTCCATCTGTTTGCTTCTGCTTTCTCAGAACCTCTATTAGTCTCATAAGAACTTGTGTTAATTACCACACGAGCAGCTTCTGTGTAGTACACACAGGATCAGCCTCCCTCAGTGTGCAGTCACCTTGACAAACAGCACAGAGGCTGAGCAACACCCCTAGCTCAGCAGGATTACTTATAACATACAGTCAGAAATGAAGATCTTCTCAAGAGGTGATTTAATACAACTTCTGTTCAAGGCGCCCTCAGTCTGGAGGAAAGACTGTAGCAGTTTAGTTGCTTTAGGTTTCAGAGGTGAAAAAGCACGCTACAGTATCAAACTCTGGAAATCTCCAAGGGAACCAGAAACTTGTGAAACCACAACTGAAACTTTCGCGTAGGAAATAACGCAACAGTGACAAGCAGCAGCATCCCACAACACTTGTCGATACCTACATCAAATTCAACAGCATCAGTTAGTAAAAATAAGTTGGTCAAAAAAAAACCCCAAAAACAAAACAAAAAACCAAGCAAACTATAAAACCTCTCCCCAAGCAGAACAACATTTGGAAAAGCCAGCCCAGCTGTCACATCAGAACTGCATCTCAGCAGCTTGGCACCACAAACTTCCTGCTGACGAGGAAGGAAAAAAGTTTCAAATTCAGCATTTTACTATTTATCCCTGCTGATCTGCAGATCTTTAAGACACTCACTAAAGTGGGTCTCAGGCAGTGGTTTCATTAACTTACTAAATCTAAGAACAAGAACCTCCAAGAAGTCATTACAGTACTGAGCTGACATTTGTTATTTCTTGGGAATCGAGATCAGTGCTGTCAAAGTGAAATAATATCAACAGCTCGAAAGCCAACTAAGAAACCCAAAAATTCTGTATAGCACTGCTGACAACCCTGATACCATCCTGCCCATTCATACCAAAGCCATCTCCTACTTTAAAATCAAACCTGATATAATAACCAACATCACTTGGAGAGCTCTTACTGGTTTGCTCCCAGGAGAGTAAACCCAGGTCCATTCCTTTTTACAGCAGACCGGAGGACAGGGAACTGAAGTACATCACAGTCCAGCAAGAACTGCTGGTCACAGAAGACAAGAGAGCCTTTTAGTCCATTTTAAAGATTTATTTACTGTGTGTACTTTAACATCAAAGGTCATGCAGGCAGACTGCTAAAGACAGTGATGGATTAGCAAGCACACTGTTTGTACCTTCTAACAAAATTCAATGCAGACAACTATTCTGAAGCAGCAACATTTACTGCCCCAGTAATCTTGCAGGAGAGCTCTAGAACCCAGATACAGTGAATTTCGTCATGGCATTTAACTTCTGTGGTATGAAACACTTTCCAATTAAGCACTCCATCTTTGTAAAGGTACAGCCTTACTGAATGCACAGTCATCCCAAGAAATACATATACACACCCACAGGTTCCAACCTTAGTCTGCTGATACACGCTAAGGCAAGAAAGCACTCATATTTTATCATTGATAGGTTTTGACTTGGCAAAAGGGGAAAAAAAAAAGCAGAAGGGAAACCCAGACAACTTTAGGACTACTCTAGAGGAGAAAACAAGCAGAAGGCAGCATTAGAAACCAGAGGAGAACAGAGAATAGAAAGAACAGAATTAGAGTAGCCATTCATTCAGAGCATACTCATGACTTTCCCAGACAGCTGTCTCAAATCTAAAAAGAGAATGCTGAAACCATTTTCAGGTAACAGCTACAACACGTTTGATATTTGGAAATCATTACTGACACCAGTCAGATCTAGTTTGCACTATGACGAGTACAAAGCTCAGAAGTTTGGGATGAACGTGCTAATACAGGAATTAAGTTCATAAACCAGATGGAGTTTCTCTCCCCTAGACATCATTTAAGTGTCAAACACTTAAGTGCCCACAACAGCCCTGGGTCACCAGATCCTCCAACTTTTTCAGGGAAAAACACACCTGTGAAGTGACAGGATGGTCCTGTCACACCCAAGTGAGCTTGCCTGGGCCCCTCAGTGGGATTTCTGTGCAACAGGAGTGGAGAGCACACTGCATTATGCTCACAAACATAACCCTTGCCTCCTGCACAGCAGTTGCTATGAATTAAAGCTGAGAAAGTCAAAGGGGTAGAATGCAAGTCATTCACCTCAATGTTTATACAGGTCAGGAGCAGAAGAGCGGTTTTTAGAAATACCCCAAGTTATTAAAAGAAAAGCATTTTCATCAAACAATGAGCTGGTCTTCAGACAACCTGCCTCCAAAGACAAAATTCCCCTCCAAAAGGGAAAATGGAGACAGCTTGTACAATTTCAATGAAACTACCAGATACAACTGAAAGTAATTTGATGACTGAAGTGTTGACCAAGGAAAAACTAATCTTTTTTTTTTAAAGTGAAAGTGTTGGTTCAGGTATGTGCCCTCCCCCTCAGTTACAGACAGGGTTATTAAACAAAAGTATCAAGGCAGTGCTACAAACTAAGAGCTGTGTTAGGTAACGCCAGGACACACACAAGCAGGAATCTACATAAATAAAAAACTGAAAATGTAAAGAAACTGTGACTTCACAAAGCATGTGATTCAGTTATGAGCAAGCACTATATAAATCCCCTATATTTTTAAATAACTTTCAAAGAATCAGAAGCATGCAATTGATTTTTTTAGTCCTTTGCTCACAGATAGCCTAAATATCCACTTAGTCATTTCTTAATGGGTCGTAACAATTTCAAGCGAAACAGCACCTACCTTGGTATTGTCACACATTTTGTATTGCAATTCTGGGTGGTAATTGCCTTCTCAAGCTCATCCAGCTGCCCAGTTTTCTTCAGCTTCTTGACCAAGCTCTTCACTGCTTTTTCACACCACTTTTCCTCCTGGCCATTCTGCTCACCCCCACCAGCCCCTCCGGAGCCACCAGCAGACTTTTTCCACCCCAGCAGTCTCTTCACAACGGGTGGAGTGAATGGCAGGATGGATGACATGACTTCCACCAGTCAGAGCACCCAGCAAACAGCAGGTGGGAGATCCCCGTCCGACTCCTTAGGACACAGAGGAAGACAAGGCACGTCAGGACTGAGGTTTCACATGGAACAAACTCCTCCCTGAGGACCTCTCAGTACCACAGGAAATTGCATCCCAAAACAAGACAGACAAAGAGTTCAGAAGCAGTGTCATCATGGCCAGGCACTGAATTCCAAGTTGGCTGGAGGCTCCTTCAACAGTTAATGCAGACTAGGATTGGATTAGACACTTAATTTTTCCTCAAGTCTTTCCTGACTAAAGCCAAGTTCAGCAAATACAGAAGGTAACTTGAGCCTAACTTTGCACCTAGGCTGGCTGGTTTTAGTGATTTATTAATATTTTCCATGAGTGACTGACAAATCATATACACACATATGCATGTTCTGCCTGTCTCCAAATTAATTGAGCAAGAGAAATTGTGTTTGGAATGTCATTTAGTCATTATGGCATCACAGAAGCCTTCCAACAGCCAGCCATTTCACAAACCTTTTCTCATTTTGTCGTGTTTTAAATAACTACCAAGTTCTTTTCCACAGGGGACGCCAACTTCAAATTCACTAATAAGACCAATAGCAAACTTATTCCCATCTAGAGTCCAACAGCCTGCAATAATGACTGTTCTCAAGTGGCAGCACTTAAAACCATCAAGTCTTTCAAAATTCATTAAACAACAGTCAGAATCTTTGTTTGCAGGCACCTAAGTAGTGGAACTGTTTTTAACTTTGATGGCCTTTCATCAGGATTAACTACCTGACATTTACACAAAAATGAAATATTAAAAGAAATGCTGAAACTTGAGCTGTGCTCAGCACTCACTGCAGTCCAATGCACTTCCAATCCTTCAGAAGAGAAATGATAACCACTTGTTTTTGCGGCTTCCATTAGGCCACTATATTAAAATAAACTAGCTAAAAGCAACAGACAACAGCTGTTTAGAAACAGCTCGAGGACATTAATGGTCCTATGGATAGAAGATGGCACTCAAGTCAAAAACGATCTTATTTTCAGGCAACAAATGGGTATTTGAACTACAGAAAGACACCTTATTTATTTCAAGGCTGTGTAAGTCACTTCAGTCAGCTGAAAATACCCTGTTTTAGTTGAAAGCCAACACTCAATGTAAGCTTTGGAGGCAGCTTATGTGCCCCTCCAGCCTGTACAGGCCCACTCCCCACATCCATCCAAAATACACCACCTTCATCTCACTGAAGTCTCCCACCTTCCAAACAGGATGATTTGGGATACCTCAGGCTGCACTGTTCATGGCTAATTTATGCCCTGTCACACCCTTGCAGTTCCAGGGAGCACCAAGCCCACAAACACCGGATTATATTCCACAGGTTTAACTTGAAATCATAACTTTTCCACTTCCACAAAACAGAACATTCATTAGGTGTGACACTTACAGTTTCACATAAATTACACCTCCACAAACCAGCTCCTCAGAGCACCTAAAAATATGACTGAAGCAAGAAATGTAGTTTTCTAGGGTCAGGGAGACAGAGGTTCCAGTTAACAGGGACTCAAGATCGACACTGATAACTTCATGCCAGTCATTCAAAATACTCTAAACTAAATCACAGAATCACTCAATGGTTTGGGTTGGAAGGGAACACTAATAAACATCTCTTTCCAACCCCCTGCCCTGGGCAGGGACAACTTCCACTATCCCAGGTTGCTCCAACCTGGCCTTGGACACTTCCAGGGATGGGGCAGCCACAGCTTCTCTACCCAACCTGTGCCAGGGCCTCCCCCACCCTCTCAGCCAGGAATTCCTTCCCAATATCCCATCTAAACTGACCCTCCTTCAGTTTTAAACTGTTGCCCCTTGTCAGTAAAGGCTGTGGTAGAAAAGTCAAAGCATTTATTTTTTACACAAGACTATAAGGAACTTTTATCCTCCCGGTAATGTTGAATTATTGCAGAATGCTCCCCAGTATTTCAAACTGCAGGTTCTGCTGACTGCAAAAGTATTGCACCAACACTAACGCCCTTCCACAAAAACTCAGCCAGATAAGGTAAGAACTGATCGATTTTGTGGCCTTTTTGCCAAATTAGTTCTTCTCCAAGTTAACAAGTTGCTCACTCAGGATACTGAAGCACTCCGGGTGATGTCAGACATGCTGCACGAGTGTGGAAGGAGGATTCCAGCCCCAGGCTTCAACTGCATTGCTGGAAACGTGCTTTAATTTACATCATTTATTTTGGTGACAAAACCAAATTAAGCAGCCTGACACATCCTGAACTGTTCAAAGGCTCGGCAGTGAAACACGTCAGAGCCCTAAGGAGCAACTTAGTAGCCCCAGAGATGGAACACGAGGTTTGGTGGCCTCCGCTGGGTTAAGAAACACAGTTGCTTGCGAGAACACGGAGCAACAGTTACTGAGCTCCACAAAAGTCTTGAACCTTTGAGCAAGGACAGGCACACCCAAGGAACTCAGAAAGCCCAAACTGAAGCATCCACCCTCTTTGGCTTTAAAGATCCCACTCTGAACAGCAGTGATGGATGGTGTCACGTTGAACATCCAGTTCGGTGCCGACCAAGTACCACCATCACTGCAGATCCACACACCAGTTCTTCTCCCTTTTATGGAGCTCACTGACAACTCACAGGAGCATTTCCTGCTCTTTAGCTCCGTGTTTCACACCTTTCCGTGCCACAGAATCCTCCTTTGATTGTCAGCCCTATAAATCACAGGCTTCAGGAGGGTCTCATTTACCACCAAGGTGTTAAGTAGCCTTTCCTTCCAGGCCCTCCAAACAAACATTTTCAATGCTTTGATCAAATTTTTCAGCCTTACAATATTCTTTGTGATATGTTTATGTGTAATTTTCTGCATTCTCTGTTGTTTTTCTTTGTAAACCAAGATTTGTCTCTCTGCTTCAAATGCACTTTGAGTGATTTAAGTCTTGGAGCAGGATCGAATTTAGAAATTCCATACATTTCAGTTTTTCTTTATATGTCAACTCTCATACTATTTTGACATACTCAGGGGCAAAAAAACAAACCAAAAACAAACCAAACAAAACCACCCAAATCTTTGTTCTCCTATTTCCAGAAGACTGTAAGCTCAGACCTAACTGACCAGAAATTTCCAGCTACTATTCTTAGTTGTATCCAGTTGCCTTACAGATGTGTGCTCCTCCAGCTTCTGCAGGAGATGTCAGAAAGCACAAGTAAGATCTGCTACCCCGTGAAAATTACCTTGGGGAAAAAAAAAACCAAAACAACAAAACACAAAGGAACACATTTTAAGGGCCCTTTATAACAATGATTTCTGCAGCTTAGCAGCTATTTAGCAAAAAACACAACATACGCCACATCTGCAGACTAAGAGCCTTAAACTAACTTCTTCCTTCTAGCTATTGTTTTGCCCTGTCAGGGATTTGCCAGGAGAATCAATAAGAATCTCACCAAGTTATTCCAGGAGTGGCCCCTGTATCTTTCAAAGGGTGAGCAGAGAGAATGTGACACAAGTAGGACAGGACTTCACTCAGCTTAATAGTTCAGCTGATTGTGATGAGTAACTCACAGGAGAGTATTGTAGCCAGCTTAATTTATAAAAAAAATAAATGGCACTCTGCTGCCAGGCTGGAGAAGACAAAGGAGAAGTGCAAACTGTGAGGCAGGGGTGGGCTGGATTAGGGGCAGTTGGGATAAAAGCAGATTTTGCAACAAAAAAGCAGCAGTGGTGCATTCACCCTACTGTTCCACCCCCAAAGGTGGCAAAAAGACAAAACACTCAAGGAAAGCACGTGAACCCGGCTGTCTTCTGTACTCTCCTCATAATTCTTCAGCACCAACAGAAAATTAAAGGCCACATTCCTACTTACTCCCTTCAGCAGCCACTTATGCACTTGCTCTCCACAAATCCACCTAACCACTTTTTGGACAGGTCTCCACAATCCCCTGAGGCAGACCCCACCAGTATTTAACTGCCCACTGCTGACAGAACTACTTTCAGTAATTTAATTTATTCCCTCCCTCGTTTCAGAAAGTGACTCTGGTCTGAGGTTATGGTTGCACTTACCTTTTTGGTCATATCATCCTAAATCTCTCAACATTATAACTTAAATAAAAAGCATGAAGACAAAAATTTGCACCCCATGAGGAACTGGGGTTATAGAAGGCAGGGTGCACATGTTTGCTGCTGAACACCTGGCAGGAGCTCCAACAAAAACGAGACCTGTGCTGGGACACAGAGAGTCTCAGACACCTTCTCTGTACTAATGGGTTTAGGAGTCACTGTTAAAGCTCATTTTTGACCAGCAAATCCCATTTCAATTCACCAGCGAACTTTTACCTTCCAATGGATACAGTAACACAAGTTTTGATCTAAAGAGCAATTCTCTCACACACCATTACTGACAAGAGTTGCCTTTTGCTAGAAACATTCCTCCATTTTTTTGCAGGGTACACACTCTTCACCCCCTAAAAAAAACCCCAAAATGCAAGATGGTCTTTCCCCAAATGCACCCAGAAACTTCACCAGTACTGCAATGAACATTTCCACACTGCTAAAATGGCATCAGACTAAATATGTAATATCCCCTCTTACTTGTTTTACTAATTGAAAAAAAAAAAAAAAACAACCAGGTTTTTTGCAATTAACAGTTTATAGCCAACCCCCTCAAAAAAACCTGAGTATTCATTTACAGCCTTTTCTTTTCAGGACCTCAGATGTGCTTCACCACCACTTAGCCTTTGCATTGTCTCTCCTTTGTTCAGTCTCTTCCACTGAGCCCCAATTCGGATCTTTTTTCCCCCCTTCCTTTGTACTCCTTCAATTTCCACCCCAAAACCCCAATATTCAGGGTCTGAGTAACCGGACACGAGTTCTCGAGATCCCTTTCCAAGCCCATCTGTAGCTGAAGCAGCAGTACCATGGCAGCAGTGCATTCCACAGCAGAACACACCCATTTCATCCCTTTCCATCCCAAACCTATCCCGGGATTCTGCCTTCCAGCTGCAGCTTTGAACACTCAAGGAAGTGCTCACCGTTGCCCAGAGAGGTACAAGAGTTTCAGACTGCTACTATTCCCAGCAGCTCCACACTGGAAGAGCTACAAATTGTCTAACTTTGGTGGTATTTGTTTCATCTCTGCCCCCGCAGCACATCTCTGCTCCCTGATGCACATATGCTTCTATAGCTGGTCAAACAGTGTCAGAGTTGGCAGCTTCTGAAGTCACAGTTTGAGTCATGTCTGCTATTATTCCACTCTACTGCGGCTCTCTGGAACAAGTATTAAATATTAAGCCCATGATCCCAGCAATAACTAAGCATAAAAGATGGAGAAAACCTTAAGGACAGCCATGCTAGCAGACTGAAATCTTCAAGGGAAGATTTTCCTTTCCTGAGTGTCTGGAACACACTATAAACACACTGGTGCTACCAAAAATATCAAGTGATTCCTGGCTAATTTATTCTAAAGCCTTATGCAACATATTTCATATCAGTCTGCTTATTCATCTTAAACTCGAAACAAAGAAATCTGATCTCTCCTGGTTTTACTAGAAGTATTCTGGCTCACAGGAATTTCATTTCCAAGAGCTCTTCTGGAATAAAGAGGACAGAAGTTAAGCTCCTGAGGAAAGAAGATCGAGGAAAATAATTTGTGGTATTTGAGAGAAAGTCTACAAGCTCATTTCCTCCCCATTCTAGTCCCGTTTTTTTGAGATTTTTTTTTTTTTTAAGGCAATGTTTTTTTCATTAATCTTGGAATCTGGACAAGATTCTATCCATTTCACCAAGTGCACAACGTGCACCTGAATCCTGTATGAACTTCAAACCAAAACCAAAGCCAGTCTTTTAGAGAGAACACACTCCAGGTTAAATCTCTCAGTGGAACAGACAAGAGAAGACACCCTTCACTTCTTCTACTGCACCCACAGCTCCTCCACAAACTGCCTTTCAAGGTTCCAGAAAGGCCAAATCTTTCTTTCCCTACAAATTGAAACATGGCTTTGTACATAAGACTTGAAATACATGTTTATTTTTAAGTTTTGCAGGCTCAAGTGTTGCAATGCATGTTGAAACTCACCACAATTGTATTACCTTTACATAGCAAACTTAAAACAGAATTACCCACTTACTTTGGAAGTAGATTTTCTTTTTTTTTTTTTTTCTCTTGCTTGCTTCATGAAGACTGATTATGAATCAAGTGAGGAAACTCAGACTTCTCACACACAGAACTAAATGAGCACCGTTACAATGTCATGGAAGCTTGGAAGTTGTATTCTCCTTCAATTACTAAGG
Source organism: Serilophus lunatus (assembly GCA_013399895.1). NCBI lineage: Eukaryota > Metazoa > Chordata > Aves > Passeriformes > Eurylaimidae > Serilophus > Serilophus lunatus. The sequence continues at coordinate 678,551 of VXBA01001792.1, read as the reverse complement.
GCTACCTCAAATTACAGCCAAATGAGGTAATGAAAAGGTACATAGCTATTGAAAAATTAGCAACACGTGCACTCATGGGTCACCAAAACTGCACCCAGCTGCAGACACGGGGAGAAAGAGCTGTTAATTTACTGATGTGTTCTACCAATTCTCCCAGAACTACAGACGGCCAACCCACCTGCCTCTGCAAACTTCTTCCACTTATTCAGTGTGATGGCCAAGGTCAGAGCATTGCTCCTGAAAACAAAAGGCCAAAACAGCCTCACAAAAGCTCTCCAAACCACAGCAGTTTAAGCCCTTCTCTCCTTGTTAATTTTGAGTAAAGCTTTCCACATGTAACAGGCGAGTCTCACCTTCATTATTTTTGAAAATAAAATACTCCTGGGCTAAGTTTGACAGGAATACTCACAGAACTGCTTATCAGTGACCCAGGCACCTGCTCCAGCTCATGGCTCAGCAGCCACACCACTCTGTTACAGCCCAAACAATTGCATTTAACAGTTCAGGCAAGTTCACTTCCAATATGGGTTCCTCATCAAGGCCAGTCCCTCTCCCCCTCGATAAGCACGAGCTGTGTTACACATCTGATGTTAAGTTCACGTTGCTCCAGTGTGATTTAATGGAGCTTGAGCCCCAGAGCAAACTGAGGGAAGACCCAGGAGCTGCTGTTCCACAGCCTCTGCTGAGTCTAACTTCAAACACACACAACCAGAATTAAAAAAAAGCCATCTGGGATGAGGGTTCACTGTTTGCAACGAGAGTTTGTGCTGCTGGGAGAGGAGAGGAATGTTTAGGAAGGTTTTCTGCAGCAGCCTATTTCTTCTAGTCCAGAGAGTATTGAACACAGGGCTGCCTGTACTCTCCATTCTATTACAAAAACCTAATCCCATCGCATGACCTGCAGCAATTCAGTTTAACAAATCAACAATTACAAATATTTTGGCAAAGTAAGCTTAGGTATTGTTTGCCTCTCGGCACAGTTCACAACCAGTTTATGGCTTTATGATAAAAGTCATTAAATCCAATCTGAAAAGCAGAATTTACAGCTCACTTAGCAAGTCAGGCCCATAAATGGATGCTTTCAATTACAGGGAATTTACATGCACAACCATTAAGGCAGCACTGAATACATTTGAAAACTCTGGAATACTTTTTGTAATAATTAAAACTTTGCGTACTGTTCTTTGTACAAACAAAACTTGAGGAATTCACTTCAGTCTCAAGCAGAGCTCAGATTCACTGTCACACAGAACCTACTACAGAGCCTGTTCTCCCAGTACTTTTGTGGGAAAGGGATTAGAGAGATGGAAACAAGGTTTGTTTTTTAAAGTTGCTCTCAGTAGCAGGGAATTTTTTTTCAGCTCCAATAAACTCAATTATATCAACTGGTGCTCGACCCTCCTGAGGGATCAAGTGGAACAGGAAGATGGAGGAGAACCCAGGAGGGCCTTTTCATGTGGAGCTCAGCTGTGCAACTCCAGCTGATTTGATTTCCTTGGTGGATCTACCTGCCAGGGTGGAGGAAACGCAAGGATCAGTCCAGAGACCAACTTTTTAAACCTCACTTTTTGAGCTGTTGGTTTCCCTTTTACCACCAATCCTACCTCAGGAAAGCTGATGAATTCTTCCTCAAGGTTCTACCACCACCTCCAGCCTCTTCCACACAGTAAAACTGGATCTTCCAACACTTCCACTCGGCCTTGGTGGCTGCGGGTGTAACCTGACCCACACAACTGCAGGACAACAACCGACTGTCAGTTCACTCTATTCAAACGTGCTGTTAGGCTCATTTTTAAGCTCGAACCACCTTAAGCCAGACCCTGCCCTCCCTCCCTTTCAAGGCGTTTGTAACCAGCGTTATCTTTTATCTCTCATCGCGGCAGCGCTAAGCAAAAGGAGAGGGGGGAGGGACTTCGCAAACACCTCCTCGGCTCACATCCTCACCCCCCTCGGATTCACCGGGGCTTTGTCAGCGCTGCAAGTTCTTAAACGAGCCCACAAATAAGCCGCTCGATAAAAAGCGGTAGCAAGTCCCAACAGCAGCCCTGCTCTGCCAAGGGGAGCCTTCCACCCCCGACTGGAGAGTGTTTCTGTTCCCAGCCCACAGAAGAGAGCGAAAGGACTAACCAGAAAACCCAGGAATAACGCCGTGAATCAGCCTGAAGGCACAGCTCTCCGGGCTATGGGAGGAACGCACCTGGGGAAAGAAAGCTGCGGTTACCTGCAGTCTCCTGACCAAACCTCAGCGCTGCCGATGGGATCTGACCCGTCCGTGGCCGGGGGCTGCGACAGCACGGGCTCTCACACTCGGCACACGCGAACTGCAGCGCTTTCGGGGGCACTCCTTTCGCTAAACACAGTAAACAAGGCTTTTCCTTAATGGCAAACACAGTAAACAAGGCTTTTCCCTAATGCTTGTAAAGCAAGTGAAAAGGGCACGACACACGTGTTGCGGAGAGGGGAGAGGATTCAGTCAAAAAACTGTGACAGACACCCAGAAATACGCGAGACCTAAACCCCACCTGTCCCAACACCTCCCCACCACCGTCACAAGGGCTCTTCACTCATTTCCCCTCCCCCGCCGCCCCTTATTTGCCCACAGCAAAGAGAGACCACATTCTGCCACATTCCCTCCACCCCCCTCCAAAAGAAAATGAATATAAAAAT
>VXBA01001792.1:635309-674983 GCA_013399895.1 Serilophus lunatus | reverse complement strand
AGGAGTGTGAGAAAGAGGGGCGGGGCGGGGCGGGGCCGCGGCGCCCATTGGCTGAGCGGGCTGTCAATCACGGCCCCCGCGGGGGGCGGGGCGGGGCGCGGGGAGCGGGGGGGTGTTGGTGAGCCGGAGCGCGCATGCGCACTGTGGAGCTACTGGAGGCGGAGTGCCCGTGTCCTTCCGCGCTGGGCGCGGGTGCGAGCTGAGAAAAAGTAGTGCGGGGGTTCCCGTTGGGAATTGTCGCTGGAAAGGATGTCCCCCGGGCTGTGCCAGCCATGGTGTGGCCCAGGCCCAGGGCAGGGCCCGTCCCCTGTGCTGGCCCNGTGGCGGAGTCCCCATCCCTGGAGAGATGTAAAATCCCTGTAGATGTGGCACTTGGGCACATGGGTCAGTGGGGGCCTTGGCAGTGCTGGGGATGGCTGGACTCGATGGTCTCTGTGGCTTTTCCAGCCTCAATGATTCTGTGACTCCGGGGAGATTTAAACTGCCCGAGGCTCTGTCTCCTGCAGTGGCACCGCAGCAGCTCCTCCAGCCCCGCGGTGTGTGTGACACGGGGAGAAGGCAGCCCCGAAGCCTTCCCCGCCTCCCCCCGCTGCCTGCACACACCTGCAGGCTCCGTAGCTCTTAAAAACCCGGCGGGTTTCCCCCACATTCGTTGGTTTTTCCTTTAAGCTGCTGCCTTGCATAGGTTCTTCAAAGCTGGAACCACCTGTGGTGTGGCAATGATGCCACAAAACCAGATTCCTGTGCTTTGGTGAGTGCCCGGGCTCACCACAAGTGAATCGGAGCCTGTTTCCTGCAACTGCGTGGACGGAGACCCGTCAGCATGTGAAATCCACCCCTGTTTTATCTGCAGAGATCCTGGCAGTGATGCCCAGCAGGTTCCTGGAGGAGAGAAGAGATCTCACCCCACCTTCGAGGTGCTACAAAGAAGCCAGACTGTGATTCCTTGCCAGGAACTCTAGTGATAGGACAAGGAGTAATGGATACAAATTGAAAGATTGCAAATGTAGGTTAGATACTAGGAAGCAATTCTCTAGCGTGAGGGTGGTGAGGCACTAGAACAGGTTGCTCCAGCCCTAGAAGTGTTCAAAGCCAGGTTTGAATGGGGCTTGGAGTCATCTGGTCACGTGGAAGGTGTCTCTGCCCATGGCAGCAGAGTTTGGAACTAAATGGTCTTTCCAAACCTTTAAAATTCTGTGATTCTGTGAGTGGGAAGCAACAAGGTAGGAGTTCAATGGGCTTTTTTTGGGTGGTGAAAAGGTCAGTTCCTGGTTTGCTACACACTTGCTGAAGATGCCTGTTTTTCTGCTTTCACTTTTTTGAAGCTTCTCCTAATAATTTATCTCAACTTCAAGGCTCTTCTTTTACACCTGGGGTCACATCTCAGCAAACCTAGCATTTCTCCAGAGACATGCTCCTCTTCCAGACTGGAAGGCTTTCTGAACTCAGGGATGTAGGTGTTGTGATTCAGTGTCTTGGGCACACGTCCCATCTCAACTGGGTTGGTATTCCCAGGAGCCAGGTGAGGCACCTCTCCCATCATTTAGCCCTTCTGACAGAATCTCCTTTTTTCCTTGTCTGTGCTTGGATTTTCCCAGCTTGAAGCAGGCACATGTTTTCATGAGGGTTTTTTGGGGTGTATTTTCCTGCCCCCCACCTCCCAATTCCACCACTTTGAGGTTCAAGCAGCCGTGAAATAGACAGAGAAGTGAAATGGAGAAGATCCCCCGCTGCAGACAAAGCAGAACATCTGACAGATTGCCACCCATGTTTTTGAAAGATAAGGTGTTCCAGGCATGTTGTACGTGGAAACAGATGCAGGGTACTCAGCCAGCACAGCACTTGCTTTGTGGAGCCTTCACTGCATTCGTTTTTTCCCTATGAACAGCAAGTTAATTGAGTTTTCATTCAGATTTACGTCAGACATTCCCTTCACCTCTCCTCTAAAACAGATCCATGGCTCCCTCTCCAAGGCTAACTCCTGATACACCCAAATCTCCCTTCTGCATCCCAAACTACTTGTATTGGCTTTCTGTCTGGAGAAGCACATGCTGTGCCCGGTTCAGGGATATGTGTGCTCTGGCTGGACAGCTGCCCACTGGTTCTCTAGTGCCAAGGAGGGCTGATAAGGGCTGAGCACTAACATCACGTTTCTTCCCCAGTGCAGCTGCTTTTGGCTGCAAAACTTTGTGTTTCCAGGAGCTCTACATCTCTCTCTCCAGGGTTGTGGTTGAAACAGGTCAAAAAAGGTGAACAGGTTTGTACTGGGGGATGCTGACACAAATAACATCAGCTGGTCTCCGCCAGGAAATGGTTGCCCCTCCTGGCCATTCTAGTTCAAAATCACTGATTCACTATCTGCTGTGTAAAAGGTTGCTCTTTATCTTTTTTATAAGCTTCCTTTAGGTATTGAAAGACTCAGTGAGGTCCCTCTGGAGCCTTCTCTGCTCTGGGCTGAACACCCCCAGCTCTCCCAGCCTGCCTCCAGAGCAGAGGGGCTCCAGCCCTCAGAGTATCTTGGTGGCTTCCTTTGGACTCACTCCAGCCATGTAGCTCAGCACATTTTGGACATTAGCAGTTAGGTAGAAATGCTTGACAATCCCATTGGGATTTGAATCTGCTGTGCAAGAGTGTGGACATCTCTCACAAGGTCTCCTAGTGTGTGCGAGAGGATCACCATTTCAAAAGGGATGTCCCTGGGTAAAGACAGAAACAGCTCGATGGTATTTCATGGTCATCTGTCTGCGAGGAAGAACAGGGGAAACTGAGCAGCTTGGTCTAGTGGAAAGTGTCCTTGCCCATGAAATAAGATGATATTCAAGGTTCCTTCAAGCCCATACCATTCTGTGGTTCTATGAAATAATCTAAGGTCTAAAGAAACGTGCTGAAGTGGTCGTTGGCTATGCTGTGCTACAGAGAATACATGTTGACTTCTCAAACCTTGTGACCAAATCCTGTAAGAGATAAAAGAAATACAACACAGATATCACATAACTTCAAAGACACCTAGGATTTCGAAATGACCAGATGCTGTCAGATATCACTGCGTGGAGTGGAGACAAGTTTGAAATGCAATGCCAGGAGGACAGGGCTTGGAGGCAGAGCAGACAAAATAAAAGGAAGAGATAAGACATCATGTTTAAGACAGGAAAAAATGATGACCCAGATGATCAGGGTCTGCAGCTTCCTCACAAGTGGAAGTGGAGGGGCAGGCCCTGAGCTCTGCTCTGGGGGGACCAGGGCCAGGAGCCCAGGGAATGGGCTGGAGCTGTGTCAGGGCAGGGCCAGGTTGGATATCAGGCCAAGGTTCTTCTTGGCCCAGAGGGTGTTTGGGCAGTGCCCAGGCACCCCAGGGCAGTGGGCACAGCCTCAAGGCTGCCAGAGCTCCAGGAGGGGTGGGATGATCCTCTCAGGGACAGAGGAAGATTGTGGGGGTGTCCTGTGCTGGGACAGGAGCTGGACATGATGATCTTTGTCAGTTCCTTTCAAGATGTACTATGTACTTCTATGTATAAAAATGGCGACAAATCCAAGGAAAACCAATGTTAAATGCTCCCAGATTTCTTAGCTCATTCTGTTGAAGCACTGTCACACACTTCAGTAAATGCTTTGTCTCTGCATCACTGGCTGCAGTGCTGCTTCCCTGCTTACTCTAAATGCCATTCAAGCATGTTCTTTTCTCTGTAAACACACATGAAAGTAACTTTCCTCATGCACAAATCTGCCAAAGGTTATGAAAGAGGGAATGGTGATGGGTCTGGAAGCTGGGAAGGGGATGGATTCCCTTTCACTTTGTGTTAATTCATGGCCAAACATGGGAACATCCTCTCGATGCCATTGCAGGACTGCCTGCTGTGGGAGGAACTGTACAACAGTGGCAAAACCCTCCCTTTTTGTTGGTACCAGCACGAAAAAGCTCCTCGAGAACTGAGGCTGTGTCTCCTTCAGTGGGTTGAATACAGATTTAAATCCCTTCTCCTTGTATCTCATCAAGCTGTATGCGGCTCCACGCCTTATCAGCTCTCGTGGCAGCATGAGGAGGGTTAAGGAGAAAACCATACTTTGCTTTTCCCATCACATCATGAGGAACATGTCAGTTGACTTTAGAGACAACTAATGTCTGGCGTACTGTCCAAACAGGCATTGCATTAAAGTCACTAGAGAAGAGCTCTGGCATCATAAAATAAAAGAAAGCCATTGCATAAGACATATAAATGTCCAAAATGAACAGAAACCTTACCCAGCCACACCAGCGTAGACCAAGTACTCAAAAAACTCCTCAGACTTAAAAAAAATTCTGCAACTAAAGGCTGATAAAAACAGAAAAATACATTAGAAAATACATGGTATATTTCTGTTATTCTGTTTATCTTTTTAATAGCAAAATTATTCATTATTTCAATAACGAAATTAATGAAATTAGTAACCTGTGAAACATTGAAACTCAAATCTGTTCACTGCCTCTTCTGAAATGCAGAAGTGTGTTTCCAGTGTTACACAAATCCCTGTTCCTTCAGTCTGGGCTGTGAGAAAATTTCAAAACAAAGCAAAAAAAAAAGGGAAATCAGTTCCACGGTGAAAAAAATCATTGACAAAAAATAATATTCTACAGGCCTTGATGCAAGCCTGTTGTGTCTATTCCATCCCCTTGGCAAAATGGACTTAAGAAACAACTAGTATTCAAGATAGTATGCTAAAAGCAAAGTTCTGCCTCTCTGACCCATCATAGCATGAACCAGTTGGTGTTTGTGTTACAAAGTACATTGACATTTATCAGATGGAATGGAGTTAGACAGTAATCCTTAGAGGTGGCATCCCCCTTAAGACATTCACAGCACAACAAGAAGACCTATATATCTGCTCACGTTCTTCATTCACACTGTATAATTCTGATTAGTAAATCGTTTGACTACCTTGACTTATCTTAATTCCTGGTGCCTATGTGCACATAAACCCAGTTGCCCTGAGTAATCAAAAGCTGAATGAGTTGAGAGACAACTTTGGCACAGTCAGGCGCTTGAATTTTGAATTCCTTTGTTGCATTAACTCACTCGACTTTGCCCTGAAATATTCAGGGAACTTCTGTGTACTGAAACTGGCTTTTCTTTCCCCTGTTTTCCTGTTTTTTATAGCTTAGAAACGTTTCGTGTTGCCAGCATTTCCCTTTTTTTCCTCAGATTATCCCTCTGCCCTTTCTTATTCTTCCAAATACGGCACCATTTATCTGCCTACATCCTTTATTTTGGATTAGTTGATTAGAAACACATTGATGCTAACCCCAAATAAGCCATCATTAAAGTGAAATAGCCTTGCTTACAAAGAGATTTACACAAGTTTATCTCTATTGACTTAAGTAAACAACTGTAATTTGTGAGTAGGCCTCGGGGACAACAGCTTTGTTTCTGAATTAATGTAGGCCTTGGTCCAGGATGGATTTGAGTGTGTGTTTAAATCTATGCAGTGAATAAGCCAGTAGGATCAGTCATAGAAACAAAGTTTAACATAAATGCAAACCTAGTATGTTCAATTTTTCGATCATCCTTATTTCCTTTTTCTATTTGCATTTTCCAGAAGCTGAAATTAATTCATTACAGTGAAATCTGCAAAATAATTAAGAAAAAATAGTTTGTGCCTCCATAGGAAGGATCAAAATAACCCAATTTAAGCTACAATCAGTTATTGCAATACAGTCTGTTTCTATTTTATACTGTGTAAGATGCACTATGCTAATTAAGCATATGTTTGTATAGATTAGTCTCAATGAGATTTACCCCAGTTTCCTACACCATCTGTGCAAGATTGGTAGTCGAGTTGGAAGTGATCTCTGTATATATTGTTTGTACTAGGTGAAGAAGTGTTTAGAACACTTTGAGGTAGAAGTTTTCGTTTTGTTATTATTGGTGTAGCAATGGTTTAGTTACAGATTCTGAACATTCTGCTCATGCTTTCAGAAACTACTGTTTTGTGACAATATCAATTTAAAAGTTATGATTAAAAGTTATCATTTCAAAAGATTATTCTGATGGACCAAATAAATCAAGCAGGAATGTTAAGAACATGACAAATCCTTTCTTGCTTAGTTTTATTTGGAGATATAAAACATATATTACAGTTGTGCAGGTGAAAATATCACCAAATAAAAATGTTGCCATAATAAAAAATTAAGCCTTAAAAATAATCTGGGGCTTTATCTCTACAAAACTGTCATATTGTTTATTTTAGCTCTTGGCATTTATCATGATGAATAACTGATGGAGGGACAAAAAAAAAAAAAAAAGGAAAAGAAGAAGTCTATCCTTCTAACAGTGCCTGAAGCTAACTGATAGCTTTTTCTGTGTAATCCCCAGGGCAGCCTGTGTCAGAGCCTCCGTCCATGGCACTCTGCATTGCCAGGGGCTGCTTTCCTCATCTGGGGGGACAGAGGAAGGAGCTCTTTTCTCTGGACAGCCCTGGTGTGACATTGTGACACCCACTGGGTTTGCAGAGGAGGTTGAGAAGAATCCTAGCCTCTACACTTTGGTGTAAGGGTCAGTTGGTTTTGTCCTCCCCTAGTTTAGGATCAAGCTGCTGCAAGAAGCTGGGCAAATGTCCTCTCTCAGCACAGCAAAATCTGCTCTGCAAAAGTAAGTTTTGCCGTGTTTGACACTTAGGAAGCACCTTTCTGGCAACATAGAACAGATCTCACCAGCATGTGGGAGGTCACTGTCCTGCTGCCAGGCACTGAGAGGTTAAAAATCAACATTTTACCAGACTCTTCAAATTTATGGCTAAGACGGACCTTCACAACCATCTAATCCATGTCACTCGCGCCAAAGGATCCCTTTTTGGGTCAGTAGCCTTTGCAGCTCAGATCTGATGCAGAAAAGGCAGCTCAACTCCAGTTACAAACTTGGGGTGAGAAGGATCTGCCACCTGCCTGCTAAGTTGATGTGATGAAAATTAGGGCCTTTCTCTTTTATCTGCCATTAGATCTCATTATACCTTTTTTTGCTGGGTTTGGTTTGTTTTGTTACACTGATGTCTTCACATAGAAATCTTCATCACATGTAAGCATTTGGCAACTGGGAGAGAGTCACACCTCAGCAGTTGGGCTTTTTTTTCCCATAAATTCACAAAAAACTGAGTTTCTTTGGTCTTTCTCTGCTTGGAGAGTTTTTAAAGTTCCATATTTCTTCCAAATCTTCTTTACCTCTAAAACTTCCTTTTTGAAGTATGGCCATTGAAACCATGAACCGTCCTTTAATTAATTTGCAGTGTTACAACACTTCTGTACCTTTATTCAGTTGTCTTCTGCTTAAGCATTCAAAGGCTCTGTTTCCTCTCCGGGCTACTATGTTAATCTGGGAATAGATACAGCGACCTGTAAATCCTTTTTAAAGCCAATGATTTCCAAAATGCAGTCCCTGGTCTTCAAGCTGACATGTGCAGCCCTGATTCCTTCAGACAGCTGTCTTAAAACCACCAATCTGAGTGACTGCATTTACTGCACTGTGCAGATCAGTCTGAAAAAGTGGTTAGTAAATATTTATGAAACGTGGCAATAGGAAAAGACTCCCAGCTTCAAACCACAGGGCAGGACATCTTATTTTTCAGACCTTCACGCTTACAGGTGAGGAAAGGTCAGACAAAAATGACACCTCAGTTGCTTCAGAGCACCACTGGTAGTGGAAATTTAAATGGAGAGGCATGTCTCCTGGTAGATGTGACCAAACCAAACCTGAAACTGCAGTCTGGCTGAGTTAGCTCCTTCATGCAAGTTTGACATGGCTGCAGGCAAACAGGTTACAGATCATAATAGTTCTAACCACCAGGGTTAAATAAATCACAGCGCACGGGCTGCAAAAGCCACATTCAGAATTAATCATCCTGTTGATATGTGTCACAGCCAGGAATAGGGCAAGAACGAGCTACAAAGGATGAAAACCTGAAAGGTGCACACCACGGACAATACATAGGAGCAGTGTCTGAAATACAAGCAATGGTCTGCAAAGAGCAAGAAACAAATGAGAGAGGCTAATACCAAAGAATCCTGTGTTAATTCCAAGATAAATCACTTCCCAAGACTGCACACAGAGCAGTCTGCAGCAATTTGTAATCTACAGCAAATGAAGACAAACAGTTACAGCCTTCAGAAGGAGCATCTTGCCCTCCATCCACTAGCTTGAAGATTAAAGAAAAAAAAAAATCCAATCAACTGAACAAGCAAAACAACAAAAAAAATCCTAGTTTGCACCTCAGACCTAGTTTGCATCTCTTGTCAAGACAAGAGATGTTCCAAGGACATCTTCCTTTGCAGAATGAATGCAAGTGTCATTCACAAACTGAAAAGCTAAATTAAAGATATAAGTAAGGATTTACAGCAAGTTTTTGCAGTTATTTTGGACTGAAGGACCCACATTGTTCTCTCTGTGTAGTTTTGACCTTAGCTGTGTTTAGCCACAGGCTTCTCCTTAGATAATGTGATGTTTCTGCTTTTGCAGGGCAGAGGCTGAGAATTTTGGCCCAACAGTCCTCATGGATGATTATCACAATACAAAGCTTTGAAGGGTGCAGTAGTTTCTGTTCAATTTTGTGTGTGAAGCTCATATGACCACTGGCCCACCAGTGAGAAAAAAGGAATTCTTGTTGAAATTAAAGAAAACAGAAGAATCACCTGTAAAGCCCTTTTCAAGATATGTTTTTCATTTGATCAGAGTAGAAAACATCCTGACTGAGCTAAGTAACTCAGGGTTTGTGGGTGCTGTAACCAGAGTTCAGGCCCTGGGTGGATTTTGCAATGCACCAAACTTGGTGTTACAGATGACTACACTGTTTGGGGAGGAAGAGAGTCGGGGAATGTTGATCTGAACTCTGTCCACTCTTAAGAAACACAGTGGAGACATTCCTCGAGCAGGTTTTGAATCCAGGAGCCATTCTGCTCAAGAAAAGTGCCCAGCACAAACTCTAACGACTCTGCTGATGGGCACCGGCAGCCACGATGCTCCAGGTGTGAACTGCCCTCTCCTGGAAATGCTGAGAGACATGACAGCCAGTGTGCTTGGGCTTCTTTCTGGTTATCTGTTCCTGGCTGCTATCTTCTCATCCTCCAGCTGATGCTCCTGCTGTTTCTCCCGTATTTGATCCAGAGGAAAAGCATCTGTAGTATCTCACCTACCACGTGTCAGTGCCAGACAGCTGATTGTCAGCCTACCTGCGGATCTGTCTAGACCAAGTGATGTGCTGTCAAATGTAGAGAGTTAAGAGAATGATAGGGGAGAATATTTTCCCCATGAATCTTCTTTCAGTCATGATCTCAGAGGCTATTTGTGTCAGTGTCAGGTACAACATTTTCAGATGAAGACATGATTTGATGAATCAAGTCTTCCTCTTTAAGATGTTCTAGATTGGTTTTTTGGTGAGTTGTCTTTTTTTTTTTTTTTTTTTCCTTGTCAGGCAGTGCTGCAGTTACAGGTAGTTTGCACTTATTTAACGCCTAATGTCAGTAGATAGTGGTCTCCTGCTGCCAGATAAACTAGAAGAAAATCCGTGACAATTTACATCTGGTGTACATTGAAAAATTAAGGCTAGTAGCTTAGAAAAAAGAAACTCATCTATTTTTAAACAGCACATCAGTTTCTCTTATTATCTTGCTTCTCAACTAAAGGATGAGCGTCATCCCAGCTCCATTTGCAGTTCCAGACAGGTAAGATTGGCTCCATGAACAAATCCTGCTGTTCCCTTCTCCTGTCTTTTTGCCCTTTTTTGAGCATGATGACTTAATGGCATCTGATATGGCTCAGCTACAGTCTCAGCTGGATACACTGGTGAGGCTCTCAGGTCTTTAAAAAATGCTTTACCTGTAAGGTCTCTACTTTGAGGTGGGAGCTGCCATTGCATGTCCACTGTCTGTGGAAAGAACAAAGCCTCAAGGGAGGAGGTCGGGGAAAAAAGGCCAACCTCATTCCCATGAAAGCATATTTATAATATGTTTTTTGTTTTGTTTTTTTCTATAATATACGCCAAAAAAGGCATTTGTTTGATTTACAGGGTAGAGGATGCCTTGAGGCTACCTCCAACACCAAATCCCTGCAGACAGATGGTTGAGTGCACTTCACCAAATGTTAGAAGTTAGACATCAAAGTCCAAGTTACTCATCCTAAACTATCTAGAGGACACTTCATCTGGCCTGTTTTACAGATTATTTTAGGGATGAATAACACCCCAGGAGTTTCTATTATTCTGCACTGACTATGAAGGGAGCGTCTTAATTTTTTGATACCTCAGGAAGCTTCAGATCTGCAAGCCTGGCTCCAGACACACAGAGTCTAAACCTGTGGGGTCTAAACCAGGAACTAGGTCTAAACCTGGCCCTATCAGTGTCATTTCCCCCTCCCTGCAGCATTGTGGGCAGATCAGCAGTGCATGGTGTACGTACTGTGCCAGCTGGCTGCAGCCAGAAACTCTAGCTGGCATGGAATGAGCAACACCCAGGGAGTACCAGACCTTCCGCTTTTAAAACAGGGTGAGCACATACAGAATACTGCTGAAAACTGTCCTTGGCCTGACCTAAATCCCAAACCCTGCCCAAGCCTTGTCTGGGCCCAGCTTTTGCCAGGGACTGCAGCAACCAGAGAGCATGGACAAGGGACCTCTGTGTGCTGGGCTTTCCCATTCACACCTACAGGGTCTTGGGATTGGTCTGAGCTGCCCCCAGGATATGGCATCCTGTCCTGCTGCAGAGCAGACCTGACATCCTTCTTGGAGCAACTTGCAACTATCCTTCAGTAGGATAATACATACCAGCCATCAAGCTGGTAGAGTGGAGTGGGGGTTTTGGGGTTTTCTGAGGGTTTTGTGTTTGGGTTTGTTTGTGATTTTTTTTTTTATTTTTTTTTTAATGTACTGGGGGGAAAAACCTTGCTGTTCCAAACATCCTCAACACAATCATAAGATCAAACCTCCATTCTCTAAAAGCAGACAGGTACATTGGTATGATCACCTGAAGAATTAAAATATGAGTCTGTTGTCTACCGGGATGTCTATCTGGCATGTTAATCTCTGATGTAACACCATATTGCCCAGCATAGCTTGGAAAACTGTGTGACAAGCTCGGGACAGGGATTGATCCCAGAGCTCTGGAATTCCCTTCCTTGCTGCCCTTGCATCTCATCACTGCTTGCCAGTTGTTGCCTTTGCCTCCTGTTCTCTTCATCCTACAAGTTTTTAAACAACTTTTTATCTTATTTTATGTTTACATTACAGTGTATTCAGGAAAAAAGACTAACAGACCTCCATAAAAATTTTCGGGTTGTTTTGGGTTTGGTGGTTTGTTTTGGGGTTTTTTTGTATTTGTATTTGTTGTTTGGGTTTTTTTGTTGGGTTTTTGTTTTTGTTTTTGTTTTTTTTTTAATATTTATACAGTTTAACATGTGGATGCCAAGTATTCTCCTACGGGATTGGCTGGGGGACCTGTGAGGGGATTTCCAATTTACTTCTGATTATATCTAAAGTAGTATCCCCTATTTTGATGCCCTTTGTGTCAGTGGACAACTACCCACGTCTGGCTGTTTTGTCACTGGCAGTAGCTCCATCCTGTAAAAGATGAAGGAGCTGGTGTGTGGATGCAGCTTGCATACCCTCCCCTTCACAAAGAGCCAGTAATTGTTAAATAAATTATATGCTTTATTGTCCGCATGTTAATGACTCTAATCCCACCTCCAACTACCAGGTTTAGAAATGTGATTAAGGAGGATTATACCTCACCTAATGCCTAATCGGGTGTCTGTTCTTAGCTGGCCTTTTATTTCCACACACGCAACATAAAGGATCTAATCAAACATCTTGCACGCATGGAAAATGCCAAGTGAGTTAAAAATCAGTTGAGTGAGAGCAGGTAACAGGTAGAAACCAGACGTGACTGAAACATCACCTACTGTGGTTATGACTCTGGGCAGCACCCAAACACTCCCTTCACACCCTGACCATTTATTTAGACTGATGAAAAACCAAAAGGGCTGGAGGTAAATCTCCATCAGACTGGTTTTCTGTTATTTCTTTTTGCAGACAAAATGTGTTGGGATTTTTTTTCATTTTCTTTCTTTTTAATTTTTTTTTCCCCCTCTCCCCTTATAATTCTTGGTTTAATCTTACTTTATGTAGGAAAATGTGGATGCCTTTTCCAGCAGGACTAATGGGCTGTATGTTGAGTGCCACAGTTCAAGAGCTGCCCTCACAGCTGATCTCTGAGCACAACTCCTTGTTGTCTTGATGTTGCTAGGATGTAGCAGCAAACATGAAGTGACATCCCAAAGTAGTCCATGGGTTGAATTTCAGTTAGCAAAATCAAAGGACATGATCCCTTTCCCCTTTGACAATGTAGCACCTCATGGAATTCCCTGAGTACTTATAACACCAAGGGGAATGGAATAATGCGAACCAAAAGTGCCTAGAAAACCTCTTAAAAAAAAAAAAAAAAAGGACCAAACCTTTCCCTACCACAGGGTTGCACAACCCTGTTGGCACCATCAGGGCCGACCTGGTTATCCAGCTGGAGCTTAGCTCCTCTCTCTTGGAGCATCAAGTATGTCTGCTTTCTCCTTCCTGTGACACATCCACTCCCCCAGCAACAGCTCTTGGCCAGGCAGGGCCAAAGGGATCCAGTAATGGTTCACAGGGATTAGAGTTCATCTCTCATAGCAGCAATCCAAGCAAGGTTTGTCAAATCTGTGTACTGCAACATCAGAAGGATGTGAAGCTGTGAAGCCACAGAGATGCTCCCAGGGCTGGAGTTCCTCTGCTCTGCAGCCAGGCTGAGAGAGTTGGGGGTGTTCACCTGGAGAAGGGAAGGATCCAGTGAGACCTGAGAGCCCCTTCCAGAGCCTAAAGGGGCTCCAGAAGAGCTGGAGAGGGACTTGGGACCAGGGATGGAGGGACAGGACACAGGGAATGGCTTCCCACTGCCAGAGGGCAGGGGGAGGTGGGATATTAGGAAGGAATTCCTGGCTGGGAGGGGGAGGAGGTCCAGGCACAGGCTTCCCAGAGAAGCTGTGGCTGCCACATCCCTGGAAGTGTTGAAGGCCAGGTTGGAGCAACGTGAGACAGTGGGAGGTGTCCCTGCCCGTATCAGGGGGTTGAGGTGAAATGGTCTTCAACATCCCTCCCAACCCAAAGCACTCTACGATTTTACATATATGTTAAAATTAGAAAAAAACATTAAGACATGCGCAAAAAAACCCTCAAACAAACAAAAAACAAAAAGCACATCAAAAAAACAAAACCACCGAGAAACCCTCCCTTTTTCAAGTGGTTTCATGTTCTCTTTCGTTTCAGTAAAATTAATTATAATTTGCTTTGAAGTTTATAATTACAGCACCCTGCTGAGGTCTGAAGAGTTGATAGCCTTGTGGAACTTGGCAGGAGTTGGTGCCATTGGTTTGCTTAAAGTGCTTGCTATCAGGAAAATAGGGGATTATGTTTGGAGGAGAGGATACGAACAAATATTTGGCAGAAAACTGAAATTACATCCTGAACAGCAACATTGATGCAAATCAAGCATGATGATGGAGAAATACCCAAGGATTTAACAATTCTGGATTAGAAAGAGGATTTCAGCCATTTATTTCAAATCTCTAATCTCAAGTGAGCAAGTAATCTAAATCCACCTAATAACAATGAATGAAATTATAGCTAAGTAATTGCTCTCTTTTTTCATTCAGAACAAGAATCTTTCATGAGCTTTCATTGGAACATCACTTTACATTGCAATGATTTTAAGTATTGAGTTTTAAATATATGGTTTTTTGGCTGATCAAAGCCAAAGTTGGTGTCTAGTTTTAGTTTTCAATGTAAAAAACTCCCTCACTATACCTCCTGGTGGTAATGTAACTCCAACTGCTTCCTTACTAGACATGTGTCTGAATATACCACCTTGGCTGGTTCAGAGAATTCCAGGTAATCACTAAGTACTGATGTAGATGGATATAGATGGGTTGTTGTAGGGGCTGTAGCCAGCCACCTTCCTGTTGGATACCTTGAAATCTGATCTAACAGTCCACAGATGCTGTTAAAGCAGTTCCAGCAACACAACATGTGGGAATTCCAGCTGAGGACCAATATGACACAGCAAAACCTGGGAGATGCTATGCTAGCAGCTAAGCACAAGACTGAGCTTGCTTATGCCTGGGCACAAACTTAGTTTTGGAGTCATTAGAAGGAGTGGAATCAAGGCATATCTTAAGATGCCCCACCCCTGGAAGTGTCCAAGGATAGGTTGGATGGGGTTTGGAGTCACCTGGTTTAGTGGAAGATGTCCCTGCCCATGGCAGGGAGTGGAACAAGATAATCTCTAAGGTCCATTCCGGCTCACACCATTTTATGAATCCATAAAAAGGGACCTAAAGTCCACACAGGGTTTTGTTGCAGCCCACCAGCATGATGGTGGCCAGTGGTGGCAAGGGCTGCAGCTGTGCCTTTCACTCAGGGCAGTCCTACAGCGCAGGTGGGCTCAGCCCTTGCCCTCTCCTGCAGGTGGTCTTGAAGAGCCTTGGATGATTGTGAGCTAAGTGGAAGCATTTGTGGGTCTACTCCATAGCTGAGCAGGCAGACAGAGGCAGTGATCAGAGAGGCACAGATCTGGGCTTTGCTAAGGAGTGCAGCAGCCTGAGTCTATACCCTCTCCATTCTGGCATATGATATGATTTGCCTTGTAAGTGATTTCAGTCTTAGGGAAGAAAAAATAAACTATAACTCCAAGGAGTGATGGTTCAAGGAATATGACTTAGTGTGATTTTTTCTATGTCCAACACCTGATAGAGAATCATGGAATGGCTTGGGTTGGAAGTGACCTCAAAGATCACCTACTTCCAACCCCTTGCCGTGGGCAGGGACACCTTCCACTCTCCCGGGTTGCTACAAGCCCCGTCCAATTTGGCCTTGGACACTTCCAGGGATGAGGAAACCACAGCTTCTCTGGGCAACCTGTGCCAGGACCTCACCATCCTCACATAGAAGAATTTCTTCCTAATATTCCATCTAACCCTGCCCTCTGGCAGTTTGCAACCATCTCCCCTTGTCCTGTCACTACATGCTCTTATAGAAAGTCCCCTCACACCCATGTTTAACCCTGCAGTAAGCTGGCATGCTCTTACTCCTGACAGCTTGAAACCTATGTGTAAACCATAGGCTGATGAGAAAAATTGAAGGCAGGTGTTCACCTTTCCACTTGTGACGATCTATTCCTCCCCATGCCTTCCAACCTGATCTCCCTCCAGCTGCAGGCAGGGTGCAGACCTTGCTGCCCAGCTCCAACACTATCTGAGAGCTCGTGGGAGCAGTTATGTCAAACACTGCCTGGACCTTTCTCCAGCTTCCGCATCTCCCAGCTGGCTCAAAAGGTCATGACCTATGATTTTCTAACCAAAATTAAGTGGTCTTGGCTGGTTTTGTAGCCAGAGAGGGGTAGTTTTTGAAGACTAGAGTAAATGGGAGTTAAAAATACCGAAGGAGAAAGTGGAGCAGGAGAGGAAAACAGCGTGGATGAGCTTAGCAGATTTTGGGAGATAGCATGGTTCAAAGTTTGCAGTTCAGGACCTGATGCATGCTAAATTTCTGCCCCAAAACTGCTTCTCCAGGACAGCAGCATATCCTCCTGGAGGAGCCAGTGCCTGGGTGTTTCAATTTTCCCACACATGAAAGATGGCTCTTAAAGCCATGTCCAGGAAGGCAGGAGAAGCTGAGGACTAACACACTTCAGCAGCTACTGGATTACCTCTCCTGTCAGAGAAGTTTCCAGTGCAGAGACCATGTCAACACATGTCTGACAGCTCTCAACACCAAGCAAGGGAAAATGCTCCCTACTTGGTCACTTCTGCCAGTGAAAATTACTCCAGCAGCCTCCAGATCTGTCTGCTTGTGATTGATCCACAGGTGGCTTTTTTTTTAGCTATCAGACTTTTGCCTTCCTCTCTGCAATTGCCAGAGATGAAAACTCAGCTGCTGGATGAATGCTGACCTGCAAATCAGAGAAGATGTATGGTGGGGAGAGGGTACACACTTGTGTCTTCTTCGCTCCTGCATGGAAGGAAAGCAAGTCCAGCAAACTTGTACTTTAAAAGAAAGTATTAGAAAGCAGCAAGACTTCTTCCCCACACACACTGTTACTTGTATTTTGCCTCAGCTGCATGAGTATTAGAGGCAGGGACTTTTGAGGGCTCCAGAACATAGCTCAGGCTTGACCAGAACACAAGCAACATGCAGCAAGAGAGGGACCACAATTAGTGCAACCAGAGCACTGGCAGATCAGGGAGCTGAATCCCATTTTAGGTGCCCACATCCAAAATCCAAGCCCCAAATATTAATTTTCAGCTTCTGTTGATGTTTGTCATCATCTGACAGACTCTGACCAAACCACCCAAGCCACTGCAGTGGCATCATCTCCACTGCCCCACTCCATCTTCAGCATTTGTGTTTTATCAAGCCTGGGTTTCCTTTGCCATCCCATGGCCTGCTCACTCTACACCATGAGCCTGCTACTGCTTTTTTTTTTTTCATTTAGTGACTCTGAAAAATACATATATTCCATACAATTGCCTGTCCCCCTATTTTCTACACTCTGAAAGGACTTTTGCCCGTGCTGGATAGTGCAGTGAGCATTTTCTCAGAGCTGATGTACGCTGGTGACTTCAAGTCTGCAAGATCTGCACAACAAGCCTTCAACTTAGATTTTTTAGAGCAAAATTATCTTCTGCAGAGGCTGATTAGGCCACAAAGATGCCCATGTCCCCTCTTTTAACCTTGGTTTGATACTGGAGTCCTCTCTGTGGAAGTGATGAGGCTGGTGTCACGTGTAATTTCAGTCTGTCAGGGCCTCTTTGAGGTCAGAGGATCCATAGACCTATTTCTCAGTTGACTAAAATAAATAAATTTTTCTCCCAAGACATAATAGTTTCCACTACGAATGCCAGGGTCCCCCACAACTGTCCTTCCTTGGATTGGAAGGAGCTGTGCAAGGACATTGCTATTCATCTAACTGTGTGTTTTACCTTCTCACTAATCAAAACCGTGCCTGTTTTTCCTCTCAGAAGCTGACACGGGCTCCCATCCCAGCTTGTCTTTGAAGCTGCAGTTACTTTCACTGTCTTTCCCTCCCACCCTCTCTTTTTGAAGCAAGGGATCATCCAAGGGACACCAATGTATGCTCCTTCGAGAGCCCTCCAGCTCTGCTCCAGAGCATAAGCAGGCAAGACTGATGAACCAATATTTACCCTCCCTGCTCCAGGCAAAGGCTTACAAATCCATCTTATTCCCAGCCTGGGATGCAGAGTATGTGCCATCAGCTCTCAGGGAGGTGAGAAGGCAGAGAAACCCACCCCAGGGACAGAATATATCTCAATATATCCATTTTCTTTGGGGAAATAGGTATTCAGGGATTTCCTGGGATACAAATACTAATATTCCAGGTGTTCAACTTGATGATCCTTGTGGGTCTCTTCCAGCTTAGGGTATTCTATGATTCCAGTGCTTATCAGGAGCCTACAGCCTGGGGAAAAGTCACTTTGGGAAAGAAACTGCCATTTTCTAATAATATTTGGGAGCTTTTTAGTCCATGATGCTCAGGGTATTTTTCTAAAGCCTTCTCCTCCAGCGTAACTAGAATTTATGGGCTTGACACAGAACCCCTGTCTAGGCAGATGATTTGATTATCCATCAGAGCTGTCAGAACTCCCTCTGTAGTCTATTGCATGTTTTATTTTTCCCCAGATATTTGTAATAGAACAGGATGAGTTACTCCATGAATGAATCTCTTACCACCACACACAGAGAATTAACCTGTATGCCAACTCTAGAGGGAGTCTGAAGCACCCGACACAGAGAAATTCTATGTTTTGTGTTACAGAAAGTTGAACAGATGATCACAATGATGGGGAATTCATAAAACATCAGTCACACACAAGGGTTATGACTCAATCTTTCTCCATGGACATGGAAGGAAGGAAACTCAGTCCTTCAAATTTCAAGGTTCTGGTGAATTTATAACATAAATTATTCATTGCCCTAAACAAAGGCATTCCCTTATCTACCTCATCTCTACTTGCTGGACCAATAAATATGGCTGCAATTAATTGTGGTGCAGAAGAGCCAATAAAATGAATTATCTCTCATAAACCTTTCTTTCTGCATCCTATTTTAAGGGCAGTAATGAAAACACATTGCCAGAAGCTTTTTTTTCAGACCATCATGAATTATGAGGACCCTGGAGGACATAAAGACACAGATCCTCTCAGAATTCAGTCCTGTACCACCAAAGACAACACCAGTTCTGTCCTCCCCTCTTAGCTGAGCTCAAGGCATGCATGGACAGAGAAACTTTCCACCATTCCAGGTTGCTCCAACCTGGCCTTCAACATTTTGAGGCGGGGGGGGCAGCCACAGCTTCTCTGAGATACCTGGGCCAAGGTCTCACCACCCTCACAGCCGGGAATTTCTTCCCAATATCTCACCTAACTCTGCCCTCTGGCAGTGGGAAGCCATTCCCTGTGTCCTGTCCCTCCAGCCCTGGTCCCAAGTCCCTCTCCAGCTCTCTTGGAGCCCGTTTAGGCTCTAGAAGGGGCTTTAAGTTCTTCCTGGGTCCTTCCCTTCTCCAGGTGAACACGCCCAGCTCTCCCAGCCTGGCTCCAGTGCAGAGGGGCTCCAGCCCTGGGAGCATCTTTGTGGTCTCATCTGGACTTGAAGATTAAGGCCACAGCAAGACTCATCTATGCATTCTAATTTGCCACCTCTGCCTGAGCAAGCAGCTCCTTGGTTTCCAGCTGGGATGAGCATGTACCTGCACCCCCAACACCGAAATACCTCCCCAGTCCCTCCATCCCTTTCTCTATTCACAAATCCCTCCATGTCCTGGGAGGAATTACAGCCATAGCAGTGAAGCAGCATCCCCAACAATACACTAATACAGGCACTCACACCAATCTCCCAGGGCACAGCAGAGGCTCAGATTAAGTGATAATCCTCACCACAGACCACAAGGATGGGTAAAGTCACCATTTCCATTTTACAGATAGAAGACTGAAGGCAGAAAGATTAGCTGCCTTCTCTTAAGAAGCCCAAACCTGAGTCCTAGACTCAAATAAAATGAGTTTCTCTCTAAGCAGGGAGATGGGTCACGTTTAAGCCATGGGCTGGAAATCACAGATTTCCTGGTATAGGCTCATGGGAGCGTTTATTGAATGTAACAAGGCTTAGGTCCCCCAGCTTTGTTTGAAGCCAGTACTCTAATTTGTCCAGATAGATTGACTTCCCAAGCCAAAAAGTGGCTTCTCTAGCATTTTCACTAATCTTTTATAGGATGCTGGTATTCTCTCTCTCTCTTATCTCTGTATGTCTGGGCTACCAAGGAAAAATCACATTCACACCCTAACATGCCACAAAGATGGCACATCCCACCCTCATCTACCCAGGGATGTGGATAAACTAAGAACGCTCCAACAACACCCCTTTTAAATGATTTGAGCTGAACCTGTGAAGCTTCAGCTGTTGGTGTCCCTTATTAGCCTTACTAGCCCTTCATCCAGCACATCCGTATGGGGATGTACCCACAGCCTCCTGCCTCCTTGCTCTGCTGATCCACAGAGGGAGTTTGGCCCTTAGTACCATGCTGTACCCCATCCTGGGTGTTTAAACGTGTTGGGGCCTTCAGTGGTGATTAGTGAAAACTTTGGCTGCTGGGTGAAAAGGACAAGAACCAAAGGGACAGGGCACAAGAAGGGGCACTCAGGACGTATGTCCTCTGTTACCTGCCACTGGCGAGCAACCACACCTCAAAACTGTAATTATTTGGTTCATTCCAGATGTTAACCTGGAGAGGGACTGCTCTCCCATTGGAAGAGGAAGAGCATAGCCACACATGTGTGTGTGTGACTTGGATGAGTTGAATCCCTTTCCTTCATCCTCTGTGTGGCTGCCACCTAGGCAGGATATGCTCCCAATGTGCAGAAACGCCCAGCACCTTCTGATTTCCAGAGTGAAAATTTTCAAATCTTGTTAGTGTCTTGAAAAATCCATCTCATGATAAATTTTGCAATTGCAATCTCCTGCCAAATTAATTTAGAGAAGACAAAGGGTCGGTGGTGCCCTCCAACGCCCTGTCAGCATCCTCCTGCTCAAGTTACAGCTGGTTCATATCAGGTGCCTATTGTAAAGAATCTGTAGTGTTCTCAACACTCCTCTAACGTGCTCTAGTCTCATTTTGCTGCTGCTGAGCACAAAGACACTCACCTCGTGCCTTCCTGCACGGGCTTTCACACCTACTGAGCACCCTTCTCACATCTCTGGCCAGGCCTCTGTAAGCCCTACCTGCTCCCACATGCTCAGATATCCCTTTTCAGGCCCATCAAGCGTCCACCCCCCGTGAGGATGGAGCATATGGCTGGGCATATGGGGCATTAATGCAGCAGCTGGTGCAGGATTCGGCGCGCCGGGCACTCGCGTTTGCTGCAAACAAGGAACCCACGTGTGTGGTGCGGCCACATCCCATGCTTTGCACATCCCTGCCTGATTGGGGAGGGTTGGTGGCACTGGCTACAGCACCTCCCTGCTGCTGGGATGTTCTCTGATGCAGTTTGTAGAGGCATGGGGGAGAGAGTTTCCTTCCTCACTGGCATTTGGAGTCATCCCTGTGTTTCATTCTCCCTCATTCTTCCACAGTTGCTTCAGAGCATCATCGTGTGGATTATGGATATTTATCTTTGGTGGTGTGTTGTTTGGGTTTTTTTTAGGGGTAGTGTTGGTAGCCTTCCACCCTCAGAGACAAACCTTCATCATAGACACCTGCTAAGGTAGAGCTTGGTCCCTTGAACCAGCCACAGCCATGCATGTCCCTGATGGCTTCTGCTTCTCTCACTACCTCATCTCGCCGTGGTCTCCTCCTAAAAAAATCCTCACTTGGTTACTTTCTTTTCCTCTCTTGCTCCAAATTTCTTCCTTACCAGCTGCGTAGTAATTTGCACAGTGGGCAGCTGGATCAGAAAGAGATGCTGGAGACAAGGAGACAGCGTTTCCTGGGGATGCTCCCTCCTAACATGTAATTTAACAGACTGATGAAGCCATTGCCAAGGTCAACCACTCCCCAGGGATGATTTGTACCCATGCAAGGACAATGTGTAGGGGTGAGGCTGGCAGCAGACACACAGATACCTGTGTGTTTCAAGGCACGAGGAATGGATCTCTGTACATCTCCCTGCCTCAGTTTCCCCCTAAAAGGAGATATAATACTGTCCTCTATGTAAAATTTGGTGAAGATAACTGCTAAATGCATATTAGATGTACATAGGTCTGTGTATGTATTTACATGCACGTGACGGTTGTTGAATTTATCTGGAAGTAGACACATGTATTATCCAGCTTGGCTGTCTCTGCTCCAGGAAAAAAAGCATCCCAAGTTTCTGTCATGGGCTGAGCTCATTGAACACAAAGAGCAGGACACTGGGCAGCTGTCTGAGGAGCACATCTGCACATGGACTGCTGCTCCAGCAGTGGTGATTGCTCTCAGCTCACAGAATCATTTGGGTGGGAAAAGTCATCCAAGACCATCAAGTCCAACTGTTCCCTCAGCACTGACATGGCCACCACTAGCACACATCTCCAAGTGCCAGAATCACATGGCTTTTAAATCTCTCCAGGGACAGGGACTCCACCACTGCCTTGGGCAGCCTATTTGAGGTCCTGATGACCCTTTCCCTGAAGAATTTCTTCCTGATATCCAAACCAAACCTTCCCTGGCACAGCTTGAGGCCATTTCCTCTTGCCACTCGGGAGCAGAGCCTGACGCCCCACCCAGCTCCCCCCTCCTGTCAGGGAGTTGCAGAGAGCCAGAAGGTGCCCACTGAGCCTCCTTTTCTCCAGGATGAGCCCCCCCGCTCCCCCAGCTCTGTTCCCTTCCTTGGACATGCTCCAGCCCCTCAATATCTCTCTTTCTGTGAGGGCCCAGAACTGGACAGAGCCCTTGAGGTGCAGACTCACTGTCTCCCCACAAAAGAGTCTCTTCCACTTCCCATGGACCTCCTCCTCACTCTACCATTTCTTTCTTTACATTTCGGTGTGTCAAAACCTGGCTCCTTCAGCCCTGCAGCAACACTCAGAGCCAACTGGTGCTGACCTTCACTTCAGATCCAAGGACCATGTCTCAGGAAGTTTGTGAGAATTTTGTATTTCCAGCTGACTTTTCAATGAATGTATTGTCAAAACCTCCAGAAACATCTCATAAAAGCTGCTTAAATGAGAACCCCGCTTCTGAGAAGTCAACAGTGAAGCCTTAAATATTTCCCAAACAATACAAAACTCCAGCTAACGATGAAGAAGTTGATCCCACTGAGAGAATGTCCTGTTTACTATGGAAACTGAATTAACAGCTACACCTTAAAGACAGGCAGGTTTACAGCCATCCCTATGAGGATTTGCCAGAGGTTACCCAAGAGCAGAGGAAGGTTTTAGCTGACAGACAGGATCTGTCCTTAAAACCTCAGCCCTAGCCTGGTCTGGCTTTGCATCTCCTGCCTGCAAATTGGCTGCCTGAATTTCAGATGACCCCTGAGGCTCGAGGCACTGCATGAACTATTAGGAAGACCAATCGGATTTGTGACATCTCAGTCAGTGTCATCTCAGCAGAAAGAAAGAAGTAAAATAAAACTTTGGGGGTTGTAGCTCGGCACTGCTGTTTGACTTCTTCCTAGTGTTTGTATTTGTGGTTTTCAGTCTCAATTCCTAAGGAAATGAGTTTTGTGTAATTGCATAAGATTTATATTTGTCACCTCTACTTCACTGAACTGGATAAAATTATTAGTGGCACCATGAGGGGAAGTAGGAAATACCATCTGAGGCCACGTTGGGCATCAGAGGGTCCAGTCCTGGCTTATCCTTTGAGAATAATCGCCTAAAAATTAGTGTTCCCATGAGGCCACTGATAGTTGGGGCATGTTCCCAGCCTCAGTGGCCTAATTATTTGGTTGTGGTTAACTGAGGCATAAAAAATTCTTAGAACCATGGAATCATTTAGGTCGGAAAAGACCCTTAATATTGCAGATCCCAACCCTTAAACTCTCTCTGGATGTGGCTGAGGTTTGCATTTCCTCTGCCTGGCAGGTAGATGTGGCTAAGTGTGATGGGAGGTGGTGGGGGAATCAAGCATGCCCTGGTGCAACTGAGACGCCCAAAACTGCTCCAGCTGTAGGTTCCAGCCCTCTGATGTCATGGTGCTAACAACACCGAGGTTCTGGGGCCGATCCCCGCGTGGGCCATTCATCTAGAGTTGGACTTGATGATCCTTGTGGGTCCCTTCCAACCCAGAGTATTCTGTGGCATTTTCATGTCCCCAGCACCGCTCCGGTGGCAGAGCTGCCACCAGGCCACCACACGAGGGCAGTCCAAGTTTGAGTGTGCCAGGATCTGCAGAAATGGGGGAACCCGCGCCCAATTCTATTTAAATATCTTCCTTTTTCCCCTGTATAGGATTTCATGCTGGGGTATCAGACATCGCCCCTCGTCCCATGCACCCCTGTGGTGACAGTCCAGATGCCACATGTTAAGACTCCTAAAATCATCAAGTCCAACGACGAACCTGATGCTGTAACTTCTCCAGCCCCACAGCAGCATCAAGGACACACAAGGCACACAGTGCTTCAGGTAACAGTTTATTTTCTCCAGGGTGTAAGATGTGCAGCAGGTATGTGTACAGGACCGCTGTTCTTAGCCAAGAGGAGTCGCAACCAAACAAGAGACCTTAACAAAGAAACCTAACAGTATCCTGCCCTACAGCAAATAGTGCAAGTCATGTAAAACATCAGTTCAACACAGGAAAACAAGGAAGAAAGAAGGAAAAAAAAAAAAAAAGGTATTTCCAAGCCACAGGTATTTTCTCTTCTTCCTGTGGAGATCCCGCAGCGGGGCCTGGGAGGTGGGATGGGTCTCAGTTCACTTGGGCTTCACTTGGACTATGTGGGAAGAGTGGGTGTATCCTCCACAAGAGAGGTTTTTTTCTTTCTCTTCTCTTTGTTTTTGTCTTGGAAAGAAACTGAGGTGTGGACCAAGGAGGAGCACACTGTCTCAGGTACCAAAATGCAATGGCAGAACCTAAAACCCAGCTGTGTGCGACCTGCTGCCAAACACGTTTTCTTAAAATGAGATGGCTGGGGCTTTGCTTCATTTATTCTCTTAAAACTTTTCTCTGCAACCACAGAATTTACCAGCTTTAGGGCACTGAGACAGTAAATAAAGCACTAATCAACTCCAAAATGGGTGGGAAAGGTTGGGGGCATAGCAGGTTCCAGGGGGCTGCAGGCAGAGCACGAGCAGAACAGAGATGAGACATCATTTTCAGCCTCACTGGTGTCAATGGGAGTGCTGCTGAGGACCATGCATTTGAGTTCAAAATATTTTTGGCTATACTTCAAGGAATTGCTCTTTTTTTTTTTTTTTTGCCCCTGCAGGTGACTGCCAAATGGAAAAGCCTCTCACGCTCCCAAACTACAGGTTCTTTCTTTCCTTCAAAAAAAAGAAATACATTTTGATTTTGTGTCTAATTTCTTCTGCACAACTGTATAGGCAGAGGCTCTCGCAATGCTTAACAAAGGGCTTTGAGGCAAGGGCAAAGAGTTGCCCATCCAGCTCCTTGCCACTTGTACCCAGGAGACACTCTATTGGTAGCAACCCCTGGTGCAAGCAAACACTACATGGGCAGCATCACCCCAGCCCTGTTTCCCCCTCCATGGTCTGGATGCTCCAGCAGATAACAGCAGCTGTTCAGGAGCAAGCGTGTGGCCATATGTTGCTGCTAACAAGCATTTACTGAAGCTGGTTTCTTTCTGTGATTCCCTTGTGTCTGATTAATGCACAGCTCCTCCGAGCAATTTTCAGATTTTTCACCCTCCCCTTGCAAATCTACCTTTTTTGTCGTTGTTGTTTTGACATTATAACACACCAGAATATGAGCATGAAATGGGGTCAAAAGTTGCAAGATTTTTTTTTTAAAAAAGGTATATGTAAATAGCTAAAAAGTCATTTGTTTAATTTTAATTTTGTATTTTTTGTGCTCAGAAACACACTGGCTTGCCCTGCTGTGGCCCTGCAGGTTCCAAGTGCAGATGAGATACCCAGTGACTGACCACCTGTCCTGGGAGGGGGACTGAGAGTTCTACCTTCTCAAGACACATTTTTGGACTCTGCCAGCAGACCTGGACCACTGCCTGAGCACCTGATGCTGTGGAGTCCTTCTCAGGAGTGTGAAGGAAGGAAGGAAAATAACTTGTGCTCATAGAAACTTGGAATGTTTTACTGAGGTTGCAGCAGGGTCTACAACTCATGAGCCTGAATCCCTGGTCCCCAGGCTTGGGAAGATGGATTTGGACCATTATTTCCCATTGCATTCTCAGTTAAAACAAACTGGGAAGAAAACTGGCTGACCTGAGTCCCTGAGCTGCGCCATCCTCTTTGGAAAAGGTTTTCATAGGGACTGTCCCAGAGAGGGAGCAATGGTGATGGGAACATCCCTCCCTGTGGTTAACCTTATCTCACTGGGCTATGGGAAAGGAAAGCACACTGGTAGGTAGCAGAGAGACAGGTGCTGTCAAAGGTGATTCATCCCAACCTTGGGAGGTCCAGCGTAGGTGGGGTGAATCACCCTTCATCAGTCCCTGCCTTTCTCCAGAGCTAGGACAGCTCCAGAGGAAGGATGGAAATCACATTACAGGTTAGGACATCCAAAACTTAAGTGTCAACATGTAGGTGTCTCAATATGCATGGGGTACCTGTTACTTCACTTCCAAATGGGTGAATGATGTCGGATGAGTCCCACCATTCCTACCTGGCACCAATTTTCCTGGCTGTTGCACCTTCTTCAAAAATAACAAAGAAATTCTGCAACTCCTGAGTGGACACATGATTTAACAGGGCTCAAATTTGTGTCAGCTGTGTTCACAAAAGGATTGAGTTGGAAACTTGCATGTCATCTATTTCAACTCCCCTGCCATGGACAGGGACAACTTCCACTAACCCAGGTTGCTCCAAGCCATGTCCAGCCTGGCCTTGAACACTTCCAGGGATGCAGCATCCACACCTTCTCTGGGCAACCTGTGTCAGTGTTTTGCCATTTTCATTATAAAATATTTTTATCTGGTCTAAATCTCCCCTCTTTCAGATTAAAATCATCTCTCCTTGTTCTACTGCAACATTCCTGCTAAAACAAAATTATTCTCATCTTTCTTCTAAACCCATTTTAGGCACTGGAAGGGGCTCTAATGTCGCCTTGGGTCCTTCCCTTCTCCAGCTGAACACCCCCAGCTCTCCCAGCCTGGCACCAGAGCAGAGGGGCTCCAGCCCTGGGAACATCTCCGTGGCCTCCTCTGGACTCTCTCCAGCAGCTCCAGGTCCTTGTGCTGTTGTTCCCTAGGGCTGGAGCACCTCTGCAGGTGAGGGGCAAAGGGGCAGAATCCCCCCCTTCCCTGCTGCCCATGCTGGGGGATCACCCCAGTGTTCACTGGTCCCTGCTGCAGCCAGGCTGTTGGAGCTTGGTAAGATGAAAAGAAGCTACCACACCATGAGCTGGGATAGAGCCCTGTGTCTGTCTAGCCCAAGGCTGGTGCTCATCCTGGCTGGGAAAAGAGAGCAGAGTCCCCAGGGATGGCACCTCCATGCATAACTGGGCTCCCATGTGGATACCTGTGGCCTGGACTCACCACACAACATCAAAATGGGAAGAAATAGGGTTTTCTCTAATTCTCTCCACCCCAAAACACGATCACTGCCAGCACTCAGCTCCCTCCAGCCCTACCCAACCCAGCACCAACGCGGGAAAATCAACCTTAACTCCATAATCATCACCAGCATCACAACACCAATGGCCCCTCGGATTGGAGCCCGTACCAGCTCGATGATTAATTTCTAAGTGATTATTCTGGCTTTCCAAAAGGTGCCTTTGGAAAGCACAGATTTGTGTGATGGGCAAACATCTGAAAAGCTGAGGTCATGTGGATCAGCAATTGCAGTGACTTTGCCTTCTCACCATGGCCACAAGCAAGAGAATCAAGTCCTGCTAATAATTTAAAAGCATCAATTAATACAGTTTAATAAATATGTAACAGAATCTAGTCTCTCTTTTTTTTTTTTTCCATTCACTTTTTAGCATCAATCAAAGTTAAGGGTGATTGTCCCGTGAGTAACTAAGGCAAATTTATTTTTCTCTGTGTGTGTGTGTGCATGTATGTATGTATGTGTTCTTCTCTACTTTTTTGATTTTTTTTCCATTATTTTGTACATAAAGCAATCACATAAAAATAGTTATAAATAGAAAAATTGCAAAGGTTTATCCCCACTTAGACAAATAGGAAAAAAAAAAAAAAAAAGGAACCCAACCAACCTAACAAACAAACCAAGACAGAAAAAACACCTTGCTTCAAGTCCTTGCAGATTATACAGTACTCGGCATCTTTGGATATTTTACAATGACTCCAAATTGTAGACAAAAAAACACCTGAAGGAACCAGTCATCTGCAAAACGTCGCTTGTGTAAGAAGTTGATATGGATTAAAAAGAAAATGTTTGATGCAGTTTTAAGAAGATTTTGTTTTTCTTTTTTTTTATCTCTCTCCGTTGACTTTTTGCACGTGGAGTCTTTGTGGATTTCTTTTTTAGAGGAGGAAGTGAGTGCTGGGCAGTTTCTTGGGATCCTTCTGCTGTGCATGGTCTCAGGGCAGCAGTCCTTCATACCCTCGTAGGGGCAGAACCTGGATCCCTTGTGTCCCCCCTCCATGCTCTGGTGGGGAAACTCTCATCCAGCCACCACTTCATTGACGGACAAACCAAAAAATTCATGAACCCGCAGTCCTCTCATTCCCTTCAGTTTCGCTGACGTTGAAAAGTAACAGTGAAAAGAGAAACAAAAAGCCCTAATTTGTAACATTTACATTTTCAAGCGCTGGTTTCATGTAAAACCAGCTTCCTGCAATACCCACTGTAAGCCATTTCAGCCAATGGTGAAAATGGGGCCCCACCAAATCTGCATCCTATGACTTATAAGAGGAGACATGGGAGGCAACTGGCCACCAAAAGCCTTTATCCTTCACAGTAGCTCATGGTTGTGGAGCTGAAGGGGGCTGAAAGGGCCATTACAACCAATATGACACTTTTTTGGCCTCGAAAGAATCCTTAGATGGAGCGGCCAAGATAGGGTCTGCAGGGATATTGTGGAGACATCCCAAACCTGTTGGCAACCATGGGCAACCTTAGCTTGGAGCGCCCCACTATATGTTACCATCTTATCTTTTGAACTAACAAACAGTGAAGAAATAGCATTTCTACTTGCTTGCAAGTAGACAGTATCATTGTCAAGACACCTTCAGTGAACACCTTTTCCACAAAGATCCCTTGAGACAAGCAGCAGGGATATTTGCACACCCAAATTTTTTCCCATCAACATTGCAGGTTCGGGGACACGCAAGTGTTTTGTAAATTTTTCTCATCAAAACATATATATAGGAATTCGAGGGAATAAAGGACAGAATCCCAGACTTTTCAGAATGGTCAGTGGTGGTGAATTCTGACTCTTTGGTTTGAAACGACTTTTTCATTTCAAAATTCCCACGTGGTTCATTTTCGCAAAGCAAGGGTTTAATAAAAGCTCAATATTGAAACATTTCTGATTCTTTCAAAACTTTTCCTTCACCTTTTCAAGCAACTCAAGTTAAAATACTCAAAATAGGCTTTGGTTCTTCTTTTGAAATTTTGAAATAGCTAAAGAACCAAAATAAGTAACATCCCCCTTTTACACCTAGCTTTTCAGCTGGGTGATTTTTTATCTCCTTTTTTTTTTTTTTTTTTTTTTTAATGTTTTTATGGTCCCAACTCATGCTGCAGATCAGGGCTTTCACTAGCCCTGTAAACCTGTTACACTGCTGAGAAAGGCAATGACCAGGATCCTCCCTCTCGCAGTGTGGCTGCTTGACTCTCCCTTTTATCCCTTGTAAAATAAATATTGTTGCCAGACATTGGAATTAATTTAAAAAAAACCCCAAAACAAAAAACAAAACAGGAAAGTACTTTTGACCCAAACGGCCAAGGAATGTAACATAACAAAATCAAGTCTGGACGGCTTGTTGGTGTCCAGTGGGCTCTGCAGGCAGAAAATGGGAATATTTCCCCCAGAAGGGCCATCTCATGGTGATGGCCATGCCCTGGACTAAGGCAAGTGACATTTTTGGGAGCATTGAAGAGAGCAGCAGCCTTGGCCTGGCCTTCCTAGATGGAGCCATGGGTGGTGGGGTGGCTGGATGAGACAGTGAGTGCCCCACGGCCCCAAAGGCAAGTGCATCACAGTCTAAAGTGCTGGTGGCCATGGGGTACAGCACCTGTTCACCCTGCTGCTCGCCCCAGGGATGGCCCTGTGCCCCAAGCCCCATGGCAGCAAGGGGACAAAGAGTTTCTTGGGGGCCTAATGATGCAAAAGGGCAGGTGGGGACCCCGAGGGAGCTGATTGCCTTGTTGGAAGGGAGCAGATGCATGGTGGGACCGAGCGCGGGTTTAGTTGCTGGCCTCTGAGATGGGAGCCACGTGGCCAAGCCCTGCCAAGCCACTGAAGCCTGTGCTCCAAGGGTCAGGGAGAGGGAAGAAGGGCTGGGCAGCAAGGTTTTCATTATGGCCCAGGGCGAAGGCGAAGATGCCCGCGTTCCTCTCCATGTCCATCTGGGCTCTCCTGAGGAGCTTCA
The DNA here is from genome assembly GCA_013399895.1 of Serilophus lunatus. Lineage (NCBI taxonomy): Eukaryota > Metazoa > Chordata > Aves > Passeriformes > Eurylaimidae > Serilophus > Serilophus lunatus. Next base: position 645,260 of record VXBA01001792.1, on the reverse strand, counting down.
TCTGCGTCTCTTCAAACTGGCTCTCCAGCTCCTGCAGGCTGAAGGAGGTCTTGGCCCCGCTCAAGAAGTGCTTGGGGCTGGGGCCGGGAAGGCACATGGCCGTGCTGCCGAGGTGGCCACTCATCTCCTCCAGTGTGGGCGGCATCATGAAGCTGTTCTCCACCGGCGGGGCGCCGGGAGCAAAGAGCAGCCCGGCCGCCCTCCACGCCGCCGGCTTGCGGCCGCGCCGGGGCCGCGCAATCCGGCAGCTCTGCCGCTTGATGTGGCGGTGGAGGTGGTCGGAGCGGGTGAAGCTCTTGTAGCAGAACTCACACTGGTAGGGCCGGATGCCCGTGTGGATGCGCATGTGGTTCTTCAGGTCGTAGTTGTGCACAAACTTGGCGTTGCAGTGGATGCACAGGTACGGCCGCTCCCCCGTGTGCTTCCGCATGTGGATTTTGAGCTTGTCCTGCCTGCAAAAGAAAAGGCACTCGGTCAGGGCAGTGAGGGTTGGAGGGGGTGATGTTGGAATTGCTCTTTGGATCAGGAGAGGAAAGGTTGGGAGCTCATCTTGGGGTTTCCCGCAGCGTATGGATGCTCTCGCAGGTTGGCATTTGTATCCGCCTCCTCTTTCCTGGGCACCTAAACACACACAGAGAGCACTCCCCATAAGGAGTTTGCAGCCCACCACAGAGTTCAAAACAGCTTACACTGGAGGGAAAAAACCCTCTAGAATAAACTCCCAAACCATAGAATCGTTAAGGTTGGAGAATATCACTAGGACCATTAAGTCCAACCATTTCCTAGCACTACCAAGGCCGCCACTAACCATGTCCCCAAGTGCCACATCCACATAGCTCTTAAATCCCTCCAGGGATGGGCACTCCACCACTGCCCTGGGCAGCCCGTGATAGGGCTGAACAATCATTTCCAAGAAGTAATTTTTCCCTAATATCCAATCTAAACCTCCCCTAGTGCAACTTGAGGCCGTTTCTTCTCATCCTGTCAATTTTTAGCTGGGAGCAGAGCCCAACCCTGACCTGGCTCCACCCTCCCATCAGGGAGCTGTAGAGAGCAAGTATCTAAATAGGGCAATATCTAATTAAGTACAGCTCTATTCCAGCCTGCAAATAAGGAAATTAGTTGGGATTCAAAAGCCTGGCAATATGGGCCGACGATATTGCTTAAATTAAGTCCCTCTTGCATTTTCCTTTTCTTTTATCCTTGCACTGACCACACGGTGTCTCAGGAGGCTTTCATTTGGAGCAAGAGCATCACAGAGGGTGGTGCTGGCAGAGGTGCAGCTCCCGGGCACTCAGTCCTTCTCTGCCATAGTCTCCAAGGCCAGCACACATCCAGCCTTACTCATAGTTTGGAAAAGGTTTTTAAATCCAGCCATGGAACAGCAAAATACCCATCCCAATGGCACTTATTTACAAAGAGATATGTATCTTTTTTAAGGGGATCATCTAAAAGCAAGAATATTTTCCCTCATTGGCAGTCCAATCACTGTTTTTTTCCCCCCAAAATAATTGTTTTCTTCTGCAGACAAAAAAAAAAAAAAAAAAATTATGGCTAAAGCATAGGATTATAAAAAGCAAAGCTGACTGTAGCTGAACTGAGCTGAACACTGCTTCCTAGGTTGCACCAGTGGAGTTCAAGTAAAGAGCAAAGCGGAAAAATTCATAATGTTTTCCAAATTGCTTTTGGTATGTACCCTCCAAAGTGCTGGGGCTATAGAAAAATATGGAGTCAAGTCATTATTATATATAAGATATGAATTATAGATATATCAAACTATATTATATATAGTTTATATAAATATTAAACAATATATAATACAATTTATTATTGGTTTTAAATATAATTGCACTATAAAATGACATAATACATAAGTATGTATTATGATGTTTTAATTTATATAATATAAACACCACTCCAAAAAATCTATTTATTGTATATATATATATTTATTTGAGGTCAATCCCTCAAAATGTACAAGACGTTTTCTTGGCACTAAATTTTGCCACCCTGCCTGTGTGCACCTTGAAATAATTTTTGGTGACAGTCACTCCAAGAGGAGTGTAGCCTTGGGCTGGGCACCCCTGCACACCAGTCCCTCATGATCAAGGGGATGCAGAGAAGTATCCCTAGCAGGAGAATCACTTCTTCACCAGATGATGCTTTATTACCTTTGGGAAATTGGTCCCAGCCAGATCCTGCACCTACAGATTTTTAGGGAAACAGGTAAAAAAGCATCTGCAGGTCTCTGTACCAAGCTCAGGGTTAGACTCCAACTTCCCCCTCGGACACCTTTAAAGCTGATGTTATCCCAAGATTTTCACAAGGGTGCATTTCCCTTGAAAGGGCTGCAATCAGAAGACAAAGCAGCATGGAAAATTTCATCCCAAATGGATAAAATGTGGTGGAATGGTACGGGGATGAACGCAGGGGCTCGTATTGCAAAGTGGTGGGAAATGTTAATAAAAAGCAGAGAAACCAGCCCCACCTATAATTTAATTTAAACCTCTATATGTAATGTTTAACCCAGAGGGATCGCTTTTCCTAATAAACATCCCGCGTGCCAGGACTGTATAATGTAAATACAGACAACGCTCTTTTCAGGCTGCTACCCATCTCCAGCAGCAGACAGGGAGAAACTCAATCCTCTCTGCCCCGGCAGCATCTCCAGGGGATGGAAAAGAAGGTTTCTGGCTCTACCTGGAGCAGATCAGAGGTTGGGAGGCTGAGCTGAGACAAGCTCCCAGCTCCCAGGCTCTCCGGCAGAGATCCACACTCCGTGTGTGTGAATAACCTTAATGCAATTGCATTAGGAGAGCGATTAGGGCTCTGCGAGCTGTCACAACACAAATAATAGGAACAAATAATGTTAACCTTTCCGGCTGGAACAGTTTCTCCTTGAGCACTCTGGGGTTGTCTTGGTAGAAAAGCTGAAATATCTGCAGTTTTCTCCAGTGCTCTAGCAGGGTAAAAAAGCAGACTAGAAGCTGAGCAGCCTTTGTTTAAGGAAAAAAATTAATGAGCTATTAAATGAAGTCCTGCTTCCTGCGATCAGATGTCCCTGGGCAGTGGGAGTGGCAGATCCAGGTGCATAGGGGGTCCTTGCTGGGGGATGCATGATCCTACAGATGTGAAGGGGAAGGGATATGATGGGGGGGTTGGGGGATTCCTCCCCCAGAAAAATGTATTTTCTCTATTTTCCCCAGTAGATTTCCTCCTGCACAGTTCCTTAAAGGCAGAAATAATGCAGAGGACTATTTTATTCTGAAATTCCATTTGGGAACCTCTGCTTCCCCGCATCCTCATTCCCAGGGGACCCCAAAGGAGACCATTTGGACTTGCATCTCCTCAGTGAAGGCACCATGGGGTGCAAGTCCAATGCTTTCAGGAAGCACAAGATTCTCCCCCAAATGCAAAGCATGCAACCCAAGTGGCAGCACTGAGAAAATCCTGACAGAAATCTCCTTCTATATCTCAATCACTCCACCTTGCTTAAAAATACACTTTCTCCTAAAGGAAAGCTCTCACATCAGAGTAACGCTGAAAATGGCTAAAAAAAATCCACCCCAAACAAACCCAAATAGCTGTGTGCTATTCAAAATCCTTCCAAATATATTTAAAAACAAGCCAGTGTTAAGAGATTTCCACTTTGCCCAGGGTTTTCAAGAAGGATAAAATCCTCCAGTTTTCAACTCTGTGCCAGGTGACCCCCACAAACGACTTAGTTTTCATCAGTGTTGATGAGACTGCACCACCAGGTCAGTCCTAATTTTGTCATTTTTTTGCTTAGGTTAAAGTCCCACTATCCCTGTGCTTTGTATTTAGAAGCTGTTGGGCATATGGGGGATGTTGAAGCTGTCAAGTTTAACACTGCGTTAGTAATGGGCCATGCTAAACAAGCTCTGCATGGAGCTTTTAACCTCCATGATGTTGATTTAACCTATCTGAATTGGGAATCAGGACACCTGAACTCTCACCTGAACCCTGCTACTGACCTTCAAAGTAAGCCAGTATCAGCATTTCTCCATGCCTCAGTTTCCCCAAACAAAGCTAATGATGTTGCCCTTGCCTGGGCATTCTGGGAAGATGTGGGTCTATAATTCCTTTACAGGAAAGGTGTCTGTGATGGGTCAAGTCAAGCTACATCTTCATCAGCAATTACTACCCACAGCATCACACATAGGAAAGCAACAGGGACCACAGGATGGGGCTGGCCAGGTACTCCCTCTAGGCTGGGATATTATCACAACCTCTGGGGTGAAAAGCCTACCTATCTGGAAGCAACAACCCGCTGCTAACCTGGGGATTCAGCAAGAGCAGGAGCCAGACCCGAATTCCTGCAGGCAGGAATTATCACCATGCAGTGGCCTTTCCCCTGCAAATAGCAGGGTGAGCCAGGCTCACGTCGCATATGCCCGCCCGAGGCATGATGCTCCCTGCATTATAATACGGTGTCTGCTGTGTTAATGGAAGGGAGCATGGAAATTTATTTTCAGGTCAAATCCTCATCATCTGCATAGCTTCCATTCGAATATTATCATAGGGACAGGAGAAGAAAAGGCAGGCTGAATGCTGGAGCACCCCAGGTGTCTGGCCATTGTCAGGAGCTCGCCTCTGCCTACTGTGAAGATTATTTTCCTCTGGTTTTCCCGCCCTAGCTTAATAGGGCTCTCTCTCACACACACAGCCAGGAGCTGAAATACCATGCTCTTGTCAGAAAGCTTTATTATTATGGTAAAGATTGTACTCATTAGATATTAATTATACTCAGCAAGAGCAGGTCCAGGAATCTATTTGTCTCTGCTTGCTGTTTAAATTTGCCCAGCTTTGCAGGGAAGGGTTTCAAGCTGGAGCATTAGACTTGCACAGCTCGCTCCAATTGATGCCCAGAAAAGTTTTGGCTGTCCTGTCTCTGGAAATGTTCAAGGCTAGGTTCGATGGACTCTGTGCAACCTGGAACAGTGGAAGGTGCCATGGCAGGGGGTTGTAACAATGTGGTCCTTAAAGTCCTTTCCAACCTAAACCACTTGAGGATTCTGTGAGTCCTACTCTTAGAACTGTTCCCCCAGTACTGCCAAGTCCACCAAACCATGTCCCCCGGTGTCACATCTATGCATGTTTTAAATCCCTCCAGGGATGGCAACTCCACCACTGCCCTGGGAAGCCTGTGTCAGGGCTTGGCAACCCTTTCCATGATGAAATTGTTCCAAATATCCAACCTAAATCTCTCCTAGTGAAACTTGAGGCTATTTCTCCTTGTCCTGTTGCTTGTTACTTTGGAGAAGAGACTGACCCCCACTGCACTAGTAACATATAAAAATTAGGACCACTCCAACCTCTGAAAGCCTAGATATTGTCATGTCCAAACATGTGCAGCTTGGTTGTGGTCTACACCGGTGCCAAAATGTGCAAACCCAAAATAATTACATCCTGTGGCTAAATGGCCCTCCCAACTCAATGCATCTCCCGGCACATTAGAGACGAAGCCTCCTTGGCTGTTTTGACCATCTGTTTTCCAACTCAGTCTGGTCCCACTGTGGTGAACTATGGTGGGGTTGAAAATATCCTGTTACTTATTTAAGCTTTTGTGCAGTGAGGGGATGGATCTAGTGAGTTGTGGATATCATCCACAACCCACAAAAATCAGTAGGTTCATTTTCTTCCTCCACCCTCCCTTCCTCCTATCCTCCTTTTTTTTTTTTTTTTTTTTTTGAAAGGATAGCGATCATGCCCCCCTTTTTTTTTTGTTTTTTTTTTTTCTGGGGGTGGGGGAAAGAAATTAAAAAAAAAAAAAAAGAAAAAAAAGATGTGTAGCTCAAGAATCAGGCATGGGTCATGACGTGGCCCCTCCAACCATCACCACCCCACTCCCACATACAGCAGAGGTAACCAATGCACACCTGGTAAAGCGAACTTCACAGATATTGCACATATAGGGCTTCTCCCCTGTGTGGGTCCTCATGTGCCTAGGCAGCTTGCCGGCTCCCATGATGACTTTGTTACAGATGGGACACTGCTGGGATGCCTTGGGCTTTATTTTCCTCTCTTCCTCTAGGGGCCATGGAGGAAAAACTCCTCCAAACTGGGTAGCGCTTAAGAAATTGAGATAAGCGCTATAGTCAGTCTCTGCCTTAATATGCCCTAAGGGAGCTGCTGGGGTGTTGGCAAACATGTCCTTGAAGAAGTCATTAGGGAAAGGAGGCAGAGGCAGGTCTTCCTTCTCCTCTTCTTCTTTGATCTTCCTCTTTTTGATCACCAGATCCAAGGGGCCGTTGTCTACTTGTGGCTCCTCAAGCTGGGAGAAGGAGCTAAAGTCACCATTCCATAGATGGGGGAAGAAGCTAGGGGCGAAGGGAGAGAGCGCTGGCCTCCTTTCTGGGATGTTTGCCTTAGGGTACAAATTTTCACTTAGCAAGGACTCAATGGAGAAGTCTCGTATCATGCCCAGGTGCCCGGAGGAGTTACTGGCTGGGAAGTGGTTTGGAAAATCTTTAGGTGCTTCTGTATATGCTTCTTCGGTAAGATCAGACTCAGAAGGGCTTTGGTGGCAGCTTACTTCTTGTACATCGGTCAGGTTCTCCTGATTGACAAAATCCTCCACTTCCTCCTCCTCCTCTTCCTCCTCATCTTCATCTTCATCTTCGTCATCGTCTTCGTCCTCTTTGTCATCTTCCTCTTCAGCCTCTCTGTCGGGCTCCATGATTTCAAGGCATACATTGATAATGCTCTGGATCTCCAGCATCTTGGCAGCGCTGAGGATGTGCTTGACGTTTGAGGTGGTGATGGTGAGGGTTGAGGTGTAGGCAAACTCGAGGATGGCAGAAAGTGCTTCAGGCTTGACAAAGTCAATCTCGTAAACATAGGGCTGGTCCGTTAAAGTGCCGGTAGTGAAGAGTTTTTTGAAGTACTTGCTGCAGGCAGCGAGGACGGACCGATGGGTCCGGTACTCCTGGTCCTGTACGATGAGGATGACATCGCAGAGGAGGCCGTCGTGCCGCTGCTCGTTTAGACCACACAACACTTCGCTGCTGTGGTTTGGGAATGGGATCCCGATAAGGTCTTCAATGCCATTGGCCATATTCTCATTTAGTGGCCTAGGACAAAGCACAGACAGTAGGGCGTTAGCGGGGCATTCCCAGTCAGGAATGACAAAATGATGCTGCCTTCTCTGGGTGTCCATCTCTCCCCTATCTCCCTAGGACCTCTGCAATCACCTCCCACTTGCACTGCCACACTGCCTCTCCATTCTACCTTCCACTTGCACTGCCACATTGCATCTCCATTCTGCCTTTTACTCTTTCCAGGTCCTCTATGATCAAAACTCTGCTTCCTTCCACATCTCTTCATCTCCTTCTTTGTCTCTATCCTTCTCTTCTCAGTTCCCACCCTATTCACCTTTTCATAACCACCACAGGCTCCCTCTCCTCTTTCACTTCCCTCCCCCAAGAATGTTGTGCAACGACTCCCTCCCCACCACGTTCCTTCTCTACGTCCTTCCAGAGCCCACATTGTTCCAGGCACATGTTGGATTTGCCCTGCCAGGAGCTATGTGGGGAAAATGTGATGCTGTGTTGCTTCACACTGCCAAGTCCTAGCACCCACACAGCTTAAACAAGACAAGCCAGGGAGTGCCTTTCTCATCTACATGATTGTTTTGGGGATTGGTACAACTGGATGTCCCAAATAGGAGGGTCATGGTTCTTGATGCAATAGGAGAGTGATCCTTACAAAGCAACAAGTCTCCAGTTCTGCTACTTCCTGCATGAAAGTTATCCCATCTCACTGCAGCATTTGGACAACCCACATAGGTTATGTTTTCTTGAGGGATTTTTGGGAATGGGGAGGCAAGGAAGGATTTGTGTTGCAGCGTACCTAAATGCTCAGAGGAAGACAACCAGGTAGCAAGGACCTGGCCAGGCACAGATTGCTGTCTGCTATCTTATCCCACGAGCTGAGCTTGCTCTATTTCCAATCCTGCTTGGACTTGTCAGCATGGTGTCAAATGCCCTGTGCATCTGGCAGACATCTTCCCCTGCTAGAGCAGCCTTAGCTTCAAAGGAAAACTCGGAAGCAAAAAGCCCACACCCAAGAGGAAAACCTGATTTTTTTTGCCATTTTTTAATCTGTAAGATGTTTCCTCTTTCACATGGCTCCAGCAGCCCTTCCACATGAGAAATCCCAGGAAAGGAGAGCGATTTCCTCCAGCAGGTGATGAATACATTAATTCCCTCACACATAGAATACATCAAACAGACAGAATAACTTTGAATACACTAACCCTTTGGAAACCCTCACGACACAGACCATGTGTTCATGCAGTGTCACCTCTACGAGCCCCCAGCTTGTGGCCCTGCTGCAGGTAGACACCCAGTTCAGAGCCGAGCAGTTAAATCTCCAAGGAACTCAGGGTACACTTAAGTGAAACTGCAGCCTCACTCTTTCCCCTTTAGCAGGGCTGAGACCATCAGGCAGGTTCCCAATCCTGCTCTCTGCACTTCTGTCAGATTACCAATTCCACCCCACACCACCTCTGCATCTCTCCCAGGACCCACTGCCGTGTCCTGGGTGCCTTTCCTTGCTCAGTTTCTGGCTGTGCTGACTCCAAATGTCCTTCCCACCAGTAGAGAGGACCTGGTCTACCTCATGGAGAAGGGCTGGCTCCCGCCCTCCAATCTCCCTGCAGCCCTCAGGGGTGGAAAGAGCCTGGTCTGATGGAGGTTGTCCCCAAAAATTGATGCTTCAGTGACCCCTAGGGAAAGCCTGTAGAGGGGATCAGACAAACCTTCCCATGGGAAAAGGAAAGTTGTCTCCCTTTTCCTCCATCTGCAGGGTCAATCTCCAGCTGAGAACTTGCCCATACTTAACCAGCACTGCCAAAAACTTGCATGGGGGAGCTGGCGAGCAAAGACCTTGGGAAGATGGTGCAGCCCAGACAGAGGACATCTGGAGATAGGTGATGGACCACAAGTCTGGTGGGAGGAACACCAGGATGGGGGACAGCTGTTCATGATCAGTGAAGCCTTCCAGGGGGCTGGGACCATGGGAAGCCCTCTCCAGCCATCTCCCTGTGCCCATAGTGAGGAGAGGGACTGGGAATTACAGCCCTCTGAGCGCCCTCAACTCCAGCCACGGACACTTCCAGCAGAAGGAGGATGCTCCAGCCTTGCATCCTGTGGTGTGCCCATTACCTCCACGCTAATTATGTCTGTTGTCTGAAACAAATTGATTCATTACAGTGTGCTGTGCTTAACTATGTTAACCAGCTACGTTCCTCTACGAGCCTGGCCAGCCCCGTATCAAATCCTCCTTGAAAATCTCCAATAAATGACAGTAAATCCAATGTGTTCTCCAAGTGGAGTGCAAGATAATAAATAACCCCTGAGCCGTGGAGGAAAAGACAACTTCCTTTTTGAGGGCTTTGTATCCTGAATAATAAGCATGAGCAATTAAATTTCTATTGCTGTTTTTATCTTCTACTCATTTATTTTTGTTTGGAAGGAGCATTAGTGTTAAAGGGGCTCCTTGCATGAAGGAACGTGCCTTTCCACAAGCCTATTTTGGTATTTTACTGCGAGATCACCCTAAGTGCCAAAGATTAGAAAAGCAGAATATTAGACTACCCTGAGAAATGATTTTATAAAGGGGCTTTTTTGGGACACTAAACTTCACTCTCCCTAATTAGTGGATTATTCCCTCCAAAGCAAGAAAAAATTGAATTGGGAGATCAAGGAGGTATGTGATTATATATATATTTATATGGAATGAATATATATATAAAATATATTAAAAAATGATGTTGCTTTTGATGGAGATCGACTGTTTTTCCTTTCTTTTCCCTTCCTGGTCCTCTGGAGATGTAGTTCTGTTAACCACAGTGCTCAGGCAAGCTGATAACTTTATAGGATGCTGGCAAAATTGAAGGTGATTCATGTCATTTAAATGGGGGGGGGG
>VXBA01001792.1:605734-635067 GCA_013399895.1 Serilophus lunatus | reverse complement strand
AGAAACAGCCCGTTCATTTGCATTCATTTGCATTTTTTAAACTTGCAGGGTGGTTTGACAGCTCTGGAGCTCTGCGAGCTTGAGAAATGACCTTATGGTTCCCATGCCCCCGGGGAGGTTGATGGCCAGAGGCTGGAAGTGTGCTGAAGCTGATGTTTTCCTTGCTCCCCCTCCCTCCTCTCCCTCCTCCTGCACTCCCACCTTCCCCTCCCCAAGCCAAGGGTGGGGTCCTCAATAATAACAGGCATAAAAATAGCATCTGATGGTGACAAATGTCACCAGTGCATGCACACACACACATGCAAATGCTGAGCAGATGACATGGAGTTAAAGAGAAAAGTCCCATTTTATAATAGAAAATTACAGCATTGTTAAAATAGACTGGAGGGAGATGGTGGAAAGGGTGGAGGGCACCTAAAATAAATGTATTCTGCAAATGACGTTGTGAAACATTGCATTTATGGTCCTGCTTAAAGCTCATTCATTAGTTTCTTGCCAGGAAAAGCACGATTTATAAAAAAAAAATGATGCTAGGAGATGCTATTCGGGTGCCAGACTGCTTCTCCCCATGTTCTGTCAACAGATTTAGGCACCTAAGGCTTCAACGGGAAAAAAAAGAGGGTTGGGGGAGCTAAGCTTTGTCCCCTTTTTTGGATGAAAAAACACAGATATAAGACAGGGACCACACCTGCAATGTGTGTTCCCTGAGTGACCAAAGCTAACCCAGGCACTCTGCTACTCAGAAACCCCTTCTATTTTTTTTTTTTTTAATCTTTTTACTTCAAGCTCCTCCAATATAATACAGCATCTGCAAACCAGTAATATAATAATGAAATATCACAGAGAGAGGAGAAATGCTCATTTAGCATCATGGCAAATAAAAAGCAGAAGTATATTCAATAGATTATAGAAATACATGCATATAAAAATAGATAAAACCAAACTAATATTGCCTACATTCATTTGTATGGGCAGAAATGGAGGACACAGTTTGGATTTGCCCCGAGAAAGATGTGCCAGCCCCACAGTGGGCCAGGATCCCAACTCCCGGATCTCAGTGTTGCTCAATGCCAGGGGCAGGAGACCTGTAACCTGTGCAGGCTCCTCACCAGCACATACTTTCCTTTCCCACCTCCTTCCTCATCCCTGGCAAACCATGCCCTGTGAAGCTTGGAGGAGATAAAGGCTGCCAGAGAGAGCCCAGGCTTGTGCAACGTGTGGCTCCTGGTTCAGGGGTATGACAGAGATGGGGGATGTCCCCTTCCCAACTGCTCCACCTGTGGGGGCAACACTTCACAACCTGAGTCTTAGCTGAGAGATGGCAATTTTGGCCTTTAATTGTGTATTGGCATGTAACATCATTGCTGTAACATGCAATTATTTTAGTATTTCAGTGTTTTAATAGTCTGATATTTTAATATATTAATATAAAGTACACTGGTCTGATATTTTAATATATTAATATACAAGTACACTGACATTTTATTGTCTATATGTTTTAGAGATTTATGATTTTCCTTGGAAACGGTATATATTTATATTTTTATGTGGCTTTATTTTATATTTTGATATTTGTATAGAGATTTTTAGAGCCTCTCACCTTAAAATGTGCATTTTTTGGCCTTCTCTTTGCTATGATTTTCCCCTCAGGAAGGTGCTGACTCCTGACTGTGTGTCTTTTTGGTGTGCCTATAGTCACTCTCTGTGGGAGTGCCACCCCAAAGATATGGGGGTGCCCCAGGGTAAGCTGGAGATGCAAAACAGCTCCATGCCAGGCTCATTCTGCATTCAGCACAGTGGAGAAAGGAGCCCTGAGGCTCCAGCTGATCTTTGCCTGCTACTGGTGTCAAAATGTCATTTTTCCAGGCAAAACAAAGTGTCTCTAGTTCTTCCTTTCACCCACCCTCTGTGCGGAGGGGGTTCGGGGTGCAAGCCCAGGGGCAAGGCTTGGAGTTGGACATCCCTGCTGCCCCATCCTGGCCAGATCTTGTTCCCACTCCCCACCACCTGTTGGTCTTTGCTGGCACAAAACCCCTGGAGGAATTCAAGCTTTACATCTGAAGCACAAGGCCACCCAGCAAAGCATCCCAGAGGTGACAGAACCAGGATTTGTGGTGCTGAGCATCCCAGGCCACCCCAGCCTGCTGTTCGTGTCAGGAGAGGGAGTCAGAGAATCAAAGAAGGAGTCTCAGAATGGTTTGGGTTGGAAAGGACCTTAAAGACCATCTCATTCCAAGATCTCACCCAACCTTCCACTATCCCAGGTTGCTCCAAGCCCCATCCAACTTGAACGCTCGCAGGGATAGGAGTGTCAGCAGGAGATCTCAACATCTTTCTGCATCCTGATTTATTTTCTACCACCAACTCCCCTGCCCAGGGCACTCAGCACCCTGAGCCACAGGTGCTTTGGCTCCGCTGCTTCGCTACCTGCTCCTCTTTCCCAATCCCTGCTCCAGGCTGCAGGAGCAGAGGCAGCAGACAGGGTGGGCTGGCTGCTCTCCCTCTGCTTCCACCCGTGGTCCTGTTTGTGTAGACCTGCCTGCTACATCCATCAGCCCATAAATATTTGTGGGTTATTTTTTGGCCCAGTTTTATTTGTGCCTCTTCATAATGAGGCAATTAAGATGTGCATGCGAGATTACCCTAATCTATCAAAATATTACAGCTACTTTCTATAGGATATGCTGGCCAGTGATTGATAGCTCCTGCTCCTGTTATTTGGTAGGAAAACACTGGCACAGGCTTCCCAGAGAAGCTGTGGCTCCCCCACCCCAGGAAGTGTTCCAGGCCAGGTTGGATTGGCCTTAGAGCAACCTGGTCTAGTGGAAAGTGTTCCTGCCCATACAAGAGGGGTTGGACTAGATGAACTCTAAAGGCCCCTTCCAACCCAAACCATTCAATGATTCTGTTTTGGGGGTATAGGGATGTTTGGGCTCTGCTCCTTCACTGCCTGATTGGTCCATGACTATGAGCAAGTCCCTTCTGCAAACACCCCTGACCAAAGCCACCCACGTTGACATTCAGCTCAAAGCCAGACCCACAGGGACATCAGCACTGCCCTGGCCAAGCACTTCACTCCGACTTGGAAGGCCAACCATGAGTTGTTATCCCTAAAAGCCTATTGGAAGGCACGCACACAGGTGAGTTTAATTTTTTTTAAATAAAAAAAAGGAAGGTGTCAAACCTAAAACAGCAAATAATTTCCTTCAGCACACCTCCCCTCTGAACATCTTGTCTCTAAAAGAACATGTTATTAAACCACCCACCCCAGCACCAAGCCTTTCTCCCCTCGGGCAGGAAGGTGGGGCAGAGCACTCCTCTCCTTTCAATCACTATCCAGCGAGATGCCTGAAGTGATGAGGAAAACGTGGTGACACCAACTGCTGCCTCCTTCGCAAGGAAATGATTGGGTTTTTAAAGGACATGAGCCACTTTGCAGACCCAAAGGTGGTGCTGTGGGAGGGAACCACCTCATAGCAATAGCACCAGGGTTTTACTGCTGGGCTGGGCACCCGCCCCAGCCTCCAATAACTGGGACCAGCCTTCCCCTTGAGACCAGTCTTGCTCGGGAAACACGGGGTTGAGCTGGGAAAGTTGGGGGTGTTTGGCTTTTAAAAGGTACATGAAGAGCTCATCCATTCAAAACTGAGGGTGTCTCCAAAGACACATGAATTTTTGCTTAGCTCTGGACAAAGGAGAAAAGGGCAGAGATTTCCAAAGTGAAGGAGAGATGCAAAGGTGGTCACATTTGCCCGTGGAAGACGCTTGCTTGCAGCCAGGATGAGGACGAAGCTCTGTAGGTGGCTGCAGAGGTGGCATTTGCCCCACTTGTCTCATGGCAAGGGAACACCTCTGTGAATGGAACAGTTCAGTACAATTTAAGGGGATGATCCATAGGATGCCAATGCAAAGGCCGACCAGAGCCACAGCAACGCTGACACAGACGGAGACCTCCCAACGATACTGGGAGGAGAGAGATGGCCAAGGAGCCATGAGGGGACAGCCCAATCTTTTCTGTCCAGGCTCCACAGAGCCAAGGATGTGTGAGATGGAAGAGCCCCGACGTCGGGCATGGTTTGATCACATAATTAAAGTTTTTAGGCTTCAGGGATTGAGATCACATGAGTGACCTTCACCCTGGTATTTCTCCATTACCTACTGGACTTTTCAATATTCACACTAATCTCTGAGCAAAATCCTTGGACATACAAGGATTCATTGATATCAACATCTGGCTGGCAAGTTGAGCCCATGTGAACTATGCATATTTGCACATATTACATAAAACTGACTTTTTCTGCCTGGAACTATTATTTTCCTATAAGCAGACCACCAAAAATCCATTTTTACTGAAGTCCCACGAGGGGAAACAAAACAAAAGGTTTTCTAGAACCGTCTTCACAGTTTCCAACAACGTATTTAAGCCCTTCTCTTCCAAGTTTCCAGAATCCATGCAGAAGTTTAGCCAGCCAAGCAGAGCAGGAGCACATCAATACTGGGTATCTGTTGGATATCTCTGGTACAACATCACTTGTGAAGCACCACGAGAACTATTTGCTTAAGAAGGTAAATAGTGACTACAGGTGCCACCCTTTCACTCATCAAGGTGTGGAGGCCCAAGCATCTCCTGCTCCCTTTGTGAGTCCATCCTTGGGAATTTTTAAAAACTACTTATACACCACAGCAAATACTAGGCATCTCTCAAAAAATCAATGCCTGAAGGAAAAGTCTACCTAGGCAGAGGCTACATGAGGCCCTCTGTACTTCAACAATTTTGTTTACATAAAGATCTGATCTGGCAAATTTGCAAATTATGAATCAAATCATCCCTCAGTGACCTGAACAGTTGGATGCTACTGGTTGTAATGGGAATTTGCTGCTGCTCCATGACCACCAGAACCCAACACCTGTCCATGGGGTATTTCAGTTAAGGCCAGATTTTCTGGCCTCGGTTCCTCTATGGGCTTGTTGCTCAAGGTGAGCCCTCGACTGACATGTGTTGATGAACAGGTTGAGCTCATGGCAGAAGGTTGGAACTACATGGACTTTAAGGATCCTTCCAATCCAAACCATCTTGTGATTCTATGATTCTATGATCACACCACCAGGACCAAGCCTTAAGGGTCTCCTATTTCCTTGGAACTCATTCTTGGCCCCCAGATAAATGCCAACAGGAGCCCTGGCAGGGCCAGAACAGAGTTCAGTGCCTCCTATAATTGAAGAGCCACATTTTCACTTTGGTTTCCTTTTTCCGGCTTCTTTAAATTACCCAGCACACTTCCCAGTTTCAGAGTTTATATAAAGCTCCAAAACCAGGAGCTCTAGGTCACTTCTGTGTGGCAGCTTAATGAAGTCTGCATACTTCACGACAAGTGCCATCTGATGTCCTGAGGAGGCTTTGGCAAAGGGGGATCTTGGTGATAAATGGTCAAATAAACATAAACAATTAGTGGAGCTACATCAAAGGCACCACCTGGCTCCAGACAGTGTTTTGAGGGCTTCATCCATGCCCACAGTAGGGACAAATTAATTAACCACAGCATCTAGGCAGGTACCAGGGAGGGGACTTTATAGGGTGGTCACACCTGACCGCAGTCCTTTCTTGCAGCTTTGTTGTCCCCATTCAAGCAGCTCCTTGGAGGTCTGGACCATGAGAGGATGGTGCTCTAGGCATCAGCTCCCTTCTACTCCTCTCTGCTGATGTTTCAGATGCTCAATATCCAGGTTTTTTTTTTTCTTGGAAACCCTCAGTGGTGCCTGTCTACATGCTCTGAATAGACTTGATGGTCTCCTGGCCATGCTCCATATGATGTTGCAGGTAGAGGCAATATATCTCCCCTCCATACGTATCTATATGCACACACATGCATACACTTCAAATGCACGGGAGGGGGGAAAATACATTAAGTGAAATAGAAGACTTTCCAGTCATCCTCTGCAACCACTCCACTTTCCTGGAAACTCAGTCACACTTCAAGTGACACAATCCCGCTCCCACGCTACCAAAAGAGAAGGGGAGGGAGTGTGAAAAAAGAAGAGCAAGAGGAAGATCCCCACTAGAAAAATTCCCAGCTCCACATGAGATGGATAAGTGTCCATGAGGTGTGAGACATTGCTGGTGGCATTTCTGCCCATGTGCTTGCAGCTTCTCTCCTCCATCACCTTCCCCTTGTGCAGGATGTCCAGACCCTGCTATATGGAGGATACCTCTCTATGGACACATGACATTGCAACTCAATGAGCATGTCAGTGGTGGGTATCTCCTTCCAGCATGGCCCTAAAAATAGCCAAAAAAGCCATTTCCTCCCATTCTGAACTCTCCTGGGAGAACAGGCCAGGCCCTTCACTCTCTCCCGTCCTGTTCTTCTTCAGAGCCAGAAAAAGGAAAAGAAATTAAAAAAGGCTCCTATTGAACGGCGCACACACACTGGGTGGGTTTGCTTCCTGACAAAAAAAAAAAAAAAGAAAAAAGAAAAAAAAAAAGAAAAAACACAACCAACCACGGTGGAAAAATGTGCCCAGCTTAACCATGGAAAACTGGTTTGGCTGGCGTCCCTCCGGAGTGGACAGGATTGCGAGGGACTTGGACGTGGATCCGGGTGAGGCTGTCACCAGCCTGCATGAAAACACTGCTCCCAAAAAAAAAAAAAAAAAAGAAAAAAAAGCATTTTATGAGGGCTTTGAAAAAGCAGAGAGAAAAGGATGTGGATCCAGCTACCCCTTCCCTTCTCTCCCCTCGCCCCCAGAGAGAAAGTCTCTGACAGGAGGACTTTGGGAATAAAAATAAAAGGGTCAGAGCGCTCGCACATTAAATCAGAAGCAGATGTGTGCCTGCTCGCCAGCCTGAGTCACCGCGGGAGGGTGAGGAAGGGGGGGTTATCGCTATTTTGGTGCTGGGTGTGGGGTACAGAAAACAATGTGAGGAGAAGGCGGTGCAGTGTTTGAGCAGGCTTAATATCGGCTTGGGAGCAGGTACAGGCAGGCTCCGGGAGCGGTGGGGTGGGAGGCTCAGCTCAGCGGTGGCATTGGCAGCTACTGTGCCATCCCCTGCCTGGGCAGGACTGCTCCTCCAGACCCTCCCCGGGGTGCCCTGCAGCATCACTGGGCATCCACAGCAGTAGACATCCCTGTCTGGGGGAGTTTCTTGCTGATCCCCATTAGGACTCCCAGTACCACCCCTTCAGGAGGAGCCCCCAACCCTCCCCATCCATCAGCCAAGATGCTGATAGACCTGAGAAGTCTCCAGACTAACACCAAGGCAGGGGCAGGAGCCTAGTCCTACCTCTCACAAGGACAAACTCGGGAGTTATCACCTATTTAAAGTCCATCTTACTTTGAGCCAAGCCCCATAGCCCAAGCTCAACCTCACCTTTCATCTCCCACCGTGCCCTGTGCTGATGACACCGTGTTGCCATTTATTAGGATTATAATCCCACAGGTATTTAGGAGAGAGGTATGGTCAGATTGGTCTATTTAACTCTGGCATAACCCAAAATATTATACTCCTGCTTGACTCTCATGAGACCTTTTGCAGCCTTGCTGATTTGTAATTGCCATCTCAGTCCTGAGCTCTAAGCACACAAGCTCCTGGGCTACATCCAGGCTAGAACAGCTCCCACACAGACAGGAGGTGGCTTTTGGAGAGGCATATTCATGGAAGGCGCCTCTCCAGAGCATCTCATCCTGCAAGGGCGATCCAGCCTGCAAAAACATGGCCCCTCCAGAACTATCACCCCCATCATCTGTACCAAGGGCAGAAGTGTAGTCCTGGACTTGGACAGTGCTGCTGCAGACAGTCGCAACATAGGAGGATTCAACACCCTGCTTCATAGGAGAGACCAAATCCACTCAGATTTTACCCATGAGTGTCTCCTCTGAGTCACCTACAGCTCCTGCCCCATCGTAGAGGGGACTCAGGCAGAACAGGTGAATGCTGCATCTCTTCACCCTTTGCTGCCCTAAGGAGGAGCATCATGGATGCTCCATCCCTAGAAACAAGGGATTGAAGTAAACAAGGCTTTAAACTAAAAGAGTGGAGACTGACTAGATAGAAGGAAAAAATGCGTTATGATGAGTTTGGTGATGCCCTGGCACAGGTTGTCCAGAGAAGGTGTGGCTGCCCCATCCTTGGAAGTGTTCAAGGTCAGGTTGGGCAGGACTCTCAGCAACCTGGGATAGTGGAAGGTCTCCTGCTCATGGCAAGGTGTTGGAATGAGATGACTTTCAAAAGTCACTTCCAACCCAAACCATCTGATGGTTCTGTGATTCCATGACCACTTTTTCTGCAAGCCAACATTTCTCTGTATCATATGTCCTGACAATGCTGATACCCCAGGGAGATGAATCACATCTCCTATCTTGCACTGGGCATTTCAAGTGGAAATACAGCCAGGTTTCAGCACAGGATGGTCAGGGAAAGGGGATCAGAGTTTCATCCAGACTTTTTATATGTAAACCAACTAGCTAATGAGCTCTCTGAAGACCACAGGTAATATATGAGCACAAACTTACAGCATGGCCCGAGCACCAAATATCCAGAGGCAACTCCCTGTCTTATGGGGATGACGTAATCCAGCTCTCAAGGTTACAGAGCAATTTAACTGAAGATCAGGGGTCAGATTCAGATTTCTTTTGTACCTCAGCTCCTTCTGTGTGTGAAGTCCCTGGTTTCTCTGCCAACCTCCTTGTAAGCAAAAGAGCAGCTGAGTCCTCAGATCAGCCCTGATCCTGCAAAGCCTCACCCGCCTGAGCAATCCGTGCGATCCGGTGGGGCCCACCCATGCCCAGCTCGGTAAATATAGTCAAAGCTGGTGGAGAACCAACAAAAAAAAAAAAAATCCCCATTTGAACTCTCCCTGGAAGAAGGAAAAGAAAAATATCTACTGCTTAGATGTTTCAGCTGAAACACATGGAAAAAAATACTGCTGAAAATCAATAGGATTAATTTTTCAACTGATGCTTCTGCAAGCAATGAGGGGGTCTGAGGGACCAGGTCCCCCAGCAAGGCAAGTCCTATGTCCCAGATGATTCCATGCACATGCCAGCTCACAGTCTGATCTGATTTAAACCAGCTGAGTTGTAAATGAGGCTTGTAATGGAATTGGCAAATGACCCTTCAACACAGCATCGCAAACCGACTGCATTCAAAAATAACCAAGGGTTGAGTCAGGACTCAGCTCTCAGCTGAGGGTAAGTGCAGGATCTGAGGGGCATCAGTCCACAGGCTAGAAAAACAGCCTAATCAAGCAGGGAGAACACCCAGTTTCTCCCCTCTTTAGAGGGGTGACCCTCCCAAAAGAAAAAAAAAATTTGGAAAAGGACGAGAAAATGCAGCCCTGCCATGCAGAGAGAGACAGTCTTGCCTGTTTGTGTTGGCCTATCCTGAACTCCAGGCAGTTTCCAACTGGAACCCAGAAATGCTGATGGTGTTTGGAGTCTGTCTGCATCCCTCCCATGACGTGAAGAGGCATTCAGGATGATGGGCTTGGATGTTGCTATTTTTTTCCCCCCTAACAACTATATTTACTGTTACATTTTGAACTCCCTATGCTGTCATTACGATGTCAGATGAAATTACATGTGCGATAACCATAACATTGATGCATGCACAAGTTCACAATGGCTTTACAAGGAAACATTTTTTAAGGGAAGAGGGAAGCTACTCACATACTCAAAGGGGATGTCCAAAGGAGTCTTCAAATTACAGGGCACTGGCTACAGCCTGAACTTGGCCTTGATGGAACTGAACAGATGGATCCTACACTTTTTTTGGGCTTTGCTGAGTAAAATGTATTCTTATTTATCCTGGTATAATTCTGGATTGACTCCAGGAATTTAACTGATGCTATTCTGTATTTGCAGCAGTGCAAAGAGGATGAAGATGTTACAGTGAGTCTGCAGGACAGACTTGCAGAGTGAATTGAACTGCACTGAGCTGTGCTGAAGCCACCATGAAGATTATGGAATTCTAGAATGGTTTGAGTTGGAAGGGACCTTAAGGTCATCCAGATCCTATGCCAAGCCAAGGGCAAAGACGCTTTCCACTAGACCAGGTTGTTCCAAGCCCCATTCAACCTTGCCTTGAACCCTTCCAGGGATAGGACGTGGAAGTGCAGCTGGTTTGTGACTTACAGAAATGGCTGCATGGGCATAAGAGCTGGAACAGAGAAAACTATGCCACTGCAAAAGCACCTTGCATCAGGGTGGCTGATTCCCTTTCACACATATGCCCCTGTACAGCACTTCAAGACTGAGAACAGATGCTTTCTTCTGATCCAAGATGTGCTAAAGCCGTAAGAAAGGAACCCAGCTTCTCTTCCACTATCAGGCAGAGGTAACTGCTCCACCAGTTACCAGATAACTGTTCCAGCAGTTCAATTAACAAAAGCCTTTGAGGTTGTTATGAAAATTCCCAATTTTTGTGGGGAAAATGCAGCAACCAGATTTCTTCCACTTGCAATGGGCTACTGGGTGAAGGGAACTTGGCTGGTGCTCCTGGAGTATAGTTCCAGTAGCATAGTCATAGAGGCAGCAACCTCTGTTGGCACAGCTGGATGTGTAAATCAACATCTGTACAGCTCTCATTGCAGCTGCTTAGGGGAAAATGGTACAAGTATAATTGGGCCAGTCTAATTAAAATGCTACAACTTCCAGACAAACCTACAGGGTGTAACAGATCAACCTTGTAGTGCAGGGTGGCATAAGCACACAGGCTGAGAGAGTCAGGGGTGCTCAGCCTGGAGAAGTCTCTGGGGAGACCTCAGAGACCCTTCCAGGGCCTAAAGGGGCTCCAAGAGAACTGGAGAGAGGCTCTGGACTTGGCCTGCCCTGCAGTGACAGGACAAGGGGAAATGGCTTCCCACTGCCATAAGGCAGGGTTACATGGGATATTGGGAGGGAATTCTGGGCTGTGAGGGTGGGGAGGCCCTGGCACAGGTTGCCCAGAGAAGCTGTGGCTGCCCCATCCCTGGGAATGTTCAAGGCCAGGCTGGATAGGTTTGGAGTAACCTGGGATAGTGGAAGGTGTCCTTGCCCATGGCAGGGGGAGTTGGAATAGGATAATTTTTAAGGTCACTTCCAACCCAGACTATTCAATGATATCTGTACCTAGGGATGTTTTTCCTCCCAGCTCCCACACAGGGAGTATCTTATGGAGCACCTGCTTTGCTCTTGCTCTCTTACAGAAAAAAAAAAAAAAAAAAGAGAGAAATGCAAACATCTCACACAACAGCAGCCTCAAGTGTCTGTGGGTTGGAGAAGGTTAATGCATCTGCATGAGGAGCACATGTCTGCCTCTCTGTACTCTTTCCATGGTGCAGGCTAGATACACCTCCTGAGCAAAGGACTGGAGGATGCTCTGGGTGTACATGTTTGGGAAATATTCTGAACGACACCAGCAGACATGTGGAATTACTCACACAATCCAAGGACCCACTTATCATCCTGAGTGGGAAAACATCAGCATTTCACCCCACTTCCAACATCATTTTGCTGTCTGTATTTTGCATCTCCTTCCACAGCACAAATATGGCAACCTTTGGTTAAATGGAGCAATTACGCTTCAGGAGAGGAAAATTCATCAGTTAAGGGGCTACAATAAAATCAGACACCTGGAAACATCCAACTCTCTATACCACACCTCTCCTGTCATCTCTGGGTCTTTCTAATCCACATTACGTTGTTTCGTAAATGCAACACACAAACAAAATACCCCTTGCAGCACATGAATTGCATTTCACATGGTTTCATACATACACACACATACATACATACATATATATATATATATTTTTATTTTTTTTTTTTCGTTCAGCCCTTCCTAGGATTGGGCAGGACCCCAGCAGCTTGCCAACAACGCACTTCAAAGCCACACACCAGCCCGGGATGAAACACCAGCACCACAGCATGCCGGGGACTTTCCTTTTCCAAGTCGGTACTTCAAAATATTTATAAATTCACTTAAGCCCCATTCTGACCACTGCCTCTATTTGCAAACCCTGCCCTGAGATTCAAGTCAGGTCGTGGGGAGTTCCGCTTGCATTGTTGGCATACCTGAGGAGAGGCAGAGGGACTCGCTCCCTGCACACAGAACAAAGCCCTGAGTTATTGGAGAGCTTTGCCCTCCACTGAGTGCAATTATGGTTAGAGAAAACCCTTGTTTATAGCAGAATCCTTCCAGTCGGGGAAAAAGGGATTTAATTATAAGGTAATGGTGCTGTGGGCGTGTGTGCGAGCGGAGTGCAGATGTGGCCGCGAGCAGGGCTGCTCTCCCTGCCCAGGTGGTTGCTGGTGGCTCCAGCATTTGTGGATGGTGAAAACAGGGATTTGGGATCTTCCTCCATGGCTGCTGAAGGCTGAGCACTGAATCATGGGGTGCAAAAAAAAAAGGCCAGGAGAGATACTAGGAGCTACAGAAAGGGGCTTAAGGGGAGATGGATGTCCAAAATACCCAAATCTTCCCCCCTTCCCTAAGTCATGGCCCTAGAGACAGGTTTGCTCAGGCAGGTCATGAGAATCCCAGAACGGTTTGGGTCGGAAAGGACCTTAAAGATCATCTCATTCCACCCGTGCCATGGGCAGGGACACCTCCCACTATCCCAGGCTGCTCCAAACCCCATCCAACCTGGCCTTGGAGACTTCCAGGGATGGGGCAACCACAGCTTCTCTGGGCAACCTGGGCCAGGATCTTACCATCCTTATAGCCCGGAATTTCTTCCCAATGCCAAACCTATCACTGTCCCCTGGCAGTTTTAAGCCATTTCCCCTTGACCTATCACCATCTGACCATATAAAAAATTGCCTTCTATCTTTTTTATAAGCTCCCTGTAAGTACTGAAAGGCTGAGGTTTGAGCTGGGTTTGGCTTCCACTCCCTCTTCCAAATGGTATTGCAGAACCAGAGCTGTTAGCATTTTGCACACAGAGACGGGCTGTAGGACTTCTTAAGCCCAAGAACTCATCCAAGCCCTTATAAAAAACACCTTTAGATGAAAAGATACAATCCAGTTAGATATTCAGAGCTCCCCAGTGCTGTGTATGCCAAGGTACATGCTCATCGAGTGCATCCATCAGAGAATATTTTTCTAGCCCTGTCTTTTCTTCCACTTATTTTAAGGAACAGAGTGTGGTTTCCTCTCCTGTGTTTCTCATATTTTGCTTAAAAATAAAATTTGAACCTGTATCAAACCAAACAGCTTCTTGCCCAAGGTGGTAAAAAAAAAAAAAAAAAAAAAGAAAAGCCTCTTCCATGGTGAACACATCAGGAAAAGGGAATATAAATTCCCCTATGGATTTATTCCACCAGTAGCATTCAGCTCCCTAAAACCAGTGCAAAATTTGCAGTAGATCCTTCCTACCACCACACTTGACTTACTTGGAAACATATAAAGCATCTAATAGAGCATGATCTGATTTATACTGGAGCAGGGCATCTTTAAAGGCAGCAGGAGTGCAGGTGTAAATCTCCAGGCACAGAAAAATCAGACACACAGCCCCAGTCCTCTGGATTCCCTCTGCTCTGAATGCCACTGAATAAAAATGAGTCTTCATGGTAAAAAAGAGGGACATGTCCTTCTGCTGGATAGGGGAGAATTCTAAGGGTGCAGTGCTATAAATAATCATTCAAGCCAGTTTGCACATGTCTCATGTAACCTGTGATAAACCATAGAACAGGTACTGAGAACACCACAAAAATTATCAGAAGGCTGGAGCACCTCTGGAGCCAGGATGTGAGAGCTAGGGGTGTTCACACGGAGAAGAGAAGGATAGAGGAGACCTTAGAGCCCCTTCCAGTGCCTAAAGGGGCTCCAGGAGAGCTGGAGAGGGATTTCAGGCAAGGATCTGGAGGGATAGGGCAAACGGGAATGGCTTCCCATTCACAGGGAATTCAGATTCGATAGAAGAAAGAAATTGCATGTTTGTGAGGCCCTGGCACAGATTGCCCAGACAAAGTGAGGCAGCCCCATTCCTGGAAGTGTTCAAGGCCAGATTGATCAGGCTTCTGAGAAACATGATCGAGTTGAAGGTGTCCCTGCCCATGGCAGGAGTTTGTACTAGATGGCCTTTAAAGGCCTTTTCCAACCCAAACCATTCTGTGATTCTATGAAGACCCAGTGGGCTGAATTAAGAAGTGGAGGCTGTTGTGCCCTCTCATCCATCACACCTCTCCAAAGCTGTAAGCCTGCCCTGTTTACATGCACAACCAGACATGCACGGGGTCCCCTCCCTGGATGTACACACACCCCCTGCCATCTCACCCCATACACAGAGGGACTGTGCACCCAAAAGCAGCTTGCTCTCACTGCCCTCTGCACAGTTTGTTCATGGGCACAGCTGCTGTGTGAAAGAGGACAATGCCACAATGACTCCTCAACCATGCAGACAATCTATCCCTAAGATCTAATGCCCATCCTGACTTCAGAACAACACAAATAAATGCAAATATCATTGTGAGCAAGCAGGGTTAAGCGGCAGTGAAGCACGTGTGCCTCCACAACCAAGTTTAATAATTTCTCTTTTTTGCCAACTCTTGCTGTTTAGATAGAGACTGTGCTGTCTGCAGAGCAGAAACTCATCTCTAACAACCCTCCTCAAGTCTTTTCTCCCTTGACCTTCATCAAGGGCAGGGAGCACCTCTGCTCTTTAGGTGCACTTGAGTGTGAAGGCATCGGAGAAAGACCTGTCTGAGAACAAAGAGGAGGCTGCTTGTGAAAATACACACTGAAATGAGAAAATGAAATAAACAGCCAGTCTCCCAAAAGAGAAAACTCCTGCCTAAAGCAGATTTCAAGGGGGAAAAAAAAAAAAAGAAACGGTTCTGCACTGCCCTGCTTTGCTAAACAGGCAGATGGGACTTGTATTTCTCTTCTGAAATTTTAATGGAAGGATATGATTCTGCTGCAAGCATATTTTATATGCCTGGTGATTAAAGAGGAAAGGAAGGGTATAATTTATAGAATTGTGAAATGTAGAGGATAGCTCTCTGGCTGCAGTGTTTCTTTATTTTCTTTTTATTCCTTTTATTCTTCCTTTTGCTCCTATGCTTGTGAAAGGTGATGGATGGGCAGCAGTGGAGACAGAAATCTTCCTATTATATTCACAGGGCAGGTACTGAATCAGCAGCCATGGTGGCTATACAAGCTGCACTTCCTCTAAGCAAGACAGAGACAAAAAAAAAAATAAAAAGAAGTGTTTTGATGAATTCTCCCTTTTTACAGTGCTTTTCAGCTCCTACAGACATTTCACCTCTCAGTGGGTAAAAGGCTTAACCCTTCCAAAGGAGAGGGTTGAGCCTTGGTTGGTTCCTGATGGAGATGGGAACATGACATGGCCAAGCTCTTGTCCCATCTGATCCTCCAGGCCCTCCATTTTCAGGGACAATCTGCTCCTCACCCTTTGAGCTCTGCCAAGACCCTAGCACTTCCCATCCACCCCACCTCGGCAGGAAGCAATAACCACCTGTGTGTGCCTAGAGAGCCACCTTGCAGGCAGACCTGGTGGTCCTGGTGGCCAAGAAGGCGCCCAGGAGTCAGTGCTGTGTCCTTGCAGTGAAGATGGCCAGATACACACTCAGTTCAATTAACAAAAGTGCTGACGAGATGTCAAGGGAAGTGATGCTTCCCTTTTGTTCATCTCTTGTGAGACCACAGCTGGAGCTCTGTGCCTAACTGAGGGTCTCCAGACAGACACTACCATTGTGGAGGCACATGTGGGAGGAGGAGCACACGAGGTGAGACGTTTGTTCAGCCCAGAGAAGAGGGCATGACAGGGGAATCTCATTTTTTCATCTAACTACCTAATGTATAAGTATAGAGAAGAAGTCAGACTCATCTCAGAGCACAGGAAGCCATGGACAGAAGTTACAGCAAAGCAAGTTTAGACGAGATGTAAGAAAAACATTTTTAGCAAGAGGCTGGTCAGGCCTTGAATCATGAAGCCAGAGAGACGTTGGGATCCATACCCTTGGAGATACTCAAAACTCAACCACACAAAGGCATGAGCCTGCCCGAGAGTGGGAAGTTGAATCAGGAGTTTTCAAAGGTCTCTGCCACAGAAACCATTCCCTGACTCCATGCTCGGGTTGTGCAGATTGGGAGCCAAGGCACAGAGAAGATGAAATAATACAACCACAGGTATGCAGAGGGCCCTTACCTGAGGCCACATGTCCAGAGAGCAACCTAAAGCTCATCCCTCATTGCTTTTGAGTAAACTAGACTCATCACCATAGTTGTGTCCGTGTGTGCTGGGCCTTCTAGGGTCATCTGCTTCCCCAGTAGAAAGTTGTTCTTCTCCTGCTAGCAAATATTTTGGATTTATAATTTTTTTTTTTTCAACTTTAGAGCCAATTCAACAACTCGTCTTTGTACTAAGATCATCAGTGAAAGTGTCAACCGTAAGGCTGGTTTCTGTGATGTGGAATCATGTCCACCAAGACTTGGGTCAGGACTGTGCAGCCCATTTCACATAAGCCACCAACGAGCCCACACTTGGCAAAAGACTGAAGACAGTATCAGCCATGCCTGAATGACTCCTGGCTTGGGGCCACTTTTCTCCAACCCTCTGAGCAGCAATGATATAAATCTTGCCCTTCTTTTGCCAGTCTTTGCTGTGACAACACAATCACTTGGCTGCCCATGCCAGCTCTCATTGGGTGTTTGTCAGGGCTGTGTCAGCAGGAAAATGAACTCTGTACCTTGGAGAGGAAGGACGGCAGCTCTTCATGAAACTAACCACTGCTGCCCTTTCTCAGCTCACATGTTTGCTGCAGGAGGAATTCAAGTCTTCTTGAAATCACTATGAATATTTACCTCTACCAGGAGCAAATCCATATTCCTCCCTCCCAGTGAATAAGCAGGAAAACCTTGCCCAGATAAATGCAGGGTAAGAGTTTTGCTTCCCTTCCAATACCAGCACTCCCATGCCTAAATATCTCTGTGAAATACGTGTGTGCATGTGTACACATCCTTTATTCAGAGTTATATTTACTCTTTAGAAAGAAGACTGCTTGTCCCATTGAAGCCAGAAGGGAGAAGGAAATTCTTTACACTGAGAGTGGTGAAGCACTGGTACAGAGAACCTGTGTTGCCCCATCCCTGGAAGTGTCCAAGGCCAGGTTGGACAGGGCTTGGAGCAACCTGGTCTAGTGGAAGGTGTCTCTGCCTATGGCAGGAGGTTGGACTAGATGAGATTTAAAGGTGCCTTCCAAACCATACTGTGATAAGTCAGCTGAGTCCTCTTACTCGACCCACCAAAGCTACAACTCCTGGAAAAACAGAGAAAACCATTTCCTGAATTTGTAAAACTGGGGCTCTGCAGCAATTTTTATATACCTAAATGATCATTTTCACTGCCTGAAACCCCTTCAATTTAATTACTCCAAATGAGTTTAGAGAATCACTAGAGCCAAGTGATGGGATGTGGGACCCCACTGCGTGCTGGATAGTCTGGGAACATAAAACCCCAACAAGCCACCCATGGGGAGACCATGAGGCCAACAGGGAAGTCAGTGGGGCTGGACATGATGTGGATTTAGCTCAGGAAGCTCACATAGTTATAAGTCTATTAGCACAGGAGGGTGGAGACCCACTTCTGCCCAGAGAGAGGGAAGAGAGCCCATCCCCTGCTGAAAGCTGTGGGTGGATGTATTGCACTTGGCCAGACAGAAGATTAAGGCAGGTCCCCTAATCTAACATTTCCCAACGGGAGGTAGATTAAAAAAAAGCAATTCAGGGGGTCGAAAAAGCCCAGGTGAAACACTATCTGGAGAAAACAGGGTGGGCAGGAGAGGCTCCTCACAGAGAGGAGTGGGAGGAAGGCTTGCTGGAGCAGAGGAGGATGCTGGCTGCACCAGACACTGAGTGCTTCAAACACAGGGTGCAGGTAAGTGGAGTCATGGAGCAGGGTGGGAGGAGGTGAAAGAAGCAGGCAGGAGAGAACATTACAGCAGAGCAAGGAACAACAAAGAGGAGGAAAACAGAGAAGAAAAAAGTTATGCAGGGCCTCGAAGGTCAAAAGAGTCAACTTCAAAAGGATTCCTTAAAGACATAAAGTAAATGCCTTCATATTCAATTATTTAGTTTCCACTTAAATTTAAGTAGTATACAGTAGATTTTTTTCCCTTCCAACACTCTACTTGCTACAAAGGAAAGACAATGTGGAGGGACGATGAGAGAAGTCTGGAACTCTTTGTTTTTACAATGGACCAGACAGGGCTGGAACCAGTGTGACCCCCTCGCAACAGACATGGAGTGAAGCAGAGGAGGCTTTTCAGAAAAAGGGTGTGAGTGAGCAGGACTTCCTCTTTCTGGAACTGAAAAATGTTAAAAAAATTACTTGCTCAGCCTGAAACAAAATGTTTTCCCAAATTCCGAGTGTCTGTTTGATCAAAAACACAGCAAATGCTGAGTTAATGAATTATGCTGCTGTGAAAATCAAGAGTTTCACTTTGCAGATACTGAAATGAAACACTTCCATTTTTCACAATTCCTCCATTAACCTGACAAAACTGAGCCAGACACACAGTAGTTCCTTTGTCATCAGAAACTTTGTACTAAACCATATTTAGCAGAATTATCTCTCCCCACTCTACTTAAGGAAGCTAAAGTGGAGTACAAAGCCGAAAGAGCCGGCTCCTCTATCCTGGGGCATTCAACCCATCAGCAGAGTTAAAATCACTGACAAGCTATGGCAAGCTAATGTCAGTAAAATGGTACCCAACAGGAGGTTTGAAGCCAGCACAGTGAGCTCTACAATAAGTTCCAGTCCATTAAATACCATGCTAAAGTAAAATATTACGGCTGGTCATGTTTTAAAGCGGACAGAATAGGTGAGGGAAACCCTGAGGACCCATGAGGATCCTCTTGGAGGAGAACAGAAACTGCTGTAGCCTTTTTCATCTCCCTGACCTAATCACCATCACTTTCCTCCTGACTGTAGTGGCTTCCTTCCGCTCCACACAATTTTTTCCACAGGCTCCTCCAGCAGTGCATGGCAGCAGGGACTTGCACCACTGAGGCAAAGCCACGGTGCTGTTGCATGAAACATCTGCAGGGCTACCACTGCATCCAACAAGAGAATGACCAACCACATCAGGAAAAAAAAAAACCACGAAGAAAGTGACTTGGTGAAGGCCATGTAAGAGGTCAGCTGTTGAGCCAAGAATGGAAATTATGCCCTCCTGTTTCTGCCCACCTGGATCCCAAGTGTTTAGTACTTTTCTCTGTTCAGCTTTGACCTTATGAGTTCCCTTAACCTTCTCCTGGCAGTTTCCTAATGGGCAAATAAATCTCTGGAGAGTATCTTAAATTCTTTTTTATCACAGACTGTATCAGTGTGATAATAAGATCAGCCTTCGGACTCCCCATTAAGTCACAGAAGGTGTGGTCATCAGTCATGCTTTTCCCAGACTTAATTGCCAGACAGACACTTTAAGTGGAAAGTCCATCTAATGAGCCCAATCATTAAAAGATCCCTGGTTCCCATTTGAGATGGAAAATTATATTACTCTAATAAGGGGGCTGCATCTTTGCCCCCCTATTCAATCATGTGGCATGGGAAAAGGTGAGACTTCTCTGTGAGTTTGCCTTGAATGTGTTTCATTTAAACACAGCCTCCTACTTCAGGCAAGAAAAAGTAATAAAACCCTTCAGAGAAGGAAAACTGGGTGGTTGGAGAACAAGGCAGTGGCCTAAAAGTGAGCAAATGGGTCACCAGTGGTGGGGGTGGGTCACCACTGACCCCACGGATGCTCCTGAGGGGTGTCCAGATGGAGAGGGTGAAAGAGCCATGATGGGGGGAAGAAGATGTGCGGACACAAAGTGTCATATGGGATGTATGAAGTGGCCTCTTCACTGGGACATCTCTTTCCTATACACTTTGCAAGAAAAGGATCCATTTAGACAAAGAATTGATTATATTGGCCAATATAACCTGCAATAGCCAGGAGAAGCAGCTGGGTAGTTGCCAGGAGTTTGGGAAACTGCGGCAGAGCAGCTCACAAATTCAGAAGACCTTGCACGAAGCATCTCCAGCCAAAATCCCTAAAACAGGGATCAGGCTACAAGTCCTCCACAAAGGGGTAATTCTACCCTGCCCTGTCTGGTCCTAACAGAAATACTCATCTTTCCCACCTCTCTATCTCCTACAGCTACTCATCAAGGAAAGTTCTGTCTAGTAAACTCAGTAAGCTCAGCCCTGGTAAGTTGAGCTCAAGTCTCTGGCGGTCTCCAGTTATGCCAGATACCAACGTGCCCATTGAGATGCTCCAGTTGGCCTTTGCTCCCACCACAAAGCATCAGCAGTGAGAGTTCCTCTGCAGGGAATCCCAGTGGGAAGCCCAGGCAAGCCTCAGTTACGAGCTCCACATCCAGCAGCGGCTCTGCCAGGTGCTCGGAGCGTTGGTTCAGAGCGATCCCTAATAAAAACAACGAAGCACGGAAGGGTGTGTTGCTTTTGGGTAATAATACATCTTAGAACTGCACAGTGAGGCAAAGACAACGCCGCACCCTAAGCCACCCGAAGGGTGTGGGCATTATACAATGATTCGCCCACACCCAGAACCTCCGACGACAATTAACATCCAGCGCCGCCTAAGAATCAGTAAATACCGTATCTCAAACCAGGAAACGTCGACATTTTCCATGTGCATGAAAAAAACCAAAACAAAAAACCCACCCTGAAGATGTGTCTTAACACGAACATCACTCTGGGCAGATCCAGATCGCTGCATGCAGTGAGCATTTTCTGCCCTTCGTTTGGAAGAAGCCAGAGCAAAGCCAATGGCAGTCGTATTTTGAGTTATATTAAGCATGAATTTCAGAGGTTTTATCATTTCCCGCTCAAAAAAACCCCCCAAAACCACAAAACCAACAAACAAGGGATGATGGAAATATTTACATGTATAATTACATTTTGATACTGACAGAGTTGTGTGAGGCATTTCATAGATAATAAAATGACAAGATCTCATCACGCCCAAGCTTATTTTCACAGCTGTAAATCTACTTCTGGTAAAGTCGCCGAGAAAAGATTTTACTATTGAGTAATAATGGAAACAAAATAGCACTTATTAAAGGGAAATGGGAGCAAGAACTCATCAGATGTTGAAAGACAACACAGAAAATCAGTTTGTTATCAGGAGACAGCAGAAATAATGCTGTTTTGTTGGTTTGAGATATCGGCAGCAAGATGTGTTGGTTATTAACAGAGATCCCACTTTCCCCCCCCCCACCCCAAACCAACTGAAGCTGCTGTGATGCTCATGAAAACATCAATTAAAGATGCAGCTCTGGGGTTGTACCTCCAGCCACCAGTGCATCTTAGAGGAAAAACAAAAAAAGCCCCACCAAAATGAAAGTGTCTGCAGATCTATTCCTAGCATCACTTGGAGTCAGGAAATTCAAGTTGCTTTTCCAACATAAATTCAATTGTTCTTTAAAAAAAAAAAAAAAAGGAAAAAATGGAAGAAGGGGTGATGATTATGGTAAATCTACCTTCTGGATGATCCCAGGAAAGAGGTAGATTTGATGCTGCTGTGTCTGCAGGAAGGGTAGAGCTAACAGTTACCATATACCTGCCTAAAAAAGGGAGGCTCAAAGCCCTCCTGAGGGACATGGTGATCCCAGGGAGGAATGCTTGTTGCACTATCAACAAAGGATGAGACAGGACCACCAGGGACAAATGAACCATATATTCCTGGCTGGCACAGTAGAGACAGTTTGGATAGCTCAAGAACAAGAGGGTCATGCTGGACATGATTACTTCTCCTCACAGCAGTCAGTTGGGGCAGATCAGCAGATGTTTATACCGATAACCAAGTCCTGCTTGAATTTCTGAATCCTGATTGTGGGCAAGAGAAGGGATGGATTTTAATTCTCCGACTGCAGAACTGAGTAACAGGAGCGAAGCCCAGCCCTACCAGTACAAGCGAGGAAATAAAATTATCCAATATCATTGTTTACTGATGATAGCTTAGAGCATCTTCAGATCTGACTAAATTTCTGCTGGGTAAGGTTTTACTATTGTTATTATTATTACTACTACTACTACGATTACTATTATTATTATTATTACTATTAATTGTAGTGGCAATTTGTACTCCACCAGTGTCTTATAGCTACAACTGGGATGCTCTTTCCCTTATAAGCACTGTGTAATTGAGAACAGAAGAAGTCCATTCCTAAATGCTTGTGCTCCAAATAAACGATGGGAGAAAAAGAAGAGTTTATCTGTTTTTTACAGATGAGGAATAAAGAGACTTGGTGATCTGCAAAGACCATAGATTAAGCCTTTGGCAGAGCCAAAATTTGTTGTTATTTTCTCCAAATCTCAGCTCATCTCTTTATTCAGACTATCAACCTGAACTAGGTCTCCCCTAAGGCTCAGATCTACCCCAAGGCTGGAGGCAGCCCAAAGCACAGAGGGTCTCCAGGTTAGGTCCATCACATGGGCTTTAATGGGGATAAACTTTTTTAGCACGGTTGTTGCAATAGGAGAAGGGGTAAAGGTCTTAAACTAGAAGAGGGGAGATTTAGATTAGATATAAGGCAGATTTTTACACTGAAGGTGGTGAGGCCCTGGCACAGGTTGCCCAGAGAAGCTGTGGCTGCCCCACCCCAGGAAGAGTTCAAGGCCAGGCTTGACAGAGCTTGGAGCAACCTGGGATAGTGGAAGGTGTTCCTGCCCATGGCAGGGGAGGTTGGAATGAGATGATCTTTAAGATTCTTCCAATCCAAAACATTCTGTCAATCCCGTATGCCAGGTGGTTGCCATGTGCTGAACCTCGTGCCTACACCTCATGGCTGATGGCACCAGCCCAGCAGCTGACTGCCTCAGCCCATCACTGGCAATGTTTTGACACCTGGCAAAGCCAGAGGATGTTGGACTGCACCAGGACAGTCTAAATCACACAAAAGGACCTGTGGTGGCAGGGTTTGGGCTGGCGGCATCGCCCAGCATCCCCACAGCTCAGCTGGAATTTTCACTGAATAAAACCCAAAAGATCTGGGAATGAAGGAATTCCAGAGAGGAATGGAGGAGAGTTCCCAAGGGAAAAATAGGGATAGCCAGAGATGTTGGGAATGACAACTTGTTGCAGCTACCACCCAGCCTGGCAGGCCACTGGAGAAAGGGTAGGGTAGGGAGGATTTTGGTCACAAGAAGGGACACGCAAAAAAAAAGTACCATCAGCAACAAAGTGAGGCTTTTCAAAATATAAACAGTTTTGGGGAACAAACGTGATTGCCGTGCAAGCTAAAAATAAGCAGCAGCAAGTGAAAAAAGGATTAAAGAAGCCCAAAAGAAACAGCGAGCAGGAAATTGCAGGGAATTGTTCAGCAAACAATAAAAGGCTCCTCGCCATCTCCCCGCAACAGGCAGATGGCACTGGGAGAAAGCAACCCCCGACAAATGATAGCTGCAAAAGGGGTGATGGAGGGGGGGAGAAAATTTCAGACCTGGCAGA
Source organism: Serilophus lunatus (assembly GCA_013399895.1). Classification (NCBI taxonomy): domain Eukaryota; kingdom Metazoa; phylum Chordata; class Aves; order Passeriformes; family Eurylaimidae; genus Serilophus; species Serilophus lunatus. The sequence goes on along the minus strand of VXBA01001792.1, from coordinate 611,610 downwards.
TTTGTTAAGTGGTAATTTTCCCTCTGTCTGTGCAGAAGACAAAGGGGAGGGAAAGCTCCCCAAGACAGGGATTGTATTTCACTCTGAGGTTGAGAAGGCTTTCGAGTGTCTGCAGATAGAGGCAAGAAATGGTCCTAAAAAGATTAGAGCTCTTAAGGTAGGGCAAAATACTATATCCAGACAACACACTCGAGTTTTAATGACAGTGGGGAGAGAATTGAGTGAAGCATTGTCTGGTGCCTCTAGGAAACTGAAAACTTAATATGAAACAGCACAGACTCGAGCCGGACTTTTCTCATGGAAAGGCTTTACTCCTGCCCTTTAAGCATCAACTTTTTATCCTTGACATATATTTTCTATTCATTGCTTTCCTGCAACCAACACAAGTTTAGGAAGGGTCTTCCATGCTTTTAGAGTGATTTGGGTAGCTCGGTTTTGAGCTGGCTAGAATGTATTTCCTCTCACTGCATCCCTCTTGTCCACATCTATGAATACCTACTTGAGAGATAAAGAAGCAAAGTGGCTTCCTACAGATGCACAGAGAATGTGCTGGAAAGAAAGATCACCCTGGACTCCCTAAATCTCAATCCCAGAACATTCTCCCCTCAGTGATTCCCATGTGGGATTGCTATCAGGTAGAGGCCAATTCCCACTGGGTACAAACCAGCAGAGTTCCCATGCAACCCACTTTAACACTGGGAGAAAGTATCACATTCAATCTTAAATCATAGACTCACAGAATCATTTAAGGTGGGAAAGCCCTGGTGTGAACCCAGCACTGCCAAGGCCACCACTTATCTTGGATTGGATTGAGAATTTTGCGCCTCTCCCCAAAACAATGCTGATTGTTATGGCCTCCACAGCAGCTGATGGGGGGTCACCAGGTCTCCCCCTGCCTCACTTGGCTTGGGAAAAGGACAAAACAGGGCACTGCTTTGCTGCCAGCCTCTTGGCTGCATGTGCCAGGGCAAGGGGAGCATCGTTTCTGTGTTGCCCCCACCAGCCCCATCACTGGTGGGGGACACTGGGGTGGCTCTGCCATCTCAGCTCCTCAGCATTCCCAAGCCAGGGAGTTTTGGCTGCAGGGAGCCCCCTGACCTTGCCCAGGGCTCTGTTACTAAGAATAAAACCCAGAGGGCTGTGCTGTGCTGTGCTGGTGCACAGGGGGATAATTGCAGGGAAGCGGCTGCTGTAGCCCAGCGACCGCAGTAATTGGGTACGGGCCATCCTGCAGCCAGGTTTCCCGTGCTATTATCCCCTTATTAATAGAAACCAAATCTACCTTTGCAGAGGCAGCACTGAGAGCCTGGAATTATGTGGTGTAGGGCTGCAGGGAGGCATCTGAGGCATCTCAGCAGCAGCCTCAGCCCTCTGCCACCCAAGGGACGGATCCTCGGGATGCTCCCGCCCAAGTTGTGGCAAAATCCCAGCCAAAGTCCCCTGTGGTCATCGGAAAGATGAATGTTAGATTCAGACACAAGACAACTGCCTTCAAAGAGGCAGGAAACTAATTAATCCCAGCAGCATCCCTGCAAGGTATGGCAAAGTGTATTAATTTCATCTCCCAGGGAGGAAATCTGAAGGTCAAAAAGGCTTGAATTTCCTCTCACCAACCCAGATGGGGTAGAGTGAGGGCCAAAAGCTAAGAATCCATGGATTTAGGGATGGAAAACAATGTGGAGTATCTCAGTTGGGATGTTCCTGCTGGGTGCCATGGGATGTTAAAGGTAAAAGATAAAGGTAAAAGTGACAGCATCATTTTAAGGAGAATCAACCCACAGGGCCAGAGCTCTCTTTCCTGGAAGGTGTGAAAGCAAAGTGCTGGTTTCTGAGAAACCCAAGGACAGGGCAAAAGTCCTTGCAGGGGGCTTCTAGGACAGGATTTCCATGTCTATATGGTAAGTGACTCTCCATGGCTAGAACTAATTCAGGCTCCTTTCTCCATCCTTGTCTTGTTCCAGGCTAACTACCCCTCTGATGCCCAACCTGGATAAAATATGCCTCTGATCGTGACTTTCTACCTGCTTTGGAAATCAGGTAACGAGGTGTGAGTCAGCATTGAAGCTGGAAGTAGACTAAGCGCCTCTACCCTAAATGCAGTCAACAATACAGAGAATCAGATCTGGTTTAGTGCATTCATTATTTTCATGCATGTTTAGAAAGGTCTTAAAGAACATCTGAATCCCATCTCAAATATGAGATTTGCTCTGGAACTTCCAAAGTTGAGATTTGATACGTCTGCCAAAGACCAGCTGAGGAAGCTGGGGGTGCTCAGTCTGGGCAAAAGGAGGCTCAGGGGGAACCTTCTGGCTCTCTCCAACTCCCTGACAGAAGTGGGAAGGAAGGTGGGGGTCTGGCTCTGCTCCCATGGAACAAATGACAGCACAAGAGGAAATGGCCTCAAGCAGCACCAGAGGAAGCTTAGATTGGATATTAAGGAAAATTTCTGCATGGAAAGGGTAGTCAGGCACTGGCACAGACTGCACAGGGCAGCGGTGAATCCCCGGAGGGATTTAAAGGCTGTGTGGATGGGGACATGGGCTAGTGGTGACCTTGGTAGTGCGGGGAGAATGGCTGGACATGAATGGTCTTGGAAGGCTTTTCCAGGCTAAAAATTTCTGTGATTCTGATTCCCCAAAAATGGTTACTTCCTCATCCATGGTAGCCAAAGCCCAGCAGATGGTCTCCTACAGTAATGATCTTAATCATCACAGTTAATACACTCAAGACTGACAGGAAGAATTATCAGCCCAGAGTATTTTCATGCTTCCTTATTTCTCTCCACCTCTTCTTCACCCAGCTTTTAGCATTTCCCAAATCAGCAATTAATCCCAGCCTTTCTGAAGATGAATCCCACAGGCTTGAAACCAAGTCCATGCAGAGCCAAATCAGCACAGATGTGCCAGAGAGTGATGCAGATGGTTTTTCCTTCCCTTGAAACTTAAGACTTCGCTCCTGTCTGGTGCTCCTGTGTTTAGCAGGCTGGGGACATCAGGAGCACCTCCCTTCCCCATATGGCAAGTAAGAAGTCATCCCAGAAAGATTAAAGCAGAGAGAAGAGACCTGAGTTTCCTCCTGTATTTTTCAGCCCCTATCCACTACTTTGTGAAAAGGCTGGTGCTGTTAAAGCAACTATGCACCAGATGAAAAAAAGTCAGGGAAAATAAATAATACATAAATGTCAAAGTGTGTTGCCAAGGCCACCTCCAGGATGGATCTGCACCCTCTGGACAGCTGCCTGGTCCTGCCCTGGAGAGATGTCACTGGGAGTGAAATGGAGCTCCTGGGCAAGACATTGTTTCAGACTGATGCATCGGAAAACCTTGCAGGTGACAGAAACTGTAATTGCTGTGCTTAAACTCCACTGGTCCATTTCACCCCTGTGAAACCCAGCTTTGCTGCTGATTTCAGCAGAAGAGGGATGGATGTGCCCCTACCAAGGAAGAGGTTGGGATTTCTAGGGATACTTCTCCCTAAAACCCGATCAAAGCCCCGCTGCCTGATCAGAGGGTTCCTCCTCCTGTGGTTTCATGGATGCTCTGGTTCCCTGAGGACTTGGACAATGTTCTCCAACCTCCCCCAAAGCAGTCCAAACCAGGTGCAGAGAGTCAGCAGCCTGAAAAAAAAATGGGCATGAAACCCAGTGTGAGACACTGTGTGTCATGTGTGATGGCTTCTTTGGGTTCAGGGCAACAAGGAGCTGGGCAGGAGCAGACAGCTGTCCAGAGGGTACAAATCCACCCTGGAAGTGGCCTTGGCAAAATGGGCCTTGTGCTCAGAGGCTGCAGAGACCCCAGGGGAGCTACACTGCATCTCACCAGCTCCATTCCCACATCCTTATGTCAACAGCAGCTTGGACACATCTGTCTGCTTTTCTCAGCAACTCCCGAATTGCTATATAGCTCCACAGCAGCAAGAGATAACACATTGGTCACTTCAAATATATGATATGAATGTAAAAGAAAAGGTCCATGTTGTGTGGCTGGATGCAGCCATGACTGCAAAGTGAACTGTCCTGACTCATGACATGGAGAGCTGACTGTACCAGTAGCCTCCAGGAGCCCGCTGGAAGGGGTCATCTCCCCAGTCTGTCTTTTCCATAGGTTAGAAGACAAGGCATCATACCAGCAGCTGCATGCCTGTGCTTCAGCAATGATACAGAAGCCTCCAGCCCTGTTGCAGAATAACACCAGGAGGTGCCCAGGGTGCTGGGGGGTGATGGCAAGGAGCACAGGCCTCGGGGTGGCTGCTTCAAACCTTGCTGTGATGGACAAGTCCAGACACACCCCCTCCTTACTGCTGTGGCCTGGAAAACAACCTAAATACTCCTAGAAAAGCACTTTGCAACCCACTAAACACCCTGTACTCTCCTGTGCCTGTTGCAGAAGGCAGCTGGAGGGGCTCAGGAGACACAGCACACAGATGAGCACACAGGGGTGAGCTCCAGGCTGTCCTAAAATTAAATGCACACAGACTAATGTCTCTGTAGAAAAAACCCCACATCTGCTAGCATCAGAACTCGCTACAAAGACCGAAGATGTTGTTTGAGAAATATTAGCTATGGCTGTTTATTTGCCTTATGAATTTTCTCTAGTGGGAGGTGACAAAATGTCTGGGAAAAGCAGGAGAAGAATATTTTCTTGTTTAGCACGAAAATATAGGTAACAATTATGAGGCAATAATTGATTCATCCGAAAGTTTATTAACTGGAGTTGGGGTGTGCAAGTGACAGCCTCTGCAGCCAGCCTTTCATGTGACATGTTATTAAAGGCTCTTTTTCTGGCTCTGAAAGGCAGTGGCTGGCAGATCAAAGGTCAGACATTTCAAGAAGTAAATTGGTTTAATGTGGCTGCAGATAGCCTCACAAAAACCTAATAAATATGCAGTGAAATGTAAGGAGAGAAAATTGTGGACAAGAGAGACAATTACTTTGAAACCAGGATAAGAGCAGTGCAGGCTCAAATTAATCAGTGTTCAGGCTCCTTCTCTCTGTCTCAGGATTTAGTATTCAGAGCAGGAGCCTAGCTGATGGTGGGATGTGCTGGGATGAGCACTGGTACCCAACACCAAAATCTGCTGGGGGAAGATACTCAACCCTTAGCCACAGCTTGGATGGTGGTGTGAACCTTGCCAGTACACAGGGAGGCCACCTGAGCCCCATAGCAAAGGACATTTGTGAGCACCATAGGATTTTGGGATGGCTTGTGAACAGATTATAACTCCGTGGCTGAATATTCTCCTATGAAGACAGGCTGAGAGAGCTGGGGGTGTTCACTGGAGAAGAGAAAGATCCAGGGACACCGTGGAGCCCCTTCCAGAACCTAAAGGGGCTCCAGGAGAGCTGAAGAGGGACCTGAGACAAGGGATAGAGGGACACGACAAAGGGGAATGCCTTCAAACTGCCAGAGGGTAGAGTTAGATGGGATATTGGGAAGGAATTCCTGGCTGGGAGGGTGGAGAGGCCCTGGCACAGTTTTGGCAGAGAAGCTGTGGCTGCCTCATCCCTGGAAGTGTCCAAGGCCAGGTTGCAGCAACCTGGGACAGTGGGAGGTGTCCCTGCCCATGGCAGGGGCAGTTGGAACTAGGTGATCCTTATGGTCCCTTAAACCCGAGCCATTCTGTGGTGCTGTGATTGTACTTTATGATCTGTGGGGAGCCCTCGGTATGTTCAAGTAGGCTCATGGCAGCACTGGGCCACCAGCAGAAAACAACTCTTGGCCAAAACCCCAGTGTCCACTGATAGAAAGTAAACACAGAAAGGTTTAATTATAAAAATTGGTGCTTTAAGCTCATCCTACTTTCTGCTTATCTCGTGACATTTTTAGAAGCATGCTTCACTTACTTTTAAACACCAGAGAGTGATATCTGAAAAATAT
>VXBA01001792.1:543714-605709 GCA_013399895.1 Serilophus lunatus | reverse complement strand
TTCTTGAAAGGCAGTAACTCAAAACAATCCCCAAACACTCACAAGGCAGGATTTCTTTGCTAAAAAGTCACAGCTTCACTCCTTTTAATTAAAGGTGAGAAAACACTCACTTCAGTTCCCTAATCTGGAAAGGGACTTCCTGCATGAAAACAAAGCGTGATATTCCCAGTACAGCTGGAAACAGGAGCAGAGGAAACAAATCTACAAAACAAAATGCCTGGTACCTCTCGGAGAAGCAGATAAGGGCACAACCTCTTTGTATTCCTTTTGCATGTCATACTCCCCAGCTGAGTCACCATGATTCCAGCATGGTTTGCTATGGCCCCACCAGACAGGCAGAGAAGGATCGAGCAGCAGAGTCTGTTTGGGATTTAGCAAAGCCAAGCCTTGTCTGCTCACACTTATGGGGTCTTTCTGCAAGAATGTAAAGATTGGGATCCAAGGGCTAAACTATTCCATAATGTCACAGAACCATTTAGGTTGGAAAAGCTCTCCAAGATCATCAAGTCCAACCATTTCCCCAGCACTGCCAAGGCCACCACTATCCCATGTCCCCAACTGCCACATCCACACAGTTTTTAAATCCCTCCAGGGATGGGGACTCCAACCCTGTCCTGGGCAGCTGTGCCAGGCTTGGACAACCCTTTCAGTCAAGAAATTTTCCCCAATGTTCAACCTAAACTTCTCCTGGCACAACTTGAGGATGTTTCTTCTCATCCTGTCCCTTATTCCCGGTGAGCAGAGCCCAACCCCTGCTATGGCTCCCCCCTCCTGTTCAGGGAGCTGCAGAGAGCCAGAAGGTGCCCCCTGAGCCTCCTTTTCTCCAGGATGAGCCCCCCCAGCTCCCTCAGCCCCTTCCCCAGCTCCGTTCCCTTCTCTGGACACACTGCAGTATCATCAGACATGTTGTCCCATAGGCTAAACCACCATGGATGAATGAGATCCCACTGCCCACCATGTCCCCACTGGTGCCTGTATCCCTCTGCTCAGGGTGGAGCTGCACCCAGAAGAGCACTGACAGCTCCCTGGTGAGAAGACTCAGGGGTGAGGCAGAGAGGGACAGCTGGTGCCACCTGTGTCCTGCTGGCCATGGGACAGTTCAAGGAGAACCCACACTTCCTGGGTCACCCACAAGGAGAATCGATGGGACACAGACCTCTGTACCTGCAGCCCACGCAGGCGGGTATTGCCCTGAGTTATCTATTGCTCTGCCATAAATCAGGAGCCCCGACACTGTAATTTGTATCTGGAGAACCTGGAGCAATTACAAAATCAGCCCAAACACCATTTGTTTCACAAGATTTTGCCCTTAGTTAGCACTGTTGTTCTGCTTTAATTGCACTGTAATTAATTGCAACAAAACTGTTTGGAAAGTGTATGTGCATTGTGGAAAGGCTGGAATATTGCAACCTGACTCCTCTGTTGCAGCCACAAGCATAAAACCTGTCATCCTCTTCACATACAACAGTTGGCATGCATCTTACCACTCCATATCCAGAGCATCAAGTCCTTTCAAAAAGCCATCCCAAGACCCACAGAAGGCAACTGCTGACTTACTTTACATCCCAGGAAATTAAGGCTCAGAGGAGCTAATCTCTTTAGTTTCTCTTCAGAAAGGAATAACAGGGCAGAATTTGCCACAAGTGAACCAAAGCTGGGCCTGAATGTAAATCCCAACCCTGCAACATTCATTGGTTCTGATGTCCACTTGCAGCTCCCAAAGCCACTCAGCACTTTGAAGAGGCTGAGACCCGCCTCCTGTCCATGGAGAAGGTTGCCTCATCCATAAATTCAACATAAAGGCAGAAGGCAGTGAGAGTTGGAACTGATGATGCCCCATCCCTAGAAGTGTTCCAGGCCAGGCTGGATGGGAATTGGAGCAACCTGGGGTAGTGGAAGATGTCTCAGACCCATGGCAGGGGTGTCGGAATGAGATGAGCTTTAAGGCCCTTTCCAGCGCTGTCGGGGATGACAGTGGGACTGTCGGCAGCCTGGCATTAATTGATGAAATTGATCTTGATAATACTTGGGTATACCCTTGAGATAATAAGGCACTGTGAATTTCAGCACACTCTCGGATGGGCAAAGCATGAATGCTGCGTAACAGAAAAACAAGCTCAGAAGAACCAGGGCTGCTACCAGCAGCTGTCTGTTGTTGATAATGTATAAAGTAAACTTTGTAGCAAAAACGTTGCGACTATTGATAAGTAAACTTTCTGGTTACTTTTTGGTTTCTAAGTAATAGAAACAACTTCTTTTCCTGAGAGAAGAGAACACGCTGGCAACAGTAATAATATAATGCCACATGCAAAGCAATAAAGTGGCCACTTGGTCTGGCAACATTCTGCGTCGTGTTCATCTCTACAATGACAAACTCAAACCATTCTATGACAAAGGAAAGCAAATACGACCCATTTCTTTCACAGTCCATCCCCTTCTAGTATTTTCAGCACCAAGCTCTGGCATGGAGGCACTAATCTTGGGTGAGGTGGAGTTCCAGAGCCCCAACTCAGCTTGTGTTCTGTCAGCACAGACCATAAGCAATCACAGACTGGGCAGTCTCTAAGAAAACAAAAAAGCCACCAAATGCATCCAAGGCTGCCTTCAGTTTCATTCCCTGAGCAATTTTTTCTGTGTAGGGAAGCTGCACCAGAAATCTGCATCCCTGCAAGGCAGGAGAGAAGGTCTGGAAGGGCCACTGGAGCCAGGAGACAGGGATGAGTCATGTGGCTCATCTCCTCTCACGTAAGCTCAGCAAGTGGCTGGGGCAATGACTTGCCAGTATGGTAGAAGGAGAAATTTCTCATTTTGAAATTGTTCAACATTGATAGTAAAAATAGTGTGTATTTTTTTCTAAATACCTTGCAGAAAAAAAAATGCTCTTGCTTGTTTTTCCTCTTTGATGTTTCGATGTTTTCTTCTTCCAGACTCCCGTCCACTCCCTTCCCCTCTCTCTCTCTCTCTCCCTCTCCTCTCAGGAGACTGTCAAGCCTTCTCACCTCCACTTTGCTGTTAGAAGATCGAACAACTTGCCTCAAACTACAGGAAAACAGTGACAGAATACATTGACAAGACAGATCAGCAGTTAGTCACCCAATGATGTGCCCAGACCCCATCTGCTCCTGGAGACATCCCCAGCCACTGGGTCATTCCCCAGAAGTTCTGAGCCACAGCCACGTGGTGAAGAAAGGGCCCAAATTTTGCATCAAGGCAGCAGTCCCAGCACACGGGGCTATGAATCCACCTCACCTTTCCACCCTGTGACACGATGGTGTGACACAGCATAAGGAAACCCCATGAGAGAAGTGAGGATGCACCTGCTTAGAGCAGGTCATGGCAGATAGGAGCCAGCCTGGGACAGGGCAGGCAGCAGAGGGAGATCCAAAGGCACTAGCAAAATGATTGGGACTATCCCAACAGCAGTACCTCTGGAAGATCCAGCTGATCTAGGAGACCTCCCAGGCACATGCCTAGAGAGCCTGGGGTTTGGCTGAGGATCTGCTCCATCAGCTTCAGCTCACCTTGGCAAAAGGTGCCCAGATACCATAGTGACGGGCTCAGCGGGGATAAACACTGAACATGGGTGTGGGCTGTTTGCATAGTTAGGAAGCTGGCTGGTCTCCATCCCTCCACCCTGCCTCCTCCCAGCAGTGCCAGGATCTCAATCCAAAGTGGTCTCCTTCCTCCTCCTGGGCTGGCTCATCCACGGGCAACAGAGAGGCACTTCCCAAACTGGTTCCCTGATAGGCAGGGCAGGGTGGGGGATGGCGATGCTGGGCTGCTGCCTCTCCCCGGGAGATGGAAGTCCTTTGATGGACCCAACACTCACGTGTCTGAACCCACACGGAGATGGTACAGAGCCTTCACGATGTGGACATTCCCTCCTCTTCCTCCTCCTCCTCCTCCTCTTTCTGCAGCTGCCAAGAACATTGAGCCTCTTTCAAAATCAACAGCTGAGATGTGGTATCTTTTCCCCACCGAAAAAGGCACTTATGACCACTATGCACCCATTCTTTAGGTGCAAGCACATCTTTTTGAGGAATAAGAAAGAAAACAATCCAACAGCAGCGAAGAATAAATCTGTAATCAAGGCAAGCTGCTCACATGAGCAATTCTTAAAAATTATGCAGACCTGTGAGCAGCATTGCCATCAGGCATGCGGCTCTTCTCAGGCTTCCAGTAAGGAATAAAAAAACTCTGACTAATATAAAGAGGCCTCCAAATCATTCTTGGCAGAAGCATCCCAGCCACGGATCCCCTCCCTCTATTCATCGCTAAAGCTCTCTCAGGCAAAGGAAAATAAACTGTGCAACTGCCTCACTGACCTGACCTGCAGCAGGGTGCAGCTGGGTGCTGCCTTCTCCAACATTATATACCAAAGTAATAGTGTATTTTATGTATACATTGTATTTATTTATATACTCTGTGTCTATTTGTATCTTAGTTTACACACAAATAGATCAATTATATGGGTGTATATATGTATAAAAAATACATTCTGTTTATAGAAAATGCATTTTTATATATAAATATGCATAAAATACTACATATATATATAAAATAATACCTATATTAATGGGAATAAGACCACGCAGAGGAGACCTGCGTGACTTTGCATTTCCATCTCCATCCTTCCAGGAAAGCATGGACATGGAAAGAGGCAGACATGAGCCCTTCAATCACTGCCTGCTTTCCCAGGATCATACACACACACTCGATAGTACCACGTTTCTCTGTGGTCTGAGATCCTTCACTTTTTCTAACTACTTTCATGTTTATAAAGCCATTCTACCGAGGACACTTAAAGGGACTAAGACCAGGACTATGAACTGGGCAGGGAAGACCTCAGCCTTGAAACTATTTTAATAACTTGCTATTTAATTAAGAGCAATAGCTCTGAAATTATGTCAGTGAAACTTGCTACTTATTTATTAATCAGAGGAGAAATTTCAAAGGAGTCTATGGGATTTAGGTGCTGGACAGCCCCGGGCTCACTGGAAAATCCCAGGTTTCTCCAGCTAACGCTTGCTCAGTGCTCAAACACGCAGGGTCTGACTCCTCATTGCCTGGCACCTGAAATAAACAGTGTTAAGCACAGGCGAAAAGTGGGTGTTAAATGCTGCCTGTTCCAGAGCAGGGGTTTGAAAAGTCCTTGTTGCCGTGGTGGGAGTGATGGAAGGCATTGGAATATCAGGGAGAGGCGGCAGAGCATCATCTCCTCTACCTTTCTAGGAGTTATCTGCTGGGCTGTCTTGGTAGGGATACACCAGGATATGTGCTGGGAAGCCTGCAAAAGGTTTTTTTCTCTGCTGTGGGGTGCTGGAGATGCTGAAAGCAGCAAGGGTTGGCGTCACTCCCTGCAAACAGGTCTCAGACAGACCCAGCAACTTCCAAATCCTCCCAGGAGATGAAACCTCTGTCTAATTCCACTTCCACCAACCAAAAGGGAGAAGAAAGTCTTACTTGGTCCCATTCACCCAAATATTGTACCTGAGTGAACTGGAAAGTGGCTGACACATGCCCTTTTTGAAGGCAGAACAAGCTGCAGGTCCCCGTGTGACCACGCCAAGTATTTCCATCCACCCAAAACACTCGGGAAAGCAACACCGGGATGGCCAAGCACCAGTTCCAACTCTGCTGAGCACATTCCTCCCCTCCTGTTTTCACTCAGCCCAACCTTAAACAAAACCATGGTTGTTGTTTTAATCCACGGCTTGGCTCTGGGAATTACCTACATGGGGTCAGGGGACCAGAGAGGGAATCTGTGCTGCTGAAACAGCACCTAATCTCAACAAGGAGCTGTTAAAAATATTAGATCTTAACTAGGTACAACATACTTTCCTGCTGCATCCCTTTTGCTAGTAAAGAAGAAAAAAGTTCCCTAGACAGCTGGGGATTTAAACCAAAGATCTAGGCATGAGATGTCCAGGTAAAGCACCTCAAGTTTCGCCCTGCAATCGCCGCTTGTGGCACGAGCAGCGCAGAGCAGGTCTGCTTGAGCTGGGCTTCACCCTGCTGCTCAGGCAGCAACCTCCTCCCAGCCACGCTTCCCAGAATGTCTTTAATCACAATTTCTCGGCTAGCATTAAATTTGCTGAGACACTTTAACTATTTAAGAGGAGAGTGGTTTTTTTACCGCAAGTTTTCTGCAAAGAACAACTGAAACAGAAACTACCTCAAAACAAATATTAATAAATATTAAAAATATGCAATGGACTACAATAGACACTATTTTTTATTATTACCAACATGTCTTTCTATCTATTATATATTTCCATCTACCAATATATACTTCTATTAATACATATTTCAAATCTATCTTATTCTGTTCTATTCTACAAACTCATCAACGGCCTCATCTGATCCCTTCTGCCTGTCCAGAATGTTGGTAGATGTGTTTTCACGCTGGTATTTCATATCTAAAGCAAATAAACACATAACTAAGCTGGACTTACAAAAAAAAAAAACAAAGCCAAAAACAAAACAAACTACAAACTGAGAGGTTAGATCGTACAGGTGTTGATATACAGCCAAAGTCTCTGGGCTTGGTAACGATTCAAGATACCACGCAAGGAAATCAGAAAGAGAATCACAGGTTTGAGTTCAAACAACAATTAAAAATGCGCGTAAATGGCGATGGATCAGTACAGAGGATCCCCACGACACACCAAATACATCCAACACGAACACGATCAGCCTCGGAGCTACAAACCCAAGTGCCTCCCCCACCCCTCAATATCCAAAGCCATGAAAGGAGGGGGAGAGAACGGGGAGAGTGGAAATTAAAAATCATGCATTCCAGAAGCCGAAAATACAGCATCCGACTCACCTTCCCGCTCCAGGTGCCGACCCTCGTCCTCCCCTCCTCGCCCGCCGCGGCTGCACGGGCAACCCGGCAGCGTCGCTCCCCGGGTGTCTGCAGCCGAGCCGAGATTGTCATTGATTTGTGTGAGGAAAGTTAAGCCTTTCTAGGAGCGGTTGGGAGAATTCACTCCCACCACTCCCTCTAAACCAAAAGTATTTGGCACCGAGCCCTCCCCGTCCACCTGTACTATCAGACAACACGCGGGACACGGGCTGATTTGTGCCGGATCTTTTCATGTTTCCTTTTTTTAAACCAGCACACAAAATTCTTCAGAAAGAAAAAAGTTGTGGAGTTCGTTGTGGTTTTGATTTTTTTTTTTTAAATCTGATTTCTTTTAAAGCAGATTTATCTCACTCTTTTTGTTCTCCACTCAGTGAAACAGACTCTTTCTTGGTCTAACTGGAGACCCCCAAATCACCCCACACAGGGTGACTTTCCAGTGATCTGCACCACTTCCCCTGCAAACCATGCACCCGACTGAGAAAAAGGAAACCTGGAGAGGAGGGTGAAAACAACCTCTTTTGAAAAAGAACTGGGTATAATTTAACTAAAAAACTAGGTTTGCACATGAATGACCCAAGCAATCAAGAAGATGGAGGCAAGGTATCTTCAAAGAGGGGAGGTTGCTTACTCAAGTCCCCAGTCTTGTCCTGGTGACAAGGTCCTAAACTCGTGTCCAACGCAAGGAATGAGGGAATAGGAAACCTCCCCTAGTGCCTGGTGTGTGATTTCAAAGCTCCATGCCTGGCACCCAGCTTTGGAAGCCAACTCTATGCCACCTCAGCTTCACTCATGTGGCCAAGAACCCCATCCCACACACATCTTCTGTGGTCCTTGAGCCCAAAGGTGACCCCAGAGGAGGATTCATCCCACAGGAGACTGTCTCAGCAGAGCTTGCCATCTCCAATGCCATGAACAGCCCTATTTGGCTAAGCCCAGCTTGGCAGCATGCACACAAGCCCAAAGGGTTGGCTATCATGTTGAACGATAAATAACAGGTCTCTCCTCCTTACCAGGTGCCCCAGGGAAGAGCTTGTACTTGAGATTTTGCCCCAAACTAAGAATCCACATTAAATAAAGCACTTTCTTTAATAAAATGCTAGTTCCTTTCTGTCACAGGTATTATGACAATGAGGAAATACGTATTTTTTGTTAATACCATAAATCTGATGAGAGCAGCTGGACACTGAGTTCCATGTTACAAGCATTTCTACTGGTTTTCCTTTAAAGAAGCACATTAAAGAAAAACCCCAAGCTGCAACCAAAATTGTTTATACAGGGGAAATCTTTCTGAAGCACAAGGCAAAATCAAGTGTAAGATAGCCTGGGGCAACCTGGCACTCCCAGACACAGCTTGGGAGAGCTACGCGCTCAGCACACGGTTACTTTTGAAACTTTTATTACACACTTTCTCTGTCTGTAGGGAAAAAAATAAAATAATGGTGCTTCCATCCCCACACCCAAACCACTATCTGCAGCTCCTCTGACTCCTGGGTTTCTAAGGAGTGTCTGCATAAATCCATAAATGAAGTCGGTGTGAACAATATGTCTGGCCCCAGATAAGGGTAAAGCAAAACTTGGGCAGCATCCAGTGCCTGTCAAGTTAGAGTGAAGAGGAACACCAAGTGCCACCCACTGGTACTCCCATAGCCAGCATCCCCTGTGGGATGGGAGCTCCCATGCAACCACCCACCCACACCCCAGCCAAGCTCCTCAAGCACAAAACCCAAGCAATTATTCATTTCCCACAAAACCTACTTTCCCCCCCACCCATCAAAAAGATTTGTCTCCATCAATCCACCAAAGCCAATGTGTTGGAAAAAAAATTAAGTCCACCCCATGCTAAGCAAAGCATGTTGTTCATGGTGCTGCTTTCCAAGATGGTTCATAATCAGTATGTATGGAAATGTCCTCAGGACCATGGAGGCGTTGAAACACATCCAGGGAAGGGAATGGAGCTGGGGAAGGATTGGAGCACAAGAAGAGGCTGAGGAGGCTAAGGGGAAGTCAGCCTGAAGAAAAGGAGACTCAGGGGGGACCTTCTGGCTCTCTGCAACTCCCTGACAGGAGGGTGAAGGTGGGATGGAGTCAGGCTCTGCTCCCAGGGAACAGGGACAAGATGAGAAGAAACAGCCTCGAGTTGCACCAGGGGAGGTTTAAGTTGGATATCGGGAAAAATTCCTTCATAGAAAGAGTTGTCAGGTCCTGGCACAGCTGCCCAGGGCAGTGGTGGAGTCCCCTCTCCTGGAGGGGTTTAAAAGCTGTGTGGATGTGGCACTTGGAGACATAGGTCGTGATGGCCTTGGCAGTGCTGGGGAATGGTTGGACTTGAGGTTGGTTGGCCTTGGAGGGATTTTCCAACCTAAATGATTCCAACTGCAAGTTCTTGTAGGCCAAACCCAGTATTTTCAGAGAGAAGAATGCCTGGGTGTGGACCATGACAAATGAAACACCTCAGTGATAATTTTGAGTCCAAAACCACTGCAGATCAATAGGTTCCCACTGTTCCCTGAAAATCATTTACCATTTTCAATTTTTTTCCATTATTCATTTTTCATTTCCATTATTTTCCATTTTCTGAATTAGCTCCCTTTTTTTTAATCACCTTTAATGGAGGGTTTACCCTGCCTCCCACACTATAAAGGAGGAGAGACTAAACTCCTCTTAACAGGACGTGAAATAAGAACAGCAGGAGAAAGAAGTGCAGAAAGGGTTGTGCCAGACCCCACCTTGATTCACAAGGACAACAGGAAACACCCAGTAAAAAATATAATAGAAAAGGTTGCAATGACTGCCTATCCCAGGTGAGGAAACCTCTAATTACACATACACCGAATTGGAAGCTTTCCATAGGAAATAGTATTTGAAGGATGTTAGTCCAAACAGAAAAAAAAATTATTATGAAACGTAAAGATTTTCATGAGCAAAATAAATTTTGACAGAGTTTTAGGGGTTTTGTTTGCTTTGTGAATTTTTGCAACACTTTTCTTTCGTATCTCAGTTTTTTGGGCTGGTTTTAAACTTTCGCTAGTTGGAGCTCAGTAATCAACCTCAGTGAGCACAACAATCTGTAGAGCCAGAGGAAGATATTTTTTGCAACAAAATTTGCTGCATCAGTCACATTTTTCAAAGGAAAATAATTTTTTTCCTCAAATATGCCTATTTCATTNAACAACCAACTATGTTTTTACTGGTTAGTTTTGGTAAGAAATAAAGCCCAGCAAAATATTTCCCCACTAAATCTCACAGAAACTGCTTGCAAATGGGAAACTTGGAAGAGCCTGGAGAGGTTTTCTCCAAGGTGTGTATCCCACACACCCACAAGTGTTTCTGTTTGCAATGAGATGCGATGCCATTAACTTCAACATGGCTCTCCCAGCAATAAAGTTAAGCCTTGCCTAAGTGCTTCCAAATGTTGGCCTTATTTTAAAGGGGATAGAGGAGGGGGAAGGAGGAGATGTGAGACCACAACCATGACAAACACGTTCACCACTGGGGCACCAGCAGAGCAGGGGGAAGTAGGATGACAACACGGCATGTCTTGTTTGAGGTCTTTGCGTTCATGGCTCAGGGACAAGCTGCTGGTTTCCCATTTTTAAAAGGTAATTGCAGACATTGGGAAAGGGTGAAAGGGTGGGATTTCCTTGCTAGTGGCCAGCCCCACACCCCGCAGACAAGGAGCAGTTTCCAGCAAGAGTCTGAATTACCAGTTACTTCATGCCACAGACTGGGCAGATTCACTGGTCCAGGCTGTGCCTACCTGCAAAGCTGCTGCTGCCATAATATTCTTAAGTGCTTTGCTTAAACAATCTCAGTGATTTCATATTTGAAATCTTAACGGCCATAATTCAGATTGATCCTAAGGGATCTCCAGTGCTTTGTTATGGATAGCAGAACTCATTGAGGCTCCAGTGCCTCCAATGGAAATAAGGTCAATTATGCTACCTAGAGAGTTCCTTGAGGAATGAAACCACAATTTGATTTGTGTCAAGGAAACAAAAAGGTCTGGATGAAGCCAAGATGACAGTGGATGGGTATACATATTCACACTCTATGTGCAACTATATGGAAGGATTTTTCTTAATTTTATGGCTTCATTGGGAAGCTCTTGGAGAAAGAGCTGCTCCCTGACCTTCCATCTTTCCCCAGTATATCTGTTCCACCAGGAACTGGCATCAGCCCTGGAAATGCAGACAACTCTGGCTGAAGCTGGCACCACAGCTCCCAGTCCTTTCTTCACAGTTCCTGGATCAAGAAACTGTCTTTTTTCATACCTGCAGCTTCAGGGTATGAGAAAAATCCTATGTTAGCAAGAACACAGCAAAACTTTTAACTGAACCTGTATTTGATTAGATGACACATGCCTGAAGGCAACATCCTGTTCATAGAATCCTAGAATGGCTTAGGTCAAGAGAGACTTTCAAGACCATCTTGTTCTAAACCCCCCGTAATGGGCAGGGAAATCTTCCACTAGGCCAGGACACTTTACTTGCTCTTAATGCTTCAGTCCTCCCTTCTTCTTCATTGGGAAAGACTTTTTTGAGTCTTTCTGACTCAAAAAAGAAAGACTTTTTGAGCTTCAGCCTGTGCTTGTGCAGAGCTGAGACTGGGCAGGGGCAACTAAAAATAAAGGATGATGGACTAAAACCATAAACACAAATGGATATTAATAATAAAAGGCATAATATGTATCAAAGACCCTCTTTGCAGAGCTTGATGCATTACTGCAGAGATTTCTTGGAGGTACCTCTCCCCTCCCAGGAGAGAGGGCAGCTGAAGATGTGTGAATTGAAGCCCTCCAAGTAGGTTCAGACCACATGGGGCTTCCGAACGTCCACTTTACACATTTCACTGTTCCCAAAGCCAAAAAAAACCTTTCCATCACCCCAGACCAAATCTGGGATGCTTGGTGAAAAACCAGTGACACAAATACAATCTGCTGTGGGATGGAAGGAAGACGGTGGAGAGCAAAGACCCAGATCCTACTTGACGCTGCAGGACATCACCCTGACCTCCACTGTAATCACTTTAAACTTTCTGTGCAATTCACAGCCCCAGAGCAATTGCTACCTTCAGCTTTTGAAACACTTTCCCTGCCTCCTCATTTCTCGATAGGTTGTTCTACAGCTCCTTGCTGGGTCCATTTCCACCACCTGTGTATGGACTAAGGACAACCAAGCAAACTGTCCACCACAACCAACATTGCAGCCTCTGTGCATCAATAAACCTCTGCCCAGATCACCTGCTTTCTTTCCCAATCCAGAAAGCTATCCTTATCCAGGAGTAAGAAATTTTGCAGAAGCCTCCTGACAAACGTGGGAAACAATATATTTTGTTTTCAAAAGCTGTGGATCAGGCCATAGCTCCTTGCGCAGCACCACATTAATAGTGAGAGGCAAATGAACTATTTTGCTTCTCCTAGCTAAGGGAAGAAAAAAAAAAAAAAAAGGCAGCTGACCTGATTTACCTTTCTCATAATGTATTTAAAAAAATGCTCCCAGGCTCAGGACTTCAGCGGCTGAGATTTCAGATGAAATGAGACTGTTTATGTCACGACCGCAACCCTGTGAAAAATGCCCCTTTAGATGGGAAAGCTCACAAGACCCTCAGGTATAATGATCTCAGCTATATCAATAACCACATTTCAGCAGATTCATTATCTGCTCGCTGGCCTGCCCGGTCGTGCTGCAGCAGGATGGAGTGAGAAAGGAAAACATTGAATTCAGCCCTACTTCCCATAGAAAAAAAAAAAAAAAAAAAAAAAAAAAAAAAAAAAAAAATTGACATTGTGGGTCATTCTTTTCCTTAGCAAAACCCACTTTTATTCCTACTGCTTTCATGCAGTGCTCGGGAGGGAGAACCTGAGCTACACACAATATTGAACACAACCAATCAATCTCCCTTCAGTGGGTGCAAGAGTGTTTTGCTTCACACCTCACATCTTTTCTTCCAGAGCATCCTCATCCCTTGCTGTCCCAAACTTTACAGCAGAACATTTTTTGCCTGTTCCCCACAACGTTCACTCCATTATTCAACATTTTAACATGCATCACTCCATTATTCAAGAATTTAACACCCATGTTAAATCTACTCGTGGATTTCAGACCACATTTCATAGGAAATTTAGGCTGCAAAACAAAGGTTTATTTCGTAGTGGTATTTTCAGGCAACAGGGACTGTTATGATCATGTATTTTGCCCTCCAGCTTCATATAAAATAGAATACTTCATCCAGTAATTTCTGCAGCAAGGCTCTCATTCTTACCTGCCCTCCAGCATTTAGAAGCAGAGGCAATTTTGGCTGGAAGATTTCAAATCAAGGGGGTCTTGCCCTGATCCTTTAGCTAGTGCTTCCAGAAGTTTATTAGTCTCATTAAAAAAAACCCTGTTTCTTTTTTTTTTTTTTTCCCCCCCCCCTCTTTTTTGCCTGGACATGTTTAACTCCAGTTTCTGAGCCACTCATCTCAACAAGCTTTTTTCTGCTAAAGAAAACAGTTTGTCTCCCTTCCCAAAGTGTAGACTTGAAGTCAACAGCCCTATGAGCAAAGATGGGAGCTGCGTGAGTGTCTCTCTTCCACAGCACCTCACGGCAGGGCTACACACTCCTGCTAGCAACAGATGTGGCAGGAGAGAGCTGGACCAAGAACAAAGATTCCTCAGGTTAACAAAAAAGGACATGGGCAGGTGGGCGCAGGTTTGCACAGATTAAAAGCTGGACTCTGTGGTCTATCTGCACCTCAGGGCTTTGTGGGCACAAGCGTCCCCTGTCCCCATGCTATGGAAAGCCAGAAGGGGAAATGTCAGCAGTGAACAATACCCAGGAGGAGCTGGTATAGCCCCATCTTGTCCTAAGGAGCACAAAATAAGTGGTCATGGCCCACCTTCTCCCAGCCTAAATGGGATGGAGCCTGCCACAAGCATAACATATCTGAGAATCTCAGAATGGTTTGGGTTGGAAGGGACCGTAAACATCCTCCAGTTCCACCTCCCTGCCACGGGCAGAGACACTTTCCACTCGACCAGGTTGTCCCAATGTCCATCCACCCTGGCCTTGGACACTTCCAGGGATGGGGCAGCCACAGCTTGTCTGCCCAACCTGTGCCAGGGCCTCACCACCCTCATAACCAACAAGTGCTCCCCAGCATCCCATCTAACCCCGCCCTCTGGCAGTGGGAAGCCATTCCCTGTGTCCTGTCCCTCCATCCCTTGTCCCCAGTCCCTCTCCAGCTCTCCTGGAGGCTCTGGAAGGGGCTCTGAGGTCTCTCTGGAGCCTTCTCCTCTCCAGGCTTGAACACCCTCAGCTCCCTCAGCCTACCTGAAGATTCCAGTCCTTCGGAGCATCTCTGTGGCCTCTGGACTCACTCCAGCACCTCCACAGTTCTCCTTATTTTGGGAATCCCAAGGTAGGACACAGGACCCCAGGTCTCACCTGAGCAGAGTAGAAGGAGTCCCTGGAAGAGCTCTGCCCTTCTATGAAGTGCATTTTCCCTCCCTTCCCCAAGCACTGGGATTTACTATTGCAGCATCCTGAAGCTAGAGAAACGTGAGCATAGGAAAAGGGCAAAGATAAACTGGAGGAAGAAACAGCAGGTTTGTTCTGTTCTAGATCAGGGGAGAGAGCAAGAAGCCACAAACTTCTAGGAGAGATAAGGACTTGTACACTCATGAAAGAACATACAATTAGCATGGTAACACGGCATTCGGGCGTTAACAGAGAGGTTGAGACATAGAAGAGTCATAAATTAAAAAATTCTGAAAGTTTTGGGGGCAAATCCAATCTTTATGAAAGGGCTGAGCGGTCTGATGGTTTTGGAGCTCTTGCAAATGGCTCAGCAAACCAAATGGATGGGCGATGGCACAGCAAATTTGTAACTCTTCCTTAATGAATACAAAGTGATGGAAGGCAGGGAGAGGAATTTCTGCTCCTCATGCACCTCCCAGGGTCCTAAACTGCGTCAAACCAAGGAAGGGCCCTCCCACCAATAAAGGCAGGACTGTAGAGTCCTCTACTCTGTGCAGTCACAGAGCGAAGCTCACAGCACGTTCAGCTGCATATAGAAAGGGATAGCGAATAATCCTGGCAATATTATAATGCCTTTGTATAAATCAGTATTGCAGCCTCAGATGGGGAGAAAAGTAATGATGCAGAAAAGGCAAGAAGTGCTCAATCAATATTTCTGCTCCGCATCTGAAAAGAAGCAGGATGAGGGGCTTGTATCACAAGAGGAGGATGAAGTACTTTCCAGTCCATTAGTAACCAAGGAGGTTGTTAAACAGCATCTACTAGCGATAAACAATTTTAAATCAGCAAGCCGGGATAGCTTGCTCCCAAGAGCCCTCCAACAGCTGGCTGAGAAGCTCTATGGCCTCCTGATGTTCATTTTTAATAAATCTTGGAATAGCAGGGAAGATCCAGACAGCTGGAAGCATGCAAATGCTGGACTGATCTGCTAAAGGGGCAAGCAGGATGGCCTGGTGAACAGGTTGGCTTGCCTGCCATCAGTCACAGGTAAAATAATGGGAAGGCTCCTGAGAGTCACCCAGAAAAGGATTTAAGGGATGGGAATTCAGTTAATGCTCATCAGAGAGGTTCTGCAGCAAACACACTATGTCAAACAAAGCTGATTTTGTTCTTTGAGGAGATTACAAGTTTGGTTAATAAAGATAATTGCTTAGAGATAATATACATAGTCTTTTGTACAGCATTTGATTTACTACAGCATAGCATGTTGATTATAAAATGAAAGATGTATTATGAGAATAAAGCATATGGGCAGGAGATTCAGAGGTGATCTCAACAAATAGCTGTCAGAGGGGAATCAGGCTGTTTGCAGGGGGCTTTCACGGGGCTCAATCCCAGCCCCAATATTCAGCATTTTCTTATCTGGAAGCAAATACAACATTGCTGCTGATAAATCAGCTATGTGCTACATAAACAGGAGAGGCCAAGCCATCTGAGCAGGGCAGAAATGATGGCAGCTGAGCATCTGGCTGGGGTCATCACTCCACCTCAGAGGATAAGAAGGGGACAGTCAGTAAAAAAACAGAGGTGGGAGACTTCAAATTGGAGAAGTTATGATGACGCAGGTGGTGGTGGGGTCCATGTGCTCGCAGAGAAACGCAGACACTTGGTTCAGCAGGAAGGCAGAAGTTTGGATGTCACACATACTCCAAGGAAAAATCCTTGGAGTGAGTATCAGGAGGTAAATCAGAGCCTGGGATGAGAGGGGTTGTGATGAATTACTCCAGAGGATTCTGCAGCATCTGGGGTTGGGCACTGCCTAGGAAAAGACACATCAACCAGCCCTTTCCATTCTTAATTCTGACACTTGTCTTTGTGACCTGAAGGAAATCAACTAAACCTTGAACCGGCCTTTTCTAAAAGGAATATCCCATCCTGCCTTTTGTAGCCCTGGCCCTTAGCTGTCCCTTGGGAAAACAACACAATGCATGGGTGAACACCTCAGTGACACACCAAAGGGAAGCACAGAGACACGGAGTGAGCACCCCTGTGGGCAGTCCTGCAGACTTGGACACCTGTATCCTGTCCGCTGCTCCAAACCCAGAAAACTAACTGCTGAAAGACAAAGGTTTTTAGAAACCTTATGCCCAAACAACCCTATGTGAAGTGGCTTTACTGCACTGTAGTTACACCAGAATAACTTACATTACCCCCAGCAATCTCTTAAGCAACACTATTTCTCTCCGGTACTACCTTTTTTTTCTGAGGCATCACCAATTCAATTCAATTTTATTTTGCTTTGTTTCTACCCTTCTATTCTAGAAAATCAGAAGTTATTCATATTCACATGAGGCTCATCTCCAGATGCACCAATGCAGTGGAGCTGGGCAATGGTCTCTGTGAAACAGCCCTACAAAAAAAGCAAAATTTTTTTGGTTCTCATGTATTTTTGTCCTTCTGAATCCCATTCAAGGAAAAATGCCTCCAACCTATTTTTTCCCATCTGTCAGGATTTGCAGAGGGCCTCCTACCACTGCAGTTCCCATGGGAGTTCAGGAGGATGTCTGGCTAAGGGCACCCCACTCACATTTCTATTTGACTTTGCCACTACCCAGTGATAGAGAACTTGCTGCTTACAATGCTCCTCATGGGTTTCCTCTGACTGCTCTTGATCCAGGGACAGAATGGGGCCAAAAATGGAAATCCCAGATGTTTAACCCAAACAGGCCCCATCCATCAACACCTGAGCAGAGGACTAGAGTTGTTATTGTTATTGCTGAAGGTGAATTCAAGGGGTGAGGCGTTAAATGAAAAGTCTTACCTAATGTGAGATGTTAGAAAATTTTTCAACCTTCAGGAAGAAAATCTACACCAAACCAGTTTGTCTTAAAGTCACTGAATCCCAGCACACGCAGTTTTGGTGAGGTGAAGCCTTCTTCAAGAAGGCTGCAGCCACCTTGCTGGGTTGCTCAGATGCAAGATAAAAAATAGGTACTCATCCAAAAATGACTACTTGGAGTCTCATCTGCAAATGCTGCTGGGAAGATGGGGCAGGTACTAGTCAAAGTCCTTGGACTCAGTATCATCTTCCCTGTTGTGGCTCCCATTACCCAAACTGCCAGCAGCTTCATCTCCCCAAAGAGGCACCATATTTTGTTGCCTCTTCTCTCTTACCTGAATTTATTTGCCCCATCCCTGGCCCCATCAAGGTCAGGTTTAACAAGGCTTGGAGCAACCCAGTCAAGTGGAAAGTGTCCGTGCCCACATCAGGGGGTTTGGAACAAGATGATCTTTAGGACCCTTTCCAACTCAAATAATTCTGTGATTCTATGATTTTATGGGATCACCTCAGCATCATTACTGAATGTGCCTTTACATATCTTGGCTCAGCACAAAGTCCTCAGTGGATGAGAGGCCTGCCAGGGAATGCCTTCCTGCTCACTGCCTTGTCTGCCTCCCACCTTCTCTTCCTCCCTGCCTCTGCATCCATGAGCAGCTGGAGTGAGGAGCACAGCACAGTCACAAACACTCCAGCCCTCCAGAAAAAGATACTACCTCCACTCCCACCTTCCTCCTCACCTCCAACCGAGCTCCCTGGGCCAGCATGTTTTTCCTCCACCACAATTAATGCTTGACGAGGCAGAACATCCTCCCCTCCTCCAGTTAAGCTCAAGAGACAGTGCAGCCAGAGTAAATTACTTAGAAGAGAGGGAGAAAAAAAACATGAAATGAAATAACCACAGCAGACAAAGGTTTCTTGTCTTAAAACCCTTACTCAGCCAGCACATCAGGCAGGTTGGCTCAGGTGATGCTGTGTAAGCAGGGGCTGTGTTGGGGTTGGTCTGGGCACCCTGTTGCAGCACTCTCCCCAGTTGAGCCAAAAGGACCCCTGGTTGAACTGGTCTTCACCCAGGCAGCCAGTTTAAAGCTGATGATTTCACACTTAGGGAGATGTGCAAGACCTGAAAGATTTGACTGTTCCAGCTGGACCCGATGTTTTCAACAGGTTGAAACTGTAATTGCGTATTTCCTCCTCTACCCCCCTCCCCCAGTAATAAAAAAAAGGAGGAGAAGAAGTAAAATGGACTCATTTATCAAGTGCAGACAAACACTAGGCTGGACTCAGTGAAATGAAAATGAGTCAGTGACACTTGGTATAATGGCATTCCAGTTTGTTCTCCTAAACGATTCCTATTTTAATGAGTCCCTTTTGCTTCAGCTCTAGTTTGTAGCCCCCACGTTTTCTCAGGCCCTTCTGTGCTTTAATTTGATTTTTAAAAATCCCCAGTGTAGTATTTTTATTAACAAAAAGGAAAAAGAAAAGCAGGCTTGCTTCTCTCCTGGCTTACATGGGAACAGGTAATGAATCTCTGAGTGCAGGAGTTGTCTCAGCTCTTATCTCCATGGCCTTGCTGTTCCCAAACCTACTTATTTAAAAAACTCCCCCATCACAAGATAATGGGAATAGAGAAAGTCAGCAAAGAAACAAAAAGGCAATCAGGAGTTTTACAGAAGCAGGGGAGCACCATGATTTCCACCTGATCTTCTCCTGCTGGGACAGGTCTTTAGGTCAAGATACTGTAAATGAGAAGAAGCTGCTTCAGGGAGTGTAATCATGAGAGATGTACTCTACATAGAAAAGCTATTTTTCAGTGCTTGGGCTTGCTAAGGGCTCCTTCACTTGGATCATATTCAGCTTGTTATGGAAGTGATGGGAACCCAGACCTTGCAACCACTGTGTTGGTGGTGGGCCTGCCTGCACAGGTTAGCTGGGGGGGACTTTCACCCAAATAGCAGCTGCTCCAGGCTAAGGTGCTGATCCTGGCTTTGGTGGGTCCCTGGGAAAGGGCAGTGGGGCTTCAACCCTGTACCAAACCTGCATGGACCAGAATTAGCCCTCATCAGCCACATCAAAGCTGAGGATGAGGGCACTTCCAAACCATTTCAACAAAAAATTTTGACCCATCCAAACACCAAGTCACACCTACACAACCTGCTCACAGGGACTGCTGAAGCAAAAAAGTGTGTGGGTAGAGAAAACCCTCTAGAAAGCTCAGCAGAAGATTGGGAACTGAAAGCTGTGTCAGTACCTTCCCTTGCTCACCTCTAAACCCCATCACCACGGGCTCCTGCTCATGGTGGTGTCAGTGTAGTGGCCTCTCAGGTGGTCCTCCACCTCACCGTGACTCTCCCTCACCCCAAGTGGCAGAACAGGCATTGACCTGGTTAAAGGATGGAGCAGGGATGGCTTAAACAGTCAGGGAAAGGGAATAAGAGGTTCAGGAGGACCCCAAGTACTCACTTCCCCATGTGAACCTAATGAGTCTCATTAACAGGGAGGATTTTGTTCTGCAGCTGTGTTGGATGCAGGCAGAGAGAGCCAAAGAGTCCTGGCCCCTTGGGAAAGGAGTCACTCGGGAAGAGCCCTTGGAAGGGTGACAGGCTCTGGAGGGGCTTGCAGCCTAAGACAGGTCACAGATGGGGTGACACTGATGAAACGATCTATCTGGGATGAGGTGACCCCACCATTCCAGCCCATTTCAGATTCCCTCCCCAACACTCCAGGGCAGTGGGACAAAAGAGACACCAAACATTCAGCGAGAGGTCAGAAAAGCAGAACCTCCAGTCTCCCCAGTTTCTCTGCGGGACAGGGTAGAGAAGGAGAGTTTACAATCAGGACAATTAGAAAGAGAAGCTGGCTTAAAACCCTCCAAAACCTCAGCAAACACGGTTAACGTCAGCCTGACCAGGCTCAGCCATAGGTCTCGCCTTCAGATCCTTCCAGGTTTATACACCAATTTATTTCTAATCATTTGTGAAATCAATGTTTCTCTCCCATCCCCCTTCCCTTCAGTAGCAGTCACTGCAGTTCAGAGTTAGTGCTACTCCTAGTTCCCAGAGCCTCGGAGAAACACTTGACCTTCATCGTTGCCCTGTTTTAATTTCCAGCCTCCCTTTGCTCCATCCCTCACGGATGGAGCTCTGCCAGACTTTCTCCCTCCCTGGAGACCATCCTTGCTGGTATTTTGCTTGGGTTTTAATCACCTACTTTGATGTCTCCCCTTCAATCTTTTACAGCTTTTCTCAGTGCTGTGCCACCTCACCAGCCTTTTTGGGAGTACCAGATGGACCAGCCAGATTACTCTTAGGAAATACCTACTGTTTTCTTGGTTTCTTCCCTACCCTGGGAAAAGCT
This sequence comes from Serilophus lunatus, assembly GCA_013399895.1. Classification (NCBI taxonomy): domain Eukaryota; kingdom Metazoa; phylum Chordata; class Aves; order Passeriformes; family Eurylaimidae; genus Serilophus; species Serilophus lunatus. The sequence goes on along the minus strand of VXBA01001792.1, from coordinate 585,187 downwards.
TCAAAGCTGCTCTCCCTGCTGGCAGGATTCCTGGGAGGAAAGCTCCACGGACAACGCCAGCAATCACAGAGTCCCAGAACGGTTTGGATCGGAAGAGACAAAGCCCATCTCACTCCAAACCTCTGCCATGGGCAGGGACACTTTCCACTATCCCAGGTTACTCCAACCTGGCCTTGGACACTCCCAGGAATGGGGCAGCCACAGCTTCTCTGGGCAACTTGTGCCAGGACCCCCTCACCCTTATAGTGAGGAATTTCTTCCAAATCTCTAAGTTAAACCTCCCCTTTGTCAGTGTGAAGCCATTCCCTCTTGCCTTATCCCTCTGTCGGAGCCCCTTTAGGCACTGGAAAGGGTTCTAAGGTCTCCCCAGAGCCTTCTCTTCTCCAGATGAACACCCTTAGCTCTGAAAAGTCCAAGCACTACTACATCATGGCTTTAGGTCACACCCAGGATTCACCAATTGCCCTAAATAGCCCAACACCCATAGGTTGATGCACCAAATCCCCCACAGCTGTGCCTGCTGGAAGGGGCTCTCTCAACTCTCTCCAACAAGCTCAAGATTGTTACAAACCCCTGAATAAAGAGTAATCCCTCTTCCAAATCTTATATTTAGCTCTTGCTTTCATTGCCATTCCCAAACAACATCCAAGCTTTATCTGAGTATTAAATTCTCAGCTTTGGAGGCATCCCCTGGCAGTCAGTTTCACAGACCTAACTCAATGGGAAAACATTTTCCCATGGACACAGCTGCTTCCTTAAACAGACCTTGTGATATGAGATAGGGAGACCAGAAACATCCAACATACTTTCTCTAGCCACCCAGTAGTTTAGAGATCCCCTTTTCCTTGCCTTTGTTTGGCTGTAAGCCTCCCCCACAGCATTTTCCAGCCTCTCTCTCTGATTTTTTCCTCTGGCTGGTAATTGTTCTCATTGCCCTTGGCTCACAGATGGTCCTTGGAGAGCTCACTGTTGATGTGGTGCCAGCTCTCCATTCCAGCTGCTAAAGGGCACTAGGAGACAAGTTACCATTCAGCAGAGACCTTTCCTCTGCTCCATCTGCCTTCCACACCTGGGCTGTTGCTGGAAAAGGGTTTGCTCACCAAAGCTGCCACAGCTGAGCAATGCCTAAATCCCATCACAGCATCCAGGTCACCCTCCAGCCCCTCTAATCACTCATTCAAAGCCTCCCAGTTCTATCTTGATCTCCCTACCCACCCTTCCTCCTTGACATCCCTCCTGCCATGCAGCTGAGTCACTTCCCTTCCCCAGACCTCTTATTCGAGCTTTCCCACCCCCTTGGCTTGTGAGAGCCTCTGCAGTCCTGGCCCAGCAAACCTCACCCACAGAGTGGTCCTCTGTACTCACAGAGCAGCCCCTGGGCTGAAATTCTTTACATTTAAGGTGGTAAAACATCAGCAAAAGTTGCCCAGAGAAGCTGTGGCTGCCCCATCCCTGGAAGTGTCCAAGGTCAGGTTGGACAGGGCTTGGAGCAACCTGGTCCAATGGAAGGTGTCTCTGCCCATGGATGGGGGTGGGACTCCATGGCCTTCAAAGGTCCCTTCCAGCCCAAACTATTTTGTGATTCTCTGATTCCAGTCCCTGAGCTCCAGCCCCACTCAACAGGGACAACTTGGTCTGCCACACAGGCAGGATGGATGTGAGTGGAAGAAAATAAGGGGGGAGGAAAAAAACACAGTAGAGCAGAGAGAAGGTGAAAGGAGGTCTTATTTTTCACCAAGCCAAGTTGTTTTTGGAGGCAGAGACACTAGGTTCATTCATGAAGCAGCTAAGTGCAGGGTTTTCAACGGAAACAATGAATTAACAAGGATGAGCAGTAACAGGATAAATGACCTTTTTCCTCCCTCCCAAAGTTTCTTTCCTAACCCAGTCCCGTTTCTTTCCTAACCAAGTAGCCAACAGCTCATTCAGCTTCAAGGCATTCAGCACCAGTAACCTAGTGCCTCCAGGGAACATCAAGGGCTTGGAGAGGAGTTTTACACGGAGCTGCTTTCTTCCCATGATTTCACACCCCTCCCACTCAAACCCATGGGACCTGAGGGCTGGAGAGCACCCCACATCACACTGGGAGTGTGAAGCATGGGTATTGCCATCCAGCAACATGACAGCCCTACGGCCAAAACCAAGGCATTATGGAAAGAAGTTGCATCAGGGGAAGCTAAAAACGGACATCAGGAACAGGCTCTTCACCTAGAGAGTGCTCAGTCACTTGAACAGGGATATGGTCATGGCCCCAAGCCTGATAGAGATCAAAGAGCATCTGCATGGTACTCTTAGTTTTAGATAGTCCTGCCAGGAGTGGATTTGATAATCCTTATGGGTCGCTTCCAATATAGAATCACAGAATTATTTATGTTGGAAAGGCCTTCTGAGATCATTGAGTCTAACTGTTCCCCAGCACCACCAAGGCTACTGCTAACCTATGTCCCCAAGTGCCACATCCACATGGCTTTTAAATCCCTCCATGGATGGGGAGTTGACCACCTTCCTGGGCAGCCTGTTTTAATGTCTAACAACCCCTTTCCATGAAGGAATTTTTCCAATATACAATCTAAATCTTCCTTGTTCCTTGTTCCCCGGTAGTAGAGTCCGACCCATCAGCTCCACCGTCCCTCCAGGGAGTTGCAGGGAGCCAGAAAGTTCCCCCCGAGCTCCTTTTCTCCAGGATGAGCCTCCCCAGCTCCCTCAGCCATTCCTGGTGCTCCAGCCCCTTCTCCAGCTCCTTTCTCTTCTCTGGACACGTAACTTCACATACTCTAGGATCCTATGATTTGTGAACACCAGCCTAGTGGCAGGCAATTCATCCATGGGGAAAAAAGTCCCAGTTCACTGTGAACCCAGTGCCTTTCACCAGTGTGCAATTTGGCTTCAAAGACACAGAAAGAACATGATTTGACTTCCAGTTTCTGCTATCTCAGAATCTATCAGAGGGATATACTACCTTACGCTAACGTAACGGATTAAAGCAGAAGATGAAATGCTGTTCCATTATCTATTTATTAAAAGCACCACTTGAACTGCTTTTATTCAGTGTACATCTCCTAGTAAAGAGGCTCTCCTTGACTGTGTAAATCAGCGAGCAATTGTGTTTTAACAGCCGTTAGAATGGCATTTCCCCACGCTTTTAGATGGACTATCAGACAGAAAACCTCTTCCAAAACTCACTTATCGTAACAGGCATGATAACAGAGCTCTTTACTGCTCCTCCAGCACCAAGACAAATACAAAATGGGCTTGTAAAACTCACAAAGCAGAGATCATTCCAATTCCTGCTACATGAATATCCCTAATGACAGGTCAAAATAAATAATTTTGCTAGCAGAGGAGAACTGTGCAGCTCCCACTGATGGATGGGACTTCTCGTAGGTGATGAAATGCAGGCTGCAGTTCCCAATCCACCAACGCTACCTGTTTCATGGAATCAGGTCTCCCAGAGCCAGAAAGGATGAAGCCACTTTGAATCTACCTGTTCTCTGAGCAAAAGGTGAAGGAATTATGCCAAATTTTCATCAAAAGATTCTAGGTGTGAATATAGCAATACATGTGAATTGCACAACAAAAGGGAGGTTGTTCAATTCTCTCTGCTCCACCAGAATAAACTGTGCTCTTCCTCAGTCAGGGATATTTTTCCATGCTAAGAAATAGTCTCCTTCTTCTTACCAGGATCTGCTGCTTTGGTATTGTAATTTTATTTACAAAGTGTTTCCATAAAGAAACCTGAAAGTAAATGTCATCTGTTGAGAAGAGGGGAAAGGGATGCATCCACATGGGAAAGGATACCCAAGGTCTGCAGACTATGTAAGTGGATGGATGGATGGATGGATGGATGGATGGATGGATGGATGGATGGATGGATGGATGGATGGATGGATGGATGGATGGATGGATGGATGGTTGGATGGATGGTTGGATGGATGGATGGATCCCAACCACTCTGCTGCTATCAGAAGCATCTGAGCACTGTATGAAACTCAACGCTGAGGTTGGTGCCCTTGTTCCTTCCTTTCCTGTGGCTATCTCCAATTTATTACTTGCTGCAGATAAACTGGAGCACTGCCTTGCTGGAGAAAGCCCAGGGTGGAGCTGTGTCACCTGGAAGTACACTCATGCTTGGCTGGCTGGTTACCCAACCCAATGCACCCCAAGCTTCTGGCTTCCCTTACACAAGTTAAATTCTGACAGGGCTGACAAACCTAAAAGATCATTTAAAACCACAACTGCTTCAAATTCAGCTTGCTTCAGCCTGTGACCTCCTTGGCAGGATCTCCCTTCAGCACGGCAGTCCCAAACAGGAGCTGACAGTGCTTTGCAACCTTTTGAACCAGCACTCAGGTCCCTTGGGAACTGAGGAGAGGATTTCTCTCAGCAGCATGCAAGCTCCCTGGCTCTGACAGCCCTGCTCTTGGGCTGCCTGGAAGGGGACCAGCATCCCACTCCCTCCATTCGGTGGTGTGAAAGGTCACTGGGGAAGGTGCACTTGTCACCAGGAATAAACCATTACACAGAAGTTGTGTCACATCTTCTTTCTGGGAGGATGGAGAGAGCTGAAGTCAGGGAAAATCTCTCCTGATGCCAGTGGGGTTTGGCTCTGTCCCGGAGCAGTGAGTAGAAATGCCAAGCAGCAAGGAGTAAAACCTCTCCTAAATGACACGGGCTATCAGCTGATGTGGAGTGAGCCCTAAGAGACACTCAGGGCAGCTGTCTCTTCACACTGAGGTGCCAACCAGTCCAGTCTAACAATCTCCTTAACAGAAGTCACCTCATTACCATAAAGCTTGGACAGTGACAGCTTCCCAGTCAAGCTAAATAAACCCCTTCCCTTTGCTTCCCTTGACAGCACATCTTATCTCAGACAAGCGCCACCAGCAGACCTAAGACAACTTGATTTGAGGACTCCAGTTCAGGAAAGCATGGCTGACCCCCCCTGCTTCTGAGATGTTCCACATTTTACTACATTTATGTATCAGAATGATGTTAGAGAAAATGGGTAGTAAGCCACAAACAAGACTAGAAGCAAGAGTCACACACACAGAGAAGAGAAGCAAACACCATCTGATCTTCTGGGATGGAGAAACCAGGGCCAGCCAGCAGCAATGCCTACCTGTTTACCTGGCTGAGCAACATCCTAGAAACACAAGCATGGATCAGAGATCCCCTGACTGAGATGTTCTTCTGGGGAAAAGATCATGTCCTGCTTGAAGACCAGGAAAAAGCAGCAGAGCCTAGCACAGGATTTTGAGAAACAAGCCTGACAGCCACCAATTTTATGTAGCCTCACCTCTACAAGAAGACCTAGACCAACCTCTTCCTCCTGGCTCTGCTGCTGCACACATATTGGAGCGTCTCCTTCCCCCAGCTCAAGTCCAAGAGGTTGTCCAGAGGGTCACCAAGCCAGATGTGGCTGCCCTTGGCACTGCTGCATTGGAGATCAGCAGGGCCAACTACTCAGCTCCCAGCAGTGGCAGGCAGAGCCTGACACAGACAGGGGTGTCACCACACTAAAGGGCTGGTGAGCCCAAGTCTGCTCCTCACTGAAATGTGGGTCAAACCACAAGGTGACAGTTAGTGCTGGCAGAGCCATCCCTGCCCACCAAGGTGCTTCCAGCACTGTATCAAAAACTAAAGCAGAGCAATAAAAATTAAAAGAGAAGTAATATGGATCATAAAACCCAAGCACAAGACTAAAAAGTCCCCGGACACTGATGTATCATTAAGACAGAGAATGAACCTCCCCTCACAGTGCTGCCAAATCCCTTTTCATGAGAAATTACCCTGGTTTATGATTACTGTTTTATCAAAGACAAGCCAGGCTTTTGCTGCCTGGCTCCCCAGTGTTAAGTAAAATGTGCTGGAAAGGCTAGGAACTGGTGTGTTACCCCTGTACACTTTTTGTGCCTCATTTCCCAACCGGGTTTTGTGGCTGAGACCATCAGCGCTTTGAGCCAATGACTGTACACACCCTGTTCATGAAGGATACAGAGGAGAAATGCTAAACAGATCCACAGAATCACAGAATGGGTTTGTTTGTAAATTAACCACTGAAAGCCATCTAGTCCAGCTCCCTTGTCATGCGCACGGACACCTTCCACTAGTTCAGCCCTGTCCAACCTGGCCTTGAACACTTCCAGGGACGGGACATCCACCACTTCTGATAACTGATAACTAAAACAACTGGGCCCAGCCTAGCACGGCTGCTGATCGCAGCTCTGATGAGACAAAACACTATTTTGCTAGAGGTTCTCCATCTTCCAGCCTTGCAGTGACTGATAACACACAGGCATCCTCCCCATCCCAATATGTTTCTCTTCTCACGCTCAATAAAGTCCCACTGAAACAGCAGTCACAGCACCAGGAGTTTGGGAGCGGAGGGGGGAGTAGGTGGGGCGACCATTTCTAATTCATTTGAGCACAGAGCTGAGGTTTTAATCATCCTCAGAGCTGGTGGGAGATTCTCTGCCTCCCCACACATTACCCACCATCTCCATCCCCCATCAGTCTGGCCCCCTTGACCCATTAACATCCCCTTCTTCTTGTAAATATTGCCTGAACACTCCTGCCTGCCCTCTTGCCCTCAATTAATCGTGGCCTGGGGGAGAAGCAGGTAAGAAAGCACTCAAATTTAACTGATCTCCATGGAGCTCAATGTGACAAGCACGGGCAGCAGGGATGGGCAATGGTTTGGAAGGGAGGGCAGCAGAACCCTTCTTGCCCAAACATCCTCGTGAATGCCTGGCTGTCCTCATCTGCTATCACTTCATGAGATATGAAGAAAGTGTGCATGCCACAGGGCTTGAATCTCAGAGGAAAATCCTGCTCTGAAGTAGGTTCTCCTTCCAAGGAAAACCTCCCCTCTGCTGAATCCCACTGCATTAGGAACCACTGTATCTCAGCCATAAAATAATGGCAAGAAACATCTGGAAAGCATGTCAGTTTGGATGGAGGTCTGGACCAACCTGGTCTAGTGGGTTCAAGGTGGAAGATGTCCCTGCCCATGGAATCGGGAACTGGATGGTCTTTGAAGTCCTTTACAACCCAAACCATTCTGTGACTCTGCAATAAGTATCTCAGGCTTCAAACAGCACCTTCAGCATCCACAGGGATAAGAGAAACATAACTGATACCTTCAGCATGGTACCAAGGTCCCAAATCCTGCTGCAAGGAGCAACAGGTCACCTGCAGAGCAGCCCCAGCCATACCCAAAGGTGGTTTTGCTGGAACAAAAGCAAAGGCCATGGAAATAGGTTGATTTTTTTATTATTTTTTTTCCCTAAGATATGACTAAACTCCATGAGCAGGTAGTGCCTCAGCATCCTGCAAGCAATGCTTTCAATGTGAGAGAACAAAAGGCTGTGGCAGGGAGGGGAATGGTGAGAAACCTTACGGGCCGCCGAGCTTCATTTGAGACCTGGTGTTTGCAGCACAGGCTGTATTTCATCTTTTCATAAGTAACTCTTACCAGGAAACATTACAAAAAAGGGGGCAATTCAAGGCAGAAAAGTTGGTCTCCAAACGTCTTTTTTTTTTTTTTTTTTTTTTTTTTAAATCTTTTGTTAGCCACCCTTCTGGGGAGCGAATCCAGCAGAGGCAATACAGTGCAACGTGCACTCCTAAATTAGTTTCCAGGCACTTGGGACGCTTTATTATTCATTTCCTCCAAATATTAGGCAATGCCTTTCGCCCCTTTCAAAGTCTATACGAGGGGTCTTTGATGCATTGTGGAACTTGAAAGTTTCAGGTCTAAAGAAGCATTTCTTTTAAGTCCTCCCTTTTATCAAGCATATTCTGTTCTGTTCGCTATAATGCACACAATGGCATGACAGTCTTGACCTGCTTCATGTCTGATGAGCTGAAATCTCAGATGCATAGGATAAAACAGCCATTCCTAGCAATACAGCTTAAACACTTAGGGCTCTATTCAGGCAAATATTACCCAGGGGTCTGCCACGCCACTGAAAAGCTGCAGAAATTGGCTCCGCAGACGGCTGACCAATTCAGCAGTGAGAAATGACCCTGCTACATTAACTCCCCTTTTCATTTCACCCTGGGCGAGCTGGGGTCTGGAGGTAACCGCAGCAGGAGGCGAGAGCCGGCTGAAGCCAGATTAATTTTCTTTATATAAAGTATTTTTGTGTGCGTGTGTGACCATGAATGTCATTATGCGGATCTGCAAAAGAAGGAGAGTAATGACATTAGGGCAGAGTCGTAGGAATCAGTGAGGTTTCTGTCTTCTGGTGACACCTGAGAGCTGTCACATCTGCTGGAAAAGTAGAATTTTCAGTCTTTAAGACACAGCAAATGTCTCAGATAACAAGGACTCTGCCTCTGTAAAAGGTATGTGGGACTTTGCTGGGACACTTTACACCATCCAGCACTGGTCTCCTCTGTGTGTTAACCAGACTTGTTCCATAATAGTTTGCCCTGTTTACAGGCAGTTGGTTTTTTTTACACTGTTTTTTTTAATGTTTACACTGCAAGTTTACTAGATTAGAGATGGTTCCTGCCCAATAATATACTAGACCCAGGGCAGGGATGCAAAGTGAAGCTTATCCTTGCAAAAGCAAATGCATTTCAGTACAAAATTCCATGTTTTTGTCCTTTAGATAATTGCACTGACATGTTTTTACAGAAGTCCCATGTGGTTATTTTAGGATTTGAATCTTCTCTTATCAACCTCCTCTTGACAGGTTAGAACTAGGAAAGATTTCTTAAAGGGCCATCTTGATATGCAAGAGTAAAATTTAATGTATGGGCTGGAGAGCTCCTAAATGGGTTGAAGCTGCTGGAATTTGTCATGCATGTTTTATACCTTAGGAGCAAAAGATGGCTATAGAACAAGTCAGTAAAGGAGTGTTCTGACTATATGGGAAGATGTTTGTAAGATAGTGAGTCATTTTTCTATGTCTCCCCTTGACTGCCCGAGTCCTACGCCTTGGTATGCCTGCAATCCCAGCCTGTCAGCCTAAGACCAGTCTTAGGCTTAACTCAAACATTTCACTGGGAAGACCATTTGTTAAGCTATATAAAAAGAAAGAAGCTCATTTTGCATGAGTGAAACGCAGCTATGGCTTTCCTGATACTAACAAAACATCCAGCAGCATCTCCAAAGCCTGTAAAAATGGGAGTAGGTGTGTCTGCAACCCCTGGCTCTGGTGTGTGTGATTCCAGCAGGATTAGCTCTAAATGCAAATCTGATCCAGAAGGATACAATTTCCCAACCCAGACTGGTGAGCAGAAGCCTGATTTTAAAAGGATGCTGAGCATCTCTCCCACTGCTGGCACAGCAGCATCAGTAACAGGTACCAAAAATAATATGATAAAGACTAGACAGAGCTTTCAGCTACCTGGTCTAGTTAAAGGTGTGTCTGCTTATTGCAAAGGGATTGGACTGGGTGTCTTTTAAAGGCCACTTCCAACCCAAACTGTTCTAGTCTAGTCTAGTCTAGTGTAGTCCAGTCTAGACTAGTCTAGTCTAGTCTAAGCATTCAAATTACCCACCGGGTTAGAGGGCTTTTTTAGGAGCCCCCTTAAGCATTCTTATTAAAATATCATCAGGACATATGGGTTTGTGCCCTATGTGTGAGTGCTGCAGTGCTGGTCTGCTGGAGTGGAGCTGACAAGTCGTTATTGTGTGTCCTACAAATCCTCTGAGTTGATAAGGGAGCTCCAACAATGTGACGATTTATCAGTTTAGAGGTTGAAATTCTTTCAACCAAGATAAAAATTCTATTCCTTTGTGGTAAATGAGAGTTTTTGCTTGGGGACTCTGGCAGGAGCAGAGCCAGCACAAGATGGGACTCATCGCTCAAGAGTCAGCAGCAAGATGCTGAGGGGTGCAACTGCACAAATTTTAAGGAGCCTGAAACAGCTCCTTTGAGACAGACAGAAGAAAAGAAGCAAAACTGCAGGAGAAAGAAAATCTATTTGTAAACCCCAGGCAGAGCTGGCATGAGGCAGCCAGTACAGGAGTGGAGAGATGATAATGGAGCCTGATGGATAGCTCACAGGATTATTAGACGCCCTCCAACTCAAATATGCTGAGGAGCCAATTATTTAATACTAAAGACAGTGCAAACGGATGTTTAATAAGCTGAATCACTTCAGGATTGTTGGAACTCAAGGGACCAAACCCCTGCTGGTGTAAATCAGGAAAGCCAGCATGATGAAATAACCAGTGCTTCAGACACACACTGGTCCTCTGTCTCTGCCAGGAGAGCAGGAGCTGCAGGGCAAGGAGGGGATTTGCAGCTGGAATTTGACAGCAGGTGGTTGCAAGGGGTACCTGGGGTGTGGAAGCAAGGTCGACCAGGTTGGTGATGACACTCAACTCTGCAGCTGGTGGCTTTCCAGGCAGCCCTCTTTAGAGTCAAGGGAGCTGTTGTTCCCAGGAGGACAGTCTGCGCTTATTTTCCAGCTAATTGCAAGAAGGCAGCAGGGAAGCAGTTGCAGGTATGAGAGCCAGAGAGGAGTTTGGTCTCAGCTCCAGGCAGTGATTAGCACTTGTTTGGAGTCAGGGATGATTCCTGGGAGCAAAGCACCATTTCTCAGGCTCTTCTGCTGGGAGGGGTGTTGGAGGAAAGCAGAGACTCAGCACTCTCCCTGACTGCCTCGCCAGGAGGTGACCCTGCAGAAGCATCATCTTCTCACTTGGGCTGTTCTTGTAGCCAGAGGGGAGCCACAGGTATCTGCTCATCCTAAAGTGGTGCCCAAACTAGACCACTTGTAACATGGGACAAAACCATCTCCATGAACTATAAAGGGCTCCTACACTTTAAAATGTCTGAAGATTGCCTCCTGAAGCCACATTGTGTCACCTTCTCCTTTCATCTACACTCATACCTATACTACAGAAGCTGAGATGTGCCTTAAAACCCACATCTCCCCATGATCCACTCACCACCAGCACTGCTCCTGCATTTCCATGTAGCCCAGGCTACAGCAGAGACCCAAGAAGAGATATGAGGAAGAAATTCTTTATGATCAGGGTAGTGAGGCACTGACACAGGTTCCCTAGAGCAGTGGTGGATGCCCCATCTCTGGAAACATTCAAGGCCACTGAAGCAACCTAATCTAGTGGAAAGTGTCCCAGCCCATGTAATGGAGTTAGACTTGATGAGATTTAAAGATCATTTCCAAGCCAAACCATGGTTCTCTAATTCTGTGATAATCCAGCACTAAGATGCCCCTCAGTGTCCATAACACATATGCAGCACCGGGCCCAGAGGGGAGATTCTGTCCCTGATGGATAGGAAACTGTGGAGACTCATGGCATGGCTCTGCTGAGGATTTGCCCAGTGCAAACTGGGCAGCTGCTCATGAGAAAATAGTGAAAAAAAAAAAACCCGATGCAAAAAAAAAAACCCCAATGCAAAAATACCTCAGTTCAGCAACATCAGCTCAGGATCTGGTTCTGGCATGTCTGAACCAGCTTAGATGACAAAAAAAGGATTCTCCTTTCCTCCTGTTCAGGACCTTCAGGCAAACATCCAACTCACAGCCTCCTGCGTGACAGCTGCAGAAAACAGGTCTGGAGAAGACCTTGAAATGTCACCCAGATCACAGCCCCGTGACTGGGTCTGCGACAGGGCCAAGCACAACAACAGCCAAAAGCTCTCCAAGCATTAACAAATATTGTTGCTCAGAGCACTCCCATGCAGCTGCCAGCATATCTGCTGCCTGCTCCTTCCAGCACTGCAGCACTCAGAACACACACATTTATGAGAGCATCTTCTACGGATTTACAGGAAGAGCAATTAGAGGTTTGGTTGTTGATGACAGGAGAGAATCGTGGTGGTGGCAACAACGCTTTGTGCTGATCCATCAACACAACAAACTGCCTCCTCTGCTGCAGGAAATCTCAATATTATCCTGAAGGGCAGGATTAGACCCCCAGGACCCCAGAAAGATATCAGGACAAGCCACTAGCTCCCTCCACCAAGTTCACCCAGGTAAGTACTCACCAGTACCCTTGGTTTTGGTTCAAATTGGTGATGCTCCCTTTGCTCCTCTGACCATTTCCTAAGGAACAAGGAAGAGAAAAAAACAAACAAAAAGCCTTCATCAGACCCAGGATTATCTGGTTAAGAAAGGCTGGCTCTGGAGACACGTTCTGCCGGCACAATGGCAAAACACTGAGCCAGGCCTGTTCCTGCTCTGCTGCCACACGTGTTTCCATGGTCAGTTCATCTGCCCATCATCCTTCCCCGTATCACAAAATCACCTAGCAACACCGTGCCATGGAGGTACAAACCCATCCCATCCTCCCACTGTATCGCATCTCCTGTGACAGCTGGGAGACAAACACTCTGGAAACGGATCACATCCAAGTAGCTTTGGCTGCTTCAGCCATCCCACTCCCCAGTTAAACATTATGCTTTGGTCCCTATGGGAGTATTGACTTCCTGTGGCTTTTACACTCATAGTTCATTTGTCAGTGGTAGCTCAGTGGTGTTCATGGTGGTACCTGAAGTGGTACTCACCACAGATGCTGAGGTAAAGAGAGGGGAAGTGTAGGGCCAGTATCCCCACAAATCTGCCCATAAAAGTCTCCTGTCCCTCTTAGCTTGGGAAAAACTTTGGAGAAATGGAGTTCTACACAAGCTCCTGGCCATCACTTGCACTTGCAAATGATGGAGGCTGCGGGCTGGAATTTCCAAACAGGAAGCTGACACCTCCATGTGGGAGGTGTTAGGTGAGTGGGACTGTCACCAGCATGTTCCAGAGAAGATAGCCAAACACGCTGATGGATGATAACACAGGCTATGTAGAGGGTGACTGTTGAGGGACAAGATGGCCCAGCAGTTTGGCTGGAGGTGGGCAGGACCCAGAGCTGATGAAGGAGGGTGCTTTGGGGGACCTGACTCCATTTCAGCACAACCTCAAGGTGTCAAACCCCCACCAGCTGGCAGAACCATCATATTAACGGGGTCCTGAGCCACCCAGTACAGCTTGAGGAGAGGGGAAAGTAGCTCAGGTGTCCTCCTGAGTAAGGACAGAGAGGAAAACCTCCGTACCTCTTACAAGACTGGCCACATATGAAATGGGAGTGCACAGCTGAAAATTGCTCCTGTGGCTCAGCAGTCAGATAGCGAAGCAGTATTTGCATGTCAAAGAAGTAATGAGTTCATGATGTGGAGTATTTTCCCTAAAATGGCACCGACAGCTCTTATCTGTCCCTAAACCTGAGTTTGCACTTGAGTTTTGGCCAGGGCCTGAGGGTTCCCACCAACTCATGGAAGCTGCAAGGTAAATGGCATCTCTATGCCAAGGCTTAGTGGTGTGCAAAGCAAGGAAACAGCCACTCACTGTGTGCAGTCTCTTAATTTTACATAAGAAGGTTGAAATCACAGCAAGGAGACGCTTGTTGTCATGGGACAGCTGGAGATACAGACACTGCCTTCTCTTACCAGGGTTCCCCAAAGGTTCCTGACCAAATCAACCTCTGAGGCATTTCCTTTCCTTCTCCTGTCAGGCTTTGCAATGGGTTTTCTAGAGTAGGGTCCCCCAGCACTATTTCCCACTACACGCAACACAGGGAAGCAACTTCTTTAAGAAAAAGCCACTAATCTAGTCTTTATGGGATTCTCATTATCACTATTTTCATGGAAAGTGCCAACAACATTTTTCAAGCCAGGCTAACAGCTGGATGACTGTCTCAGGTCAGAGGAACCAGGGGGCTCTGAACGCTACCCGATTTATTAAACTGTTGAGGTAATTGCTGTGCATGGACACTCAAGGGATGGAGGAAAACCAGGAAGGGTAACCTTCCTGATGCCCTCTAATTTTCCTTCTCATGCTTCTACAACCACCAGTCTGAGGACATTTAGGCAGCAGGCAATATATGGAGCACAGATGAGTAATGCAGCACAGAGTGGCTGCAGACAAGCACCGGGGCCACAATCAGCCCCAAGAAGGGGACTTCCCTGCAGCTAATGAGTCCATCTGCTTTCAAGAGCACCCAGCTGCTCTGACCTTGTGCACTCCTTCCTTAGCCCCAGCCCTGCTCAGATCATTAGCTGACAAGGAGCTGCCACTGCTGAGGACTAATGGCTCATTTACCACCCAGCAGCCAACAGTGATCAGCAAGGGGACAAGTAGCTTAATGCAGGCCACTGTCAACATGCCCACGTGGGTTAGCACCATCGACTTTATTTAGGGCAAAATTCCCAGGGAAGGCTGCAAAACTCCTGCAGTGCCCTGGCTTCATTCCAGAGTTCATCAGCTCTGCTAAGGTTGAAAAACAACCTCCTCCTGGCTTCAGGGCTGTGGTCAGCACCACATTTCCTTGGAGCAACACTGGGCTTCAGCCATAATTTCCAGCTAGTCTTCTTCTCTCTGCAGGTCCTTCATTGCAGCTGTTCCCCATGGCAAGGGCAACTCAGGGACACAACAGCTTGCAATGCAACACCTTACTGTAGACAGGTCAGGGGTGGATGTCTTCTCACAAGGACAGGAGGAAATGGCCTCAGGTTGCATCAGGTCAAGTTTAGATTAGATCTGAGGACAAATTTCTCCATAAAAGGTCTGTCAGGCCCTGGCACAGCTGCCCAGGGCAGTGGTAAAGACTCCTCATCCCTGGAGAGATTTAAAAGCTGTGTGGATGTGGCACTTGGGGACATGGGTTAGTGGTGGCCTTGGTAGTGATGGGGAAATGGTTGGACTCAATGGTCACAGAGGTCTTGTCCAACCTAAATGATTCTGTGATTCTACGATTCTATTTAAAAAAAAAACAAAACGAGAAATCAACCAAAAAAAAACCCAAAACACTGTTTGAGGCTCAGGAGAATCCTCTTGAGGCAATAAATGGGAGTTCTCGGGCTATGAAAAGGCTGCACCTGAATCACATTTTCAATCACATTTTCACAGTTTCATTAAGCCATTACCACAAAGAATAGTGGCTGTGAACAGTAACAGTCATGGCCCACTCTCTAGCCAGTGAACAGGGAGCTGAGGAGGATGCCCTGATGCCCTTGTAGCAGTTTCCAAAATAGGATGGGTATCACTGAGAGCAGCCCAGGCTTCCTTCTTCCATTCCCAAAACACACGTGCAATGAAAAGTTGTCAACCAAACACACTTGCCTGTGGCTTCCCCCTCAGCCACAAGGTCCCTTTTAGCTTCTTGGGGTGGTTTGTAGATGAATTGAACACACCCTCCTGGATAGGACACTCAGATTTCTAATTACCCTCCTTGAATACATCACTAACATGCCACATCAGCTCACTCGTGGGTCTGTTCCTCTCACCACGTGTCTCCAGAAGTGGAGCTTCTGCCCCTCTTTAGCACACTGACCTCTGCATCGCCCTGAGCTGCAGAGCTGGGAAAGACAGTTCCCAAACAAACTGGTGATGGGCCGTACTTGTCCTGCTCTTGAGGTCAGCCTCACATGAAGAGACAGCCTTTATGACAGAATCACAGAATAGTTTGGGTTGGAAGGAACCTCTAAAGGCTGTTTAGTCCAAATCCCCTGTCATGGGCAGGGATACCTTCAAGTAGATCAGATTGCTCAGAACCCTGTCCAGCCTGACCCTGAGTGTTTCCAGGACTGGGGCATCCACAGCTTCCCTGGGAAACCTGGGCAAGTGTTTTACCACGCTTGCTGTAAAAACTTCCTATTAACAGGTAATCTAAATTGATCCTCCTTCAGTTTAAAACAATTAGCTCTTAGCGGTCTGCCTGGAACCTTCTCCAGGTGAACACCCCCGGCTCTCCCAGCCTGTCTCCAGGGCAGAGGGGCTCCAGCCCTTGGAGCATCTCTGTGGCCTCCTCTGGACTCACTCCAGCAAGTCCTTTTTGTGCTGAGGACACCCAGAGCTCTCTCCACGGTGTCTACACCAGGAACAGCCCTACCCTCAACAGAACAAGCACTCAAGGCACTCCCAGTGGACTCCCAAGGATGCCTTTCATGCTCTAATCCTAACTAGACAGCAGCACAGACCATGGCCATGCCCTTCCCTGGGTCCATGTCACAGGGTGGTCCTCGAGAACGGCATGATAAACCTGTCCCAGTCCCTGGCATGCTGGGTAGGATTCAGCTCCAGATTAAGGCATTTCAGTTTAGATGCCCACATGCAAATCCTGGATCTAGTTGCCTAAACATAGGTTCTCTCTCACTGTCACATTGGGCTTCCCAAGCTATCCAAGACCCAAGCATGGCTTTGCCAGGTATGATCCTGGACCTGCATCCTTCTTGGTTCACAAATAGAGACTAAGCAACATGTCTGAAGGTGAAACTAGAAACCTATATCCAGCAGTTTAATCACGACCTATACATGTGGTGGCTGTCCCAGCTCTAACTGCTGGGATCTGTGGGAATGCAGTGGGCACAATTTGGGGTGTTTGGTGAGCCATTTAGTTACTCAAACATCAGTATCTATTTTGAGGTGTGAAACACCCTCCAGACTCCACTGATCAAAACTCTACCGACTCTAACAGGAGATTAGGCACCGAGTTCATATTTTTATCTTCCACTGCAGCCCACCTCCAGGTCCCAGTCCAAGTTTCAACAGCTCCAAAATAAAATCCATTTGCATTGGATGAGGATGCCCTCCAGCTCTGCACTCTCAGGCCCCTGCTGTGATTAGCAGCACAATCCTGGCACATCAACACTTCCAGGATGGCTCCAATGTTTGTGTGCCTCCTGCATAATAGCACTGAAATAAATAAATTTGACAAAGAAAGGAGAAGGAACAACTGATATGCAAACCCATGTCATGAATCATTCACCAAATCTGCTCTCCAGTTTTCAAATAATTTTGGAGGTTGCTTCCAAAGTGCTGTTTGCAAACCCTCTGCTAATCTGGGAAGCAGATGCTGCTACAGGCTGTGTTACAGCATCTTCTATAAATCCCCATCAAATATTATGTTAAAATGCCCGGGACTTTTGCAATCACTTGTTTTCACATCTTCTTGGAATATCTGAAAACCAAACATCATAAAAACACCCTCGTTGTGGTTCATCTGCAACAAACAAACCTAAGACTGGGGAAGAGTTCATTTCACACCCTCCTCCCCCGTCCACGTCACCCCAAACTCCTCCCAGAGGACCCTTCCCATTTCCTTCATATGCTCTTAAGAATCTTGGCCCTCACTAGACACATTAATGGATCGGGAAGGTGCCAGAACTGTTTTCTAGCAGTCTTGATAGTGACAAACAAAATATGGAGCTGCAGGCAAACACTGCCATGCTGTCAGACAAAATGAGGGTGAACCCTGGCTTCAGTGAAGTTCAGGAGAAAACTATAAGATGCTGCCTTCCCATCATAGCTTGAGCATCTGAGGTGTCCTGACAGCCATGAAATGGCAGGCTGACCCCTTTCCAATCTATAAAGTAAAGCCATAGCTTCCTTTATAGCACTCACCAGTCAGGTGGGCAGACCCAACCCCTCTGAAGTTATGTGGAGGTAGGTGAGATGATGTCCGACCATCTATGATGTCTGCATCAGGATGTGAAGTGCAACCACAGAGCCTGTGCATGGTGGAACAACAGACCACACACCATAACGTTTGAAGAACCCAAAATACATCATCTTTTGGGGATCATTCTCCTTCTAGCCACTATTGGAATGTGTGGTGAGAAGGAGTCACTCAGGGACACACACCCCTCACAGACCTGAGAAAAATGATAGTTAGCTAAGCTGGGCTAGTTATCTAGAGGCTGTCAGCAAAGGGGAAAAGCCACAGTGAGATGCAGCTGATCTCAGCTACATATCCACCTCAGAAGAGAAACCACATGAGTGAAACTGCGCTTACTGCTCACCAAGAGTGGTGAAGACAGCCTGGGCAGCAAGGGAAGAGATGGTACCATCCAGGTATCCAGATGTGGGCAGGTGAATCCCGCCTCTCCAGGAAATACTCTGCTCAGCTGAAAACCCCCATTTCTGTCAACTCACAGAGCAATCTGAGAGCCTGAACTCCACTGAAAGCCTCAAACGGGGCAGTCACAGGAATCAAGTCACCCACATCCCTGCAGAAAATCCCGCCTGGCAAACATACTTGGAAAAGGTATTTGTACCATGCCCTGACACATAGGGACATTTCATTGCCTGTGAGAGTTTGGGATTATTATTGCTGGGGTTTTTTTATTGCCAGGGACTGTTTCTTCCAGCAATAAAATGCCCAGAGACAGATCATCCCTCCCAGTTCAGGAAGAACTGACTGTGTGGATCACGCTCAGGAGTAGTGGCCTGGCTGCATCTATGGGCTCACATCCTTTCCAATCTCCAGTGTCAGCTGTGGTTGGAAAGTGCTTTGAAATCTACAGGTGAGAAGTGGCAGGTAAGACAGTGTTGCATTCTTCTAGCAATGCAGGGAGAGGGAAAGCCAGTAAAGGAAAAATCCCACAAAATAAATAATACTCTATAAATTACATAAAATGAATGCATTAAAAAAACCAATCCTCCAAGAAGCAGCTGCTTCATTCTTTGCTGTTGATAGCATCAATATAAGAGAGGAAATTACCAGCTTGTGTTCTGCAACACATCACACTGACTTTCCTTTACAAACTCTAATGCTCCTGATTGCAGTGTCAATTTAAAATTTGCCATAAAACGCAGAGTGTCATAAACTTTACAACCTCAATCACACTCACTCAGTGTTTTCCACCCAAATCAAATGCACAGGCACCCACTTCACTCTCCAACACGGACACACAACAATGTGCTGCTGACAGCGGGTGGGAGAGCAGACCAGGGCTCCACAGCTCAGATCTGCCTGTGCTGGGCAGCCCAGATCAAAAGAAAAGGCAGGCTGGAAAGCAAAATGGTAAATGCCTCTGCTGGAAGTACCCTCAGATGTCCATGAGTCATCCCATGTCCAGTGGGATGAAGGGTGTTCAGAACCATGATTCATGATGAAGGTGGTGAAGCACTGGAAGATGCCACCCAGAGAAGCTGTGGCTGCCCCATCCCTGGAAGTGTCCAAGGCCAGATTGGATGGGGCTTGGAGCAACCTGGTCTAATGGAAGGTGTTCCTGTCCACGGCAGGGAGGTTGAGCTAGATGACTTTTTCCTTCTAACTCAAACCATTCCATGATTCTATAATCAAATACAACATTACCGGGATGCAGCAGCTCTGGTGCCTCAAATGCACTGCCCTTGAGGTGGGACCAGCATCTCAGGATGCTGAGCCAACCTTCTTGCACTGAGACATGCTTAAAATGTGGCTGTTTTTTAAGCCCTTTTGCTCAAAAGCCACAAGGCTCTTAAAAAAGCAAGGCTCTGATGCAAAACCGCAAGTCATTTCCCTAATCCTTGGTTTCCTCCAGAAATTTAAACTCATGTAGCTCCTACAGAGAAGATGGTGTGGGCTTTTAATGAAGGGAAGGAGAATGCAAGTACGCCTGTGCCATGAGCTGACCATTTGCTCTTGCAGGCATGTGTTCCACTCCTGAGCTGACAAGGGAAAACTAATTAGGCTCCTAATTTTGCTTCCTACATAAATCTAAGTTCTTTCACTTCTCATTGAAGTGTTGTCATTGTGACAGAAAGCCCATTTCTCTAAACGGGTACAAAGGATTTTGGCTAAAGCAGAATAAAAATATGCATATTTCAAGATGAACTTCCCCAGAAGCCATAAACCACCACTCAGTGCCTGCAGTCTGCATGCACCCTGTAAGGTCTGCCTTAAAACTTTGTCCAGATTCACTCTAGCTCAAAACTATGGGGAAGTAATTTTTGCAACCAGCTTTTCTTTGTGACTGACTTAAACTGCAATGAGGTAGATGCTTGAAGATGCAGAAAGGGCTAAACCTTGGAAGAGGACAGGCAGGACTTGGGGATGAAGTAGCTGATCAAAGGGTGGCTCAGAAGTTATTTAAAAATAAACCAGAAAGTAGAACTTCCCGGCGGTTGCCGCTGTAATTACAATGCAGACAACGGAGCCATGGTGCTGTTAAGGTTACTGGATTTTCCTAGCAGCTGTGTTTAATTTACTTAAAACATGCAAAGCCATCAGGTCAGATCCCATTAGCAGAATCTCTCCAGAGCACTGCGAGAGATGGCCGCCCCAGCGCCACAGAAATGCTGAGAGAAAAACACAAGTGCAAAGTACCCCTGAAGAAGTAAGAGAAAATCATGCCATGGCCAGCTCCACCCCTTGGCCACAGCAGATGCTCAGTGGTCCCCAGGTTTGTCTGTGTCCTACAACATGCTTGTGAGCACATACAATGGATCCTTCTAGTCTCCAAGTGTCCCCCTGACTTTCATGTTGCCTTAGAGAGAAGTTCCACTTGTCCAGAGTCATGCTTAGAGGCCATCTTGGAGGTGGGACCTTGGTGTGAGCTTGGTGGGTTGGTGATTTGGATTTGGATTTGGATTCCCCTTCTGGAGCTTTGTTCATGAGTATGTAATGCATCAGGAGCCTTTCCAAAATACATGACCAAAACCTACAACCTCCTCCTGATCAGGATAAACTTTCTAGAGATCTTTTTTTGGTTTGGGTTGGGGTTTTTTTGCTTGTTTGTTTGGGGTTGGGTTTTTGTTTTGTTTTGTTGTTTGTTTTTGGTTTTTTTTTAACACTGGCTCAGCCCTCTCTTCACCAAAGGGAATATCAAGGTTTCATCCACTATTTGTGGCTCCTTCCAGCTCAATTCTATTTCTAAAATTAGCATCCTGAGAGACATAATTGCTAGAACAAAAGGTGTTAGGTCACATTTCGGTCTCTGTACATAGTGCTAAGTGCTTCTGCAGCCACCTACAACCACATCAGAGTCATGACTTAAACCTGACCTGCTCCACTGAGCCCTACCCAGCTGAGTGATGGAGCTTTAACAGGTGCTGATGGCAAAGGAAAGAGAACTGAAGGCAAGGACAGAGGCAAATATGTGATCCCTTCTCCACATGACCCAGATACACAGAATGGTAAAGATTAGATAGATAGATAGATAGATAGATAGATAGATAGATAGATAGATAGATAGATAGATAGATAGATAGATAGATAGATAGATAGATAGATAGATAGATAGATAGATAGATAGATAGATAGATAGATAGATAGATAGATAGATAGATAGATAGATAGATAGATAGATAGATAGATAGATAGATAGATAGATAGATAGATAGATAGATAGATAGATAGATAGATAGATAGATAGATAGATAGATAGATAGATAGATAGATAGATAGATAGATAGATAGATAGATAGATAGATAGATAGATAGATAGATAGATAGATAGATAGATAGATAGATAGATAGATAGATAGATAGATAGATAGATAGATAGATAGATAGATAGATAGATAGATAGATAGATAGATAGATAGATAGATAGATAGATAGATAGATAGATAGATAGATAGATAGATAGATAGATAGATAGATAGATAGATAGATAGATAGATAGATAGATAGATAGATAGATAGATAGATAGATAGATAGATAGATAGATAGATAGATAGATAGATAGATAGATAGATAGATAGATAGATAGATAGATAGATAGATAGATAGATAGATAGATAGATAGATAGATAGATAGATAGATAAAATAAATAAAATAATAAAATAAAAATGTATTGCCCAGAGAAGCTGTGGCTGCCCCATGCCTAGAAGTATTCCAGGTCAGCTTGGACAGGGCTTGGATCAGCCTGGTCTAGTGGAAGGTGTCCCTGCTCATGGTAAGGGTTTGGAACTGGATCATTATTTAAGGTCTGTCCCAACCCAAACCGTTCTGTGATTCTCTGACCCTATGAATATCATAAAATGGAATAAAACAAATAAAAATAAAAATAAAAATAATAAAGTAATTCGAAGTAAAACATCATAAATAATAAGAAATCATTGAAGCAATGGCTTTGTATATTAAAATTCTGAAAACATCTGACCAAACTGTGTGGCTCTTGTTGACATGGACTGGGATTTCCCACCATGAGAACCCTTCCTGAAATCAACAGATCCCAGCACTGTGTGCACTGAACCCCAGCCTGGAATACCTGGAGCAGCTTAAGATCATTCTTACAACATAAAACTCCAACATAAACTCACCCTTCATGGCTTAGAAAGGTGTGAGACTTATTTGCATAATAAATGACAAGTCAGGAATATAGATTTCTGTCAGAACACTCCCCTTTCCCTTTGAAAGAGATCTATTTATTCTGAGTGAATCGTCTCTTCTCTAGATAAATGGTGTTTGTAGTCAGTTTAGCTCAGCAAGATATGCACTCTTTTGCATGCCTATAATGAATTTTCACAGCTAGAGCCCTAATCCAGTCTAGTCATGGAGGGTTTATCAGGACCTCTTATTTTATTTCTACCAGTAAATGGGAATTGCTTTCCTTATCGCTATCTAGAAGCACCTGACTGATTTTTGCTTCATACTTCCTATCCCGCTGGAATTCAGGATGTGGTGTTATCTGATGCTGTACAATTGTCACTCATGTTAGCTGCCTTTTCATTTTAATTTGCTGGATTTATTGCTATTTTTATTCTTTTTTTCCCCCAACAGATTTTACTTTAAGATCCGAGTCCCTCCTTGCTCCCTCCCATCCTCCTGGTCACATTTTTTGGGCTGTCTTATGAAAGGCAGGATCAAGGCTTGTCCTGCCTGCCATCTGCTTGATGCCTTTGAGCAATCTGGTGTAGTGGAAGGTGTCCCTTCCCAACGTAGAGGGTGGAATGAGATGAGTTTTGAGGCTCCTTCCAACCCAAACCATTCTGTGACACCTTCCCTTGGGAGAGGACTCGACCACTGGGCTTGTCCCCATACATCTCATCTTCCTCTACCAGGGAAGCAAAAGCTATACAACAACAAGCATAAATTATCCTTAACTTTGAATTTAAAAGCAAACAAATCCATGAGAGTAAGGGCTTGCTGTTATGATTGTTATGGTTCCTACAACCAGGGAATAGGTACATAGCTCTGAACTCTGGAAAAGTGAACCCACTGCTGCTGAAGACCTATAAATCCTACAGATAACACCGTGATGGATCAGTAGTGGCAAGACATTAACCTTCACTCTTGAGGAGACACCCAAATGATAACACCTGTAGCCATGCCCCTCCAGAGTTATCAGTCTTGTCACTTGTGAAGATAAATCTATCTGACCTAAACCATCATCATACACCCCTCTGGCTTCCTCACTCAAAATCCTTGTGGATACCAGCAGGGATCAGGAAAATCACACTAAATAATCAACTGAGTGTGTGTAACAATGCTCACATGGAAACCATTTCCTTCAGTATGTTAAAAAAACTCTGCAGAGCAGGGAAAAAAACATGGTAGGCTTGAAGGCTGGTCTGCAGGGAAAGTGGTACATGTCAGTGACAACTGTGGAAGGACAGAAAACAGCTACCAAAGCCTCAAGGAGCTGTCACACACAGGAAAATGTAAGTTAATTAAAGACACTTAAACCAATACATCTGGGACAGGAGCATGTAGGGAGGCAGAATGAAGTGACATTAAAGGCTCAGACACATGGTGAATCTCAGACAGAAGGCAAGGAACCTTATTTGGCAAAATACAGAAGAGCTCCTCGCTTTGAAGCTTTGCTGGGGAGGGCAGTGAGAGCCCCCTGTGTCTCAGGGCTATGGGGGTGCAGCACTGTCCCACAGCCCCACGGGGATGCAGAGGCTCAGCAGGTCTGCCCCTCCTCTGGAAACACCACTGAGGTTCCACTGATGCTCTCCTAGACCAAAGAGTGCTGGTCTGGAATTATAAATCCAATACTTCCCTTCCTAATGTCTTCCCTGCTGTCCGTATCACAATGTTCAATTGAAACAAGAACTATAGGCAAAGCATCCTTCTAGCTAAGTGTAAGGATGCAAATCCACCTCAAACACAACACCAGGGCCAACATTAACTCCACTCTCACCTCCTCTGAGCACAGTCTCTCCTGAGCCTCCAGAGCTGATTTGTCTCCTACTACGCTCAGAAGATGAGTACAAGTTACTCACACCAGCAACTGATGGCACAAAAGCAAAACAAGGAAGATTTGGACAGGCTCCGTGTGTTTTTATTGCAGACAGCTCCCAAAGAAACCTAAACTTTTGGTTCTTTAAATATTCCTTCCAAAAGTGGAACCAAAATCCCTGCACAAGGCTGGGTCACCATGGAGAACCTGCATCTGCTAAAGCAGATGCTCAACCGGCCCACTGAGATATTCCTGCTTGGGAAGCAGCACTGGCCAGCCTCAAACGAGGCCGACAGGAAGGGAAACAGGAAGCAAATCCATCTGCACACCATCAAATCCCTGCTGCACGATGACAGCATGCAAGACTGCTGTCTGCAAGAGGAAGTCTTGCCATGGCACCAGCCCGACCCTGTTAGAGCGCAGGCGGCACAGAAACACAGATGGAGTGAGGAGGATCCAGGCTACCAAAACATCTTAGTCAGCTTCCCACCCTCCTTTAGCTGCTGGCATGGGGGTGATGCAGCAAACCCAACATCAACTCACTGTGCCCCTCCAGCGAAGCCATGAGGCTCTGGTAATCTTGGTTGTCAGGGAGCTGGTGTAGTGAAGGATATGGGTCACACGAAACAAGGTCTGAGATCTCATTCTTCACCCCTCACCATATTTTCTAACTCTAAACCAGACTTAGCTACACATCTTTTATTCCAACCCTGGGCAAGATTAACTTATCACAAGTCCCATGGCTCCAGGGAGATCTTAGATCCTCTTCCAGTGCCTAAAGGGGCTCCAAGAGAGATAAAGAGAGACTTTGGACAAGTGCCTGGAGAGACAGGACAAGAGGGAATGGCTTCCCACTCCAGAAGGCAGGGTTAGATGGGATGTTGGGAAGAAATTCCGAACTGTGAGGGTGGTGAGGCCACCAGCACAGGTTTCCCAGAGCAGCTGTGGCTGCCCCATCCCTGGAAGTGCCCAAGGCCAGGCTGGATGGGGCTTGGAGCAACCTGTGAGAGTAGAAGGTGTCCCTGCCCATGGCAGGAGGCAGAATGAGATGAGGTTTAAGGTCCCTTCCAACCCAAACCATTCTGTGATTCTACGGCTCTGCAGACAGCATTAGAGCCTGGTCTTTTGAAATACAGCCCAGTACAGCATCCTCCTCTCTGCCTGCAGCTCTGGGCAGGCAGCCAAGGCCCCCCGCCCATGCCCCCAACCCCTTCCCTCCCCAGGACGACTTCCTTAACACAGCCCAGCTGCCTGCCCCCACCCGCCAGGGGCTGACAGATTTGTACTGTCCCCTTAGGGTGGGGTAGGTACATTTATTTCCTCTTTGGAAAAAAAAAAAAAGAGAAGGAAAAAAATATACAATTAACCTTTTCCTCTCCTTGCAAGGGACAAGAAACTTCCCTGCCACAGAAATAATTTCAGGACCAAGATATCTGTTCCCACAGCTGCACCAGTGCTATTCTGGCTCAGCAAAAATTAAAGAGCTGAAGTTGTATGTGGGCCTTCATAAAACTGTTACAGGGACCACAAGATTAGAGGACTAGATGGTGACCTGCAAGGCCAAGCTCTATTCTCAGCTGTGCCCAGGGATTCTCATGTGTGTCAGAGCATGTTTCCCCACTTCTGTTTAAGCAAATCCTAAAATGGTTTGGGTTGGAAGGGACCTTAAAGATAATCTGGTCCCAAGCACACTGCTGCAGGCAAGGACACCTTCCACTAGACCAGGTTGCTTCAAGCCCCATCCAATCTGGCCTCATCATAAAGAATTCCTTCATTGTGTCTCGTTTGAACCTCCCTGCTCTTCATTAACAGCCACCAAAAAACTCTGCCTATGTCCTTTTTCTAAGCTCTCTTTAAGAAGTGAAAGAGCAACAAGTCTTGCCCTATCACCTCCAGTGTCCATCCAAACTCCAGCTAGAGATCCAACAGCACTGAAAAAAAACCAGGACAGTGCAGAACAACCCCAGCATCCCAGTCATCATCCCCTCTCTCACCATGAGCAGGTCTTCTGCCAACAACTGTGCCAGCTATTGTTGGGCACATAAAGCCTGGTCCACCGGCCCTGCTGCCAGCATGCAGCTCATTACTCTGCAAAGGGCTTTGAAATGCTTGGCATATGAAAGGTGCTCCATCAGACCAAATTCAGCTCCGTTTGCTATTACAATACCGTGCATTTCTTTTGTCTGTGCCTTTTGATGATGTGCAATTGTTCCCCTCAGTCAGTATTTCGGAGTCATTAGTTGGAATTAGTAAAGTTCCCGCTGCTGGACTTTTCCAAGGCTCTGTTCTCGGGCTACAAAGAGTCGGTGAGGAGTTGTCCTGCTTTCACTGAGCTGGAGGCACAGCAGGGAGCATTCTGGGGGGAGCAGGCAGTCTGCTCAACTCCACTTTCACCCTGCAGGAAATGCATGTGCCAACAAGATGCTGTGGGTGGTCGCAGGGGGGCTGGTGCTTCCAGGCCAGTAAGGAAGCAAAGACCCATTCGTTTGGTACCTCTGGTGAGACCAGGTGAAGGACTTCACCTCATCCTGTCCATACTTAGACAGCACATCCCACAAAGTTCATGTTTCTCTCCCAGAAAACCCCTTCTCCCTATTTAAAGGCACCAGCAATGAAGATATTACCTTTGTCCGGGTGACAGGGACCTCTACGTGGCACCCTCCATGGTGAAAACGCCTGGATGTGCCTGACCTTGTCCTCCAACCCCTTGTTCATGTCATGCCTTTCCAGCTGTATCAGAAGACACTTTTTCCTGAAGGCATTTATACATGGAACATACACCTCTCTGGGCAACTTGTGCCAGTGTCTCACCACCCTCATCACAAACTATTTGTTACTTCCATCTTGTCTGAATCTTCCTCTTAGTAAAAAACCATTTTCCTCACCCTGTTGCTCCAAAGTCCCTCTCCAGCCCTCCTGCAGGATGTTCAGGCACTGGAAAGGGCTTCAAGGTCTTCTCAGAGCCTTCCCTTCTCCAGGATGAACACCTTGAGCTCTCTCAGTCCATCCTCTGATCATCTTTGTGTTTGTCTCTGATAAAAGATTCATTTCTGTTCACAAATAAGCAGCTCTAGCAGATAAACAAAGTGATGAATTTCCATGGTCTATGCCCATCTGACATTGCCATCTGGCTTCAGATACCCAGTTCAGGTCTGGGGACCTCAACAGCTCCAAATCACACCCTGTGGGTGCAGATCCTTCCTCATCCAGCAATCCCACCACCTTTTTCTGGATGCAGCATGGGTATCTGGCCACTAGAACACTGAAACAAAACCATGAGCAAACCAATCTTATGGGATATCCACGGGGAGAAGAAGAGCTCAGCACTAAAACCAGCTCCTTCAGCAGCTGGCCATCTTTCAGAGAGGACTTTACTTCCATTCCCTATGGGTTTCCCTGAACATCACCTCACAGATCATCCTACCTAACACTCACAACAGCGTTTTCATTGCAACACAACCAAATGCAGACAATTCACACCTCTCACCTTGCATTTTTTAAAGTAACACAGCACAATAAAGCAGCCTGCCCAGATTCCAGCCTAATCTAAAAACAACTTTATGGCTTCTAATTTTAGCACTAATCTTCCTTTGCTATGGTTGTGTGATTTCTAATTATTTTATCCCCAAGCCTTGCTTTGATGGATAGTCGTACCTTTTCCAATGCCAAGTGACTTGTAAAGTGCCTTTAAAAAATACGCTGATCACTTCAGGTTCATTTCTAGTTCCTACACAAATAATATTCTCCTACATGGCTTCACTGTGGAAATATTATTATTAAAAATAATAATAATAAAAGCAATACCATTTAAAAAGGAAAGCTCCATTTCTTAGGACGATCCCAATCTGCTCCCGCAAACACCATATTTTCCCTTAAAAGCATAAAACTGTTATCGAGATACAGATCTCTCAATATTTCAGTGCCTCTGGCTTGGCATTGCTCCCAGAACAGTTTGCCTTTTTCTATCCCTATTTTCAGGTTACAACACATCGAAGAGCAACCGGCCACACCGAAACCTGAGGGGGGATGATGGACAATGCGAAGCAGTGGCAGAGACACGTCTGCTTTGACATTCCCTGGGATTGTTGCCTACCCAAATCCTCTGAAATTACAGCAGTAAATATCAGCCCTCGGCTGAAGATGTTTCACAGGGGTTTAGGATGAGCCTCCAGCCCAAGCCCAAGCTCCTCACAGGCAGGTGTTTCCTCTCCTACCATGTTCACCTGAAGCAACCTCTTGATCCTCCTAATCGCTGACCTAGATCAAACCTGGATCTGATACTGTTAAATTTGCACCAAAAAAAATGCACTGGGGAGGGGATGCTGCCTGAGGAATGTTTCAGGATGCCGAGGCAGCTGCCTGCCTGCCCAGTTCTGCCACTGGATTGCACATCTTTGTAGGTCCTGCCACCAGCAGCCAGCACTGGAGCAGGGAAGCAGACGCAGGGCTGGTGGATGTTTGTTGGGTTATTTCCTTCTCCAGGATTTATATTGCACTCCAGTCAATTGGAAAACATCCACTTGACCTGTGACCTTTTTGTTTTAGTTACTCTCCAAGCTTTGACAGCAGCAGTTTAAACATAAAGCATATGAGTTTCAGCACAGAGGAAGCACCCCAACTCCACAAATTCAGAGTGGATAGGGAAAAATATCACACTGCAGCCCTGAAGGTGAACACATTTTTTCCTTCTCATTCTTTGTTTTCCACTCTTTCACTTTCTGAGCGTGTTTCACCATTCATGTCTTAACCCTCCCCACTGGAAACATGAGCTTAAATCCCCATTGCAATATTTAAGAGAGAAGGATATGGATTGTGGTTTGTTTTAATTCCCTGCACAATGCCATGTATAGAGTATTTGAAATGGAGATTGTCAAAACAGGAAACAACCCAGTCAAAGTCCTCAGGCCTGGATCCTGAAAATGTCACCATACAAAGCTGGAAGAGATGGAGAAAAGCCTTCTGTTCCCACACAGCAAGAAGATGCTCTGGGATAGTGTCCAGTGACACACCATCTGCCCTTGTGTCATCCTGATCTTGAGAGCTAGGCTTTAACCTCTACTGAAATCAGTGCAAAGCTGGTTTTTATTAACTGGGGGGAAACTCAGCAGATGGGGTTAAAAATTATAACCCTCTGTTGACTGATACTTTTACTGGCAGAGAGAATTTCGTATGGAATATCATCTCACTCAGGAAACCAACCCTACAGGAAATCCTTCATCCTTAGTGCTTCAGAGTAACATCCATAGAATCCTGCTGGCTTTCTCCTTACTGCTCTTAAAACCCACTCCTTGCCAATCAAGCCCATGCTCTGAGTCTGAGCTGGTCTTACTGGGATAGAAGAACAAATCTTGGGTGAAATCTTGCCTATGCGCCCCAGGCAAGGGACCAAGAATGCAGAGCAGGACAGTGCTTGGCCCTAGGCTCTTTGATTTCCATCTATCCACCTCAGAGCAAAGACTAAAAGTTTCTCAAAGGCACAACAGTGACATCAGGTTTGGAGGAGAAATTGCAGCTACTGTAAACCAGGTCATTACTGTAAACCAGGTAATTTTCCCAACTTACTTTTCTGCAGAAAATAGATGCTGAACTTATTTTAAAAAGCAGGCTTCTGCAGCTGTAGGTTTTGAGCACTTCTTAAAAGTCTGACCTGAACAAGCACTCTTGCCAACAAATACCGGTATTGTAAGTCTTTGATCGCTTCTGATGGCAGTGAAAACCTTTTGTTGTTGATTTTTCTTTGTTTTACAGCTTTCTCCAAGTTAACTTCAGGAAACCTTCTCAAGCAGAAGACCTGAGGACCATTACCAGAATGGTGATCCAGCAATTCTGGTTGCCCAGAGAGCTGGTGGCCTCCCCATCCCTTGAATTGTTCAAAGCCAGCTTGAACGGGGCTTGCAGCAACCTGGTCTAGTGGAAGGTGTCCCTGCCCATGGAAGGAGGATTGTAGTAGATGGCTTTTAAGGTCCCTTCCAATCCAAATTGTTCTACGATTCCCTGTCTGGAAGGAATGCAGATACACTGGTTTACTTTTGAGGAATCGGTGGTTTTATTGTAGTGTTGAGCCACTAATCTAGACCGACAACTGGAAAGAAAAAGAAATCCACAGATTTATGGGATGAACAACTAGGAATGTTGTTTCAGATGGTCTGCATAGCCCAGAACACCAAATTTCACTCATCATCCAGGCAGAGAATTAGAATAATTACCTAGAGTCTGATCCTGAAAGCTGCTCAGTGCAGTCAAGTCCTCTCCGCTCATAGAGTTCGGTATCTCAGGGGCTCTCAGCAGGGTCAGCCTTGGAGCCTGGGTAAAACAAGATAGGTTTCTTAGTCCAGTATTTATGAAAAAATTCCTACACAACCTATAATTAAATAAACAAAACCAAAAACATTCCAAATCCACGTGCCGGCTCCATTTTCCTGTACGGGGAAATAACTCAAGAGTCACACAGAGCATGGCTGAGGAGAAGCTCTGCAATCCAGGCATTCCTTGCAGATCCAGGATGGATAACTGCAGCACACAAGAGAGAAGTTACACAAGGATGGATGTGCCCACAGAGCACGGATCCACATCCAGGAACACCGAGACGCCATTCCTCGGGAGCACTGCATTATCCAAGACACCACACCTGGACACGCTACGCCGTCAGCACCATCCTGGAGCTCACACACCTTCCTGGCAGAAGACAAACGTGCCTTGCCAAGTCTACGGGAAGTGATAAACCTGGAGATAAGAGAAGTTATCTGTGTTTCCAGGGAGGAAGGCGAGGAACACCCCCTGGTGCTCCCTGCTGGCTGGCAGTGACTCGCGGCACGACAGCCCCGGGCGGGTACGGCCGTGCCAAGTGCAGGGTGAAGGGAGGGAAGAGGATGACGGGGATAGGATGACTGTATTCTCCTCCACACAGCCCTTTGTTTAGGGAGGTCCCCCGAGATGCTTGGCTCAGGGTGGCCAAGTCCTTCTTCTTTCCCTATAAGGGGAACGGGTGAGGGGAGGAAAACAATGCTCTCTCCACAGTTGCCTAATGGAAGAACAAAAGCACAGTGATCCCTTCCAAAATTGTCTTTTGAGGAACAGACTATCGAGCCCAAAGGCCTAGTACTTATGGTTTATTTATTTCTGGATGAACTCCAGCCTTCCCGAGTCTTTTTTGTCCTTGCTCTTGGCTCTTTCAGGACCCAATCAAAGCTGCAGGGATCATGTCGGGTTTACAGAGACCCCAAATCCCATGGAGGATTTAACACCCAGCACCTTGTAGAGGTGATGAAACCAAAGGTGAGGTTCCTCCATCAGAACCCATCACAGGCATGTCTCGGCCATGGGGCGGAAGGGGCAAGACAAGGTTGGAGAGGGCTTGGAGCAACCTGGTCTAGGGAAAAGTGTCTGTGCCCATAGCAGGAGATGAAACGAG
This sequence comes from Serilophus lunatus, assembly GCA_013399895.1. Lineage (NCBI taxonomy): Eukaryota > Metazoa > Chordata > Aves > Passeriformes > Eurylaimidae > Serilophus > Serilophus lunatus. The sequence continues at coordinate 553,907 of VXBA01001792.1, read as the reverse complement.
ATGGGCTTTAAGGTCCCTTTCAACCCAAACCATTCCATTGACAGCCCTGGTCCAGCAGCATGCATGTGGTAGGAAGTGTCTACTCCAGCCTGATCCCACTGAAAACTGGGACCAAAACTCACTGAAGCCAAAACTAGTACATAGCCAGCATCAGGCCTTTAACTGCTCAGTGGCAGTGTCTTCTAGAGAGCAGAAGGGGATTTCTGCTGTGCTGATTGCTCATGGAAAGTCCCTGACTGGCCCACAACTGTGGAAAAATGGAAAATAGAACTTTAATACCAAGTTGGTGGCAGGCTGTCTATTTTTCTCTCCTGTGACTGGTTACCATGGATAGATTTCTGAGGTCGACCATGCAATTGTTCGCTGCACTGCTCCTATTAAACAGAGGATGATCAAATCATCCCATTTGTACTGTACTTTAATTTCCAGAAATTCTTTGTTCGTTTGTTTGCTTAAATTATTTCTCTCATTTGAAGAAACAATGCAGTCTTACAAAGCAAGGGCCCGAATCTCTCGAGTCACCCTGCTGTGGTTCATTACTTCTACACTAGTTAACAAGGCCAGTAATTTCCCTAAGGTTTAATAAAAAATCCTCTTTCCAGAATGCAGAAAGACAGGACATTTTAACAAACTCACTGCTGTATCCCAGTTATGTCATAGGTGAGGGATATCCTAGGCAAGGCACAGGTCTTCCTCAGGATTAGTGTATAAAAAGAAGTAACTGAAATGAAACTTCTTTCACCCAAGGCTACTCCCTCGCTGTGGAAGAGGTCCCATGTCCCCTGCTCAGAGCATCAGCTCCACTTGGAAGTGGGTTCCTGAAGCCATTCCAGACCTCATTGCAAAATACAGAGTGGTTCATTGCACTGTGCTGGGATCAAGTAGATGATACTGGAGGGACAGATCCAAGATGTATCTGGGGTAGGTGTGGTGGAAGAGGCGGGCATACTGCCTCATTGCATTAACGATATTGATAGCAAAGTACACAGAAAACCTGGCAATTACCTGCCCCATAATCTCCCCTTCTCATTAGTTTTGCAAAGCTCTCTCTATGACTAAATCAGAAGAAAATGTTAAAAATTGAAATAAAGACAGAGAAGAGCTGGTGGAAAACAGGCAAATACATATGACATATATACATATATATTAGAATCACAGAATCAGAATAATTCGGGCTGGAGGAGCCTCTAAACTAAAAAACTAAACTAAAAAACCAACAAAAACCCTGGAGGACCGAACCAGGTTAGTCACCTAGTCCAACTCCCCTGCAATGATCTGAGACATCTTAAACATACATCTTCAACACACATGTATGTTTTATATATGTATAAAACAGCCCAATAAATCTCTATTGAGTTGCACATGCATGTGAAAAGCTGGGTGAGAAGCTGGCAGCGCTGCCTTCAGTCACAAGGGTATTTACCCTACAAGAGCCTCCGCAGCTCCTTAATATTATTTATACAACAGGATTTGTCAAGCAACAACTACAGATGTTTGCAGGGAGTCTCCTTGCTTATCCACTGATAATACCGTGTGCCTGGGACAGCTGAACAAATCATACCACGTAAATAATAAATGCACGGCTCGGTTAATCAGAAAAGAGGCGGTGAGGAATCTGGAGATTCCCACAGACTCCCTGCCGCGGGGAAGGAAACAAGAAAATGCCCTGACCTAAGCAGGGGTGAGTCTCGCATACCCACAGATCACAGGGAGATCACAGGAGCTGTTTGCAGATCACTTACCAAACATGAATAATTCAAGCAGAAGCGGCTGGGAGTATGAGAACAGATAGATAGGAGCTCACTGCCGCCGCTTTGGAAGGTTTTATTTTACCGAGCGAGGCAAAGAAAACACGAGACCCAGCAAAAATCCTTTGCCCAGCGTTGCCAGTGTTGTGATTTTATTGTCAATCCCGTGATCTATGGCGTTGTACTGCACGCCTAGCTGATGATGAATGCATTTCCCTTTCTCCCTGAGGCTTATTTGTGATTATTTGGCAGGGCAGGTAGGGCAAAACAATGTAGGGTTTTTTTAAAAAAAAGCCTTCAGAACCCGCCTGCAAGCCACTGCATAATTGTACGAAACACAGAATCACAGAGGGGTTTGAGTTGGAAAGGACCTCAAAGACCATCTAATTCTAATCCTTCCTGCCACGGGCAGGAATACCTTCCACTATCCCAGGTTGCTCCAATCCTCATCCAGCCTGGCCTTGGACACTTCCAGGGATGGGGCAGCCACAGCTTCTCTGCCCAACCTGTGCCAGTCCCTCCCCACCCTCCCAGCCAGGAATTGCTTCCCAATATCCCACCTAACCCTGCCCTCTGGCAGTGGGAAGCCATTCCTTGTGTCCTGTCCCTCCATCCCTTGTCCCAGGTCCCCCTCCAGCTCTCCTGGAGCCCCTTTAGGCTCTGGAAGGGGCTCCAAGGTCTCCCTGGAGCCTTCCCTTCTCCAGGTGAACACCCCCAGCTCTCCCAGCCTGGCTCCACAGCAGAGGGGCTCCAATCCAACCCTTGTGGTCTCTTCTGTACCCCAGATCTGGATAGGAACCACAAAGCATCCACCAACTAGGAAAAAATGAAAAAAAAAAAAAAAAGCTTTTCCTTTGAATGCTCACACCATCTCTCAACTTCCAGGCCTTCCCCCACCCCCAGGGACTTCCCTGAGAAAACACAGCACCCTGAGACCGGTTTACAGCCTTCAGGCTCCCCTGCCCCTGCGAAAACTTGTGAATCAGTGGAGTTCAGCTCGGTAGGAGAATTGACTGGGAGTAGAAAGAGTTGCAAGGAGGATGATGGAAAAGAAACCAAAAAAGTGGGAAAAAAAAGAAGGCATAAGAGATGTTCTCTAATCCTGTTCCAAAAAGAAAACACTGTGTGGTTGCTTCTGTGAGGATACATCAATGGCCCAAGCTGAACACTTTGCCAGGAGGAAAAAAAATAACAATAAAAATACCCAGTACCCAAAATACACCTAAAAAATCAAAACAAAAAAAAACAAAAAAACACAAAAAAAACAAACAAAAAAACATGTAAGCCAGAGATGGTAAAGAGAGAAGGGGAACGTAAAACATGGCTTTGGCACAAGCTGCAGAAATCCAAAACTCATTCCCCTGAAAGGACATTTAATTGAGTTTACTGACAAAGAGAAGAACCTTGTAGTCCAGAATGGACACCAGGTGGGGTCAAAAACAAGGAATCCAGGCTCATGACCACCCAGTGAGCCTGGGGACACCTCAGCCACAAAGAACTGGAGGTGCCAAGGAGGGATTTGACAGAGAGGATCCCACCTTAGCAGGATTTCCTGGATTTCTTCCCAAAGAAGAGAACTGCTCCAACGCTAGAGACATGCTCTGGGACTGGGGAACCCTCTGGGAATTCCTCTCCTGCATTTGCATGTGGAGTGCCCTGTTTCAATTCACTTCTCAGCACTGCTAGCGCTGGATTTGTCCTAAAGAAGCACACTAAGCTCTTCTCCAGCACAACTGGAAGAAAACTGCTGTGGATTTGCACCAGGTCACAGTACCCTCTCCTAACGCCTATCTCCTGATATTTCTTGAAAAGTATCTGGTTCAAGACTCGCAGTGACAGTAAAAGACACTCGCCCAAGATCATGATACAAAAATCCCAGTAAATCTGGTTCTCAGTGTAAACCAGATGAGAAGCATCCAGGCATCCCCAAGCTAGGTCTGAACTTTGATGCTACCAGCAAACAAATCTATGCTTTCAATTTTCCTTCAAAATAATACTTCGACTGTATCCACACCTTCTCCCATTTTTAAACTACTTAAGCTTAATCTTCTGAATTATAAACTACATTTAAACACCCTTCAGCATCATTGCTGGTAGCACTCTTGATCTAGATGGCTCATTTTGGAAGTGCCACCTCAACAGTGCCTGTGATAGATCCTCTATTATCCACATCAAGAAATTTCACTTCAATCTTTAGCATAAACTGACTATCTCTGGTAGGAAACCAGTTTCTTGCCTTTATAGACCAAATGAAGGCCACATCCCTGCATTAGCCCAAAATAATAACTTGGCCACACACCTCCTTGGATCCTCAGGGCTTTGGGTTCTCCACCCTTGTGTTTACATTCCATAGAGAAAAATTAACTAATTAATATACGTCTGACAGATGTCCTTTGAAAGAGATATCACGTCTTCAAAACACAAGATGATGAAAAGAGTTAATTGAGTAGATTAGACTGACCAGAAAAGCAAGGAATGTAGCATGACAGTGGAAAGCAAAGCTTTAAGTCTTTCTCTTGATATTTACATGGTTTTTATTTGCATATCAAACTATGCAAATTAGATGTATACATATCTATGATTAAATTATGCTGTGCAGCTCTCCAAAGTGAGGAAAAGCCAGGGCTGGGCTGCATAATCACCCTTAACTCTGCCCCTCCAGGTGTTCCCACTCCTAACAACCTGTATACTCCCAAAGACACAACTGTACAACGGGAACCTTTTGCAATCATACAGATGTATATGTAACATTTCCATACACTGTAAACTGTTCTGTGTGTGGTGGGACCTCTTTGTCTCCCACAGCCAATTCAGGATCACTATTTCTTCATTCTCCACCAACTAGTTACATTTCACCCTGGAGAAAGGGAAGCTCAGGGGGGACCTCCTGGCTCTCTACAACTCCCTGACAGGAGAGGGGAAGCCATGGGGGGACCAGGTTCTGCTCCCAGGGAACGAGGGACAGGATGAGAGGAAACGGCCTCAAGCTGTGCCAGAAGAAGTTTAGGTTGGCTACTGGAAAAATTTCTTCACTAAAAGGATTGTCCAGACCTGGAACAGGGGAATGCCTAAAGGGATATAAAATCCATGTGGCTGTGGCACTTGGGGACACGGGTTAGTGGTGGTTTTGGCAGTGCTGGTGGAACGGCGGCCTCGGAAGGCTTTGCTACCCTAAACGATTCTGTGATTCCATGAACTGCCTGCTGCACCTTGTTCTCAGATTTGCCTGTAGGGCAAGCTTTGGCTCTCTTGAGGCTTCGTGCAACCCTGTAGGACAGCAGGGATCCTGTTTGAAAACCTGTAGGCAACACTGGGATGCAAACAATAACAGAGATGCATGGTCTTATTTTAAATATCAACAGGAAGGGGTGCAATAGCCTGATCCTGGAGCAGCACCACTTACGTCAAGTGTGCACTTGTAGTCAAACTAGCCACCTCAATGAGGTCTTTGTGCTCTGCCAGTTATCTGCAGAAGGCAACATGCAAAGCTGGAGCCTATGGGCCCATCTGCAGTCACAGCTCACACCAGTTTCATCCAGCACTGCCTGAAAATTGGGCCAGGCACCCTGCCCACGCAGGCAGGGAAAGGTCTGGGAAGAAGGGATTCCAGAAATCTTCCACTATCTCAGGTTGCTCCAAACCCCATCCAATGTGAGCTTGAACATTTCCAGGGATGGGGCAGCCATAGCTTCTCTGGGAAAACTGTGCCAGGGTCTCACCACTCTCACAGTACAATACTTCTTCCTTCTATATACTCTGAATCTCCCCCTCTTATAGTTCAAACCATCATCTCTTGTCCTGTCATAACAGGTCCTACTAAAAACTCTGTCCCCATCTTTCTTGCAAGCCCTCTTTGACTACTGAAAGGTCACAATAAGATCTCTCTGGAGCCTTCTCTTCTCCAGGTGAACACCTCCAGCTCTCCCAGCCTGGCTCCCAGTCCTCTGGTCATCAATGAATCTGCACTCCTTAGGACCATTTTTTTCAGGCTCAACTGAGGTAGCAAGTTTGACTAATATGAGAGATTAGGCACGCATTCAGACATAAAATATTAATATGGGAATGAATCAAAAGCAGCTTGTCTGGCTGGGTTCCTGTTTTGAATTCACTATGTACATTGGAAAAAAAAAATAATAATAAAGGAATACGAAAAAAAAAATTTATCTTTTCAAATAGGTATGAAAAGGGATAAGATTCCTGCCTGACTGCAGTACTTGGCCTCGCTGTGCTGGTAATTGGAACCAGTGTGGTCTGCTTCCCGGGCGTCCCATTGACGGGAGTGAGAAGGAAGCATTCAATTTTTCAATAGGAAATTTCATCGCCGGAAAACAACCCACCTTCCTCAAATCCAAAGAAAAGCCGGAGGGCGAGTCCCATCCTCGGCCACAGCTCCAGTTTACTGCCAGCCCCAGCCAGAGCTGCTGGGGGGCAGGAGGAAGGGCTGCCATACCAACTGCTCACGCCACCCCAAAGCCATGAAGTTGCCTTCAACACTTCAAGCTCAGCCCTTTTTTCTCTTCTAAACACAGTGAGTTCTTTTCTTTTCCATTGGGACTGCTCAGAGTTCCCATTTGCAGCTTTTCTTTTCATGACCACATGGTCTAAACAAGCCTGGATTTTGTTATAGTAGTTTTCCTTAGATTTTTAGCTTTCCACCCAATTCCAGACCTGGGACTTCATGGAAAGCACCCGGGTGTATCCAAGAGCCATGCCAACATCAAGGGGATATTTGTGGGATATCCTCAGAGGCAGAGCATACTTTAAGTGGTTTTTTTTTAATGAGCACAGGACACCCCCAGCCACATGGGACTGAGAAAAAAATCATGTCACACCAACAGCTTTTTTTAATAGCATTTTAAAGCTTATTCTTCATTCCTAAAGCTGCTGCCTTAGCACAGAGTTGAATAAGGCTTTGAGGCCACAAAAACCCATCAGACACTCCAGCAGGACTCAAGAAAGCCAAGCAGCAGGCAAAGGGACTGAGCAGTGCAATGGCAGATGAAATGCAGCACCAATCAACATAAAACCAATGCAAAACAACCCCTGACAGTGGTATCCGTAAGGATCAAGTTTCAGCATTAAATGGACTCAGAAGTAATCATCCTGTACTTCTGTGTGCATGGCAAAAATTTAAAAATCAAACTTAGTTCTACTTGTAAAACTTACTTGGAAAGTTATTTTTCTCCTTGTTATTTATGTATTTTAAGGTGTTAACTAATAGCTCCTACTGTCATGTCTTATTTCTTCATGCACTTACAGAAAAGTTAAAATATCAGCCTTCTTCACTTGCTTTCTGGGCCAACCTTGATTCCCTCCATCACGCAGTCTCAGTGCTTTTCTGTATCACACCATATCCAGGACTAGAGGGCTGAATGGGAAAGCAATGACAGGCAATGCATGAAGGAGTTCCTCAGAAATATATCAAACTGCATCTTTCCCCTTTTTTCTCACTAAAATCTGTGGAAAAAGGCTGTCACAGAGGCAAGCTTAACCAATAAATAGCAACAGACTTCTAACCCCGAGTGCAGCACTGTTGGGGTACTTTTAATTGTAATTAAGGTATTTTTATCTGCCTTGAGCTGATCCCTTGAAAAGGGAACTTTCACAGCAGATAGGTTTGTGACTGGGAGGGCAAACCTGGACCACTGACTGAGGGCACAAGAGGTAGGAGAAGGGGAAAGCTGAGGGCAGCAGCATGAGTAGGATAAGAAAAGCTTAGCACAAAATCAGTATGGAATCAGATGGAGTGCCGGATGTTTTGGGGTATTTTGAGCAATGGAGGCATTTGCTGTTCCTTCACTTCAGTAAGAAATGGGGAGTAAAAAGTCATGGTAGAATTCTCCCAAGTCTGTGCTAAGTGTGGGTGGGATGCCTTATACAACCTTGAAAGAAGCCATGAAAACTACAGCATCAATGCAGTGAAAGAGTCCTCAAGAAGTGTCCTGGTTCAGCCCCAGCCCAAAGGAGGCATCTCCAAGGGCACAAAGCAGATGTTTGTCCAGTTCAGCACTGCCAAGGATGGATCCACAGTACTGACAGAACCCCGGTATTCCACCTGCCTTATCTTTAGTGGATCTGGTATCAATGTAAAGACCCATCACTGGATCCTACCAACTCCTCAAAAACCCCACAAAATTCAGACAGCACTTATCCCTGCTGGAGTTCATCCTAGCTTTGACATATAAGGCTTGGACCCTCCTGTTGGACTCAGACTCCAAGTCTTAATCCAGACCTGAACACCAGATCTTACTGTTCTACAGCACCAAGGATCACACTAAACCCCAACAAATCCTGGAGCAAACTAAATGCAAGCATCTGTTTTTTTCAAGACAGGATCATCTTTGTTGAGCTGCCACCAAAGTTTTTCTTAGAAGTCATTAATCATGACGGCCAAAACACAATTTCCTCTTGCTCTTCTCCTACATGTTCAAGGGCGGGAGACTGCCTCACTGATTGTCCTACTGTTCCACAAAGTGGTTCTTCTCCAGCAAATTGAACCTCAGGGCCATCAGAGAGCACCCCAGACAAAGGGACTAGTGACTGTTTCTGTGATTATTAGAGGGAAGCAGAGAGAAGCCTCTTACAGGGTCTTTGTGGCACTTATTGTTGACAGCTGAAAATAATAGATAGGACAAAACAGAGCAAAGATGATTTAAATTAGGCAAGTCCCAGGAACTGGTGTTCACTCAGGCTTCCCAAAGGAGAATCACCATTTCTTAGAAATGCTAACACTCACAACAGTGTGAACTCCCCCTCTGCAGCACACACACACACACAGACACATCCCTTTTTAGGTGCTTTATAGAGCATTTGCTCAATTTGCCAGTGGCCACTGCACCCCTTCCATTAGGAGATCACCTGCAGCTCATCAATCCAGACTTTAATTTCTATCCATTGCCATGAGTTCAGGGACCTGTAGGAAAGGATTTACACACCCACATTCCAGCAATCATTACACAGCTCATCCAAAGCCATCTGGAGAAGAGGGGAGTCGCTCCTGCTCCAGGAGTTTGACCCAGACAGAATGAGAAAGATGCTGAAGAAGCTTTAGTGCCATCTCATTCCAGTTCCAGCGGCATAGGATCTATATGGTGCTCACTTTAAGTAGTAGGCATCTCACACCTACACACATCACTTCTCTCCCTCTCTTTGAGAGGGCAGCAATCAGAGAACCACAGAGCCACTGAGGTTGGAAAAGACCTCGGAGACCATCAAGTCCAACTTGTGCCCAAACTCCACCTTGTCCCCCAGCCCAGAGCACTGAGTGCCATGGCCAGTCATTCCTTGGGCACTTTCAGGGACATGGACTCCACCATCTTCCTGGGCAGTGCATTCCAAAGTTTAACCACCCTTTCTGTGTAGAAATTCCTTCTAATGTGCAACCTGAACCACCACTGGTATAGCTTAAGACTGTGTCCTCTCATCCTGTCCCTTGTTCCTGGGAGCAGAGCCTGACTTTCATGTGGCTCCACCCTCCCGTCAGGAGTTGGAGAGAGCCAGAAGATCTCCCCTGAACCTCCTTTTCTCCAGGCTAAACAACCCCAACCTCAGCTGCTCCCTACAGGATTAACCCTCAGTGCCCAGACCATTCTCAGTCTGGCCAGAAAACCACAAGAGGGATGGAGGCACACACACATAGCACAGGGTGAATTAGCTGGCTTCAACTCTGGTTTCAATAGATTTGCTCATGCTGTGGCCATAATCTGTCTTTCCTGGCACAGCACTTGGTTTTCATGACCTGAAACAACATCCAAAGCAGCTTCTGAACATCCAAGGATGCAGACCAGACAACCCTACACTCAAGCCACAGTGGATAAAAACCTACTTAAAATGGATCCCACGCAAGAACCCTCTGAAAGAACCTTCACAATGATGGGGGCTTCACATCTTTCTTGCACCTGTGTATGTAAACCAGCAGGTTGTCCTGTTTGGCCACCCAAAGCCTTGAGACACCCTAGAAGCAGCTGGAGGGTGATAGTGGGACTGACCCCAGCAACAAACCTCCCAGGGTCCTGAGGAGAGGAGCCTTGACAACAGCTCCCAAAGGTCCCACACCAACATCCCTCTGCTAGGATGTTTTGGGATCTGCCTTCTGCAAAGGCTTCCTCTGCAGTGCAAGGGGCAGAGAGATCTGGTATGGAGTGAGGGCTGTGGATGTGGCAATCAGAGCAGGGAATGTTGTTCTGGATTTGTGTAGCATCTGGGACATGATCTATTTGTCTCCAGGTCCTGCAGCAGCACCATCATGGAGTAATGGTTATGACAGAGGTGGAGCAGGAGGAAGGAGAGGAAGGGGAGGAAGGAGAGGAAGGAAGGAGAGGAAGGAGAGAGGAAGGAGGAGGAAGAGGAGGACGAGGCGGGCGCGGCGGTGCCGGTGCTGCGGCTGAAGCGGCGGCGGCTGCGCCCGGTGCTGTGCGCGCGCCGCGGGCCACCACAACCCCCCTG